>CALNXK010000003.1:3130000-3202500 GCA_942486035.1 Porites lobata | reverse complement strand
TGACAAGGGTAGTTCTTGGATTCCCCCACTAATAATAAATACTTTGTTGCAGTATTCAGGAAATTTTGCTGGAAACTGTAAATGATTTTACAGCCTCCTTCTCAGTGTTGTGTTAAACTGAGCACTGATTTTGCACCTATCAGTGCAATGTTAATTAACATGGGTCACTGGCATCTGTTTGCTGAATCTTTCTAGAACGAACACTGTACATGTCAAACCACATTGTACTTCAAGTGTATTGAAACAAACTTCAAAACTAAACAGTTGATCAACCTGAAAAAGGCAACTGAAGAAACCGCAGCAGGGATGAGAGAAGAAAAAACATTTTTTAAATATTTGAAGTAGCACAATCCTTCTCCTGCTATCAGACTTTTTCCTTGTGGTTTGGGTAAAGATGCAGAGAGACATGATCGGGAGAGGGTCAGGCTATTGGAGAGTAATACAACTGAAAGAATTCAAAGTGGGCAGACTGCAAATTATAGTAGTTGCAGAAAAATATAAGACCTTCATGATTTCTTTTAATACTTCCGCTCCCCTACCGGAAGTACCGAAACGAGCACCAAAGGGGGCGGGCCCTTAGAAGTCACGTGTTAGTCGGCGGGAATATTTTGAATCGAAAATAACATCATCTGATTGGCTTCTCCGGTGGAGTGTGTGACGTCAACGGCTCGCGGACTGTTCGCTTGCGAGCGAAAAGAAGTCAAGGGAACGTTTACGACTGAGTCTTCTGTATAATCCTTAAAATTTTCGGCCATCCTAGGGTTTTCGAAGTGGAGTTGCCTTCATCTTGACCAGGGAAAACACTAAATGTAAGTTGAATCGCATCGTTGTAGTGTTATTCTGTTTTCTTTTTCATGACACTGTCGTTTTGCACCATAGTCTGTTATGTTTTTCAGTGCATGACAGTTTGTGGATTACAAGCCACAGTAAATCGTTTTCCCGCAGGTTTCGGTATATGCATTTTTGTAGAACATATATCCTTAGCGAAGGCCTTGTTAAGCTAAAAAAGAGACTTGAAAAACGGCATAAACATCAATGTTTACGACCTGATCGTGTGGGAGTGTGCAGTATAATTATATTACATGAATGGAAAAGAATTTCGATTCCTTTGCGTTATATTCCTGCTGCTGTTATCGACTTGCCTCTATTTTTCCCCATAGTTTTAAGTAAACATTGATAGAGAAGGTTTATGCCTTTCAGTGCTTTAAAAAGGACACGAAACTTGCAAGTGCGTCGATCTGCTTGAGCCTCGGAATTCCATTTCCTGTCGGCAGTGTCAGTGAGTGGATTTGTAGTTTCGCGCCGACGTAATCGGTTGTACTACGCTAGTGTTCCAATCCTTTCCTATTTTCTAGCTAGCAGATAAAAGACATTGTTTGTGTTTTGTATTTTCAGTCTCCTTTTGCTTTGCGTTTTTGGTTTAGGCTCGATTTACTCGAGTCGGAAGTTGAAACTTTTGTCGTAATTGATCGATCGATCGACAGAACCAGTTGTGTCGTGTCACTTCATTGATTCCCTCTGTCTTCATGTTCTTTGACACAATAAAACCACCGTAGTATTGCCCAGCTTTATATTGTATTCTGATTTTCCATTTTTATCATGAAAATGCAGTTGATACTGCATAATCGTTGTGAAAAAAATCTTTGCCTGTATCATCTCCCGGCCTCAACGATTGTTTACATTGAAGATTCCGTGAACTGGCTTAGTTATATTCAAACAATTTTATTCGTGTTGCGTTTTCCTGAGCTAAGACTCCGTTCTAAATGGTTTAGGAGATTAAATGGATAGGCTGTATGTTACGCTATCTTGACTTAGTATTTCTCTTTTAGTCTCTATTTAAAATTTCAGCAACAAAATACTGTCACGTCGAAAACATTAACAAGCTTATCTCTTCCTTTACGAGTCAAAAGCGTAATGATATTTGATTTCAGTTTTTCGTTTTGCTACTTTAGTGCTTTTAAATGTTATTGATGTTGTTTCGTTTTGTTTATCATGGATGCACGATTCGACATGCAGTAATTTTTATATGCATTAATTTTTCTGTTTGTGTGACATAAACATACATCATTTAATACAACTGCAGGATCAATTGTAGTCGACCTTGCCCGTTTTGAAAAAGCTTGTTACTCGAGAGAGATGTGCCCGAGCGCGTTGTCAATGAAACTTTTCCTTCAACAAATCCAGTAAATTACTTCAAAATTGCTCATGCCAATGTTGTCATGGCTTGAAGGTCATGTACATGTACACGGTAGACTGTGATGCTTCGGTGCCTGTCAACCATATCTACCGACACTCGTCTTGTGGCATGCCACGTTGAAGTCAATGTTGTAGGAAGGAAAACGATATTGAGACTGGTTCATTTTAAGAATTGGGAGAGAATTAAATCAAGTAACAAATTTTTGTGATCATTAGCAAAGGTCAATGGGGAATGTTTTGTGCCTCAAATATATCATACAGAAGTTACTTACAAACTTTTGTACCTGCATTGCTTTTATTTCACTGTTATTCACACCCCTTCATGCAAAACTTTGAGTGGTTTTTACATAGGTACTCCATTTGTTAGCTACAAGTACGATGTCAACACTCTTGTCTTTAGCCATACAGCATATTTATTTTTCTTGTAAAATGGCTCTGGCATGGTGATAGACATGCACTGTAATTTAATTTGTACTTATTTGACCCGAAAGTCACCAACTGCAGGGATACTTTCCTGTGTGGTTTCCTCATTGCAAGATCACAGCTACATATTGTCTCTATTAACCTAGGTACTTAGATGGATGCACCTGACTAACTTGCCATTCGTAATAAAATTTACTCATCCCTCTTAGATGATGCCAACAGCCAGCTCTTTTTCTTCCTACATCCATTTATGTTTTGTCTCTCTTGTATAGCTTTATACTGGAATTTGCTTGTCACAAACAACAACAAATACATCTAAAGTTCATTCCATTCACTGCATCTTTTAGCCTTTCTTCTTTTAAGGAAAATTTGTGAGTTCTTCTATTAAGACATGACATGTGAGCTTCTCATCCTGGGGATATAAAAAAAGACAGTTTGAGGTTGTTTTAACACTGTTTATTTACTTTGGTTGCAATATAAACCTTTTTTTTCTCTTATTATTTTAGATAAACATCCAAAGGCTCAAGTCACATCATACTGTTTGAATGAGGCTGTGGAGCAAGACATGAAGAGGGTCCGTCCTGAAGACCACGACGGTGTATATGGTCAAAACAGGCAGAGTTTCCGCCCTCCCCCTGTTCTTGCCCCAGCTCCTGTTGGCATGACAACTAATTATGAACAGCTGCAGCAAGATGGATTAGGCGGTTTGGCACAATTTCCTGGGGCAGCACAGATGGCAGGGACTCCAGGTTATCAGTAAGTATCTTATGTACCAGCTATTTGTTTTGTGTTTGTTTTGTTTGTCTGTTTTTTTGTCATCTTTAATAGTGGAAAAACTTCTTGAGACAAATTTTTAGAGGATAAGCGCAAAACCTCACTCTTTACTAGAATGTTGAGTCCATGCTCTCTGATTGTCTCCTAAGTGTCAATTTGTTTTGCATAGTGAGAGTGAGGTGGGGGGGGGGGGGGGAGTCAGAGGAGGGGGAAGAGCCAAGAGGCAAGTATAGCAAATTTTTACTCACAAACAGTCGTGTTCCAATTTCATGTTACAGTAGTGGTCCATTTTTGAGTTTGTATCAGTGTGGATTTATTTGCTGCTTATGTGTATAGCCATTGCATTTGCCTGTAATGGCTTTTTTTTCACTGGGCAAGTGCGCCATTTATATGAGTATGCTGCAAATTTTTTATCTATTGTATCTGATTCTTAAAGTGCCCATCACCTAAAATTTTATATTTTCTTATCTGAAACTATATCTTACTAAAATAACTTTTGCGAAAAAATTTTGCCATTTCAACAAAACGCGATTTTTTAACCAATTTTTGAAGTCGACATTTTTGCGGTACACCTGCAAGAAGAGAGTTTTTCTGAAACAGAAAAACCTACCAGAACTTTTAATGTTTTCCTGTAGATAAAGTCACGTGTTCCTTAAAGTCCGTCATGACCCGAAAGAAGACTAAGACGAATGGTGTGCCAAAATGCCAGCAAATTTGAACGTTTTTAAAAAATTCTAAAAAAATTTTTTTCACAGAAGTTATTTTAATAAGGTGTAGTTTCAGATAAGAAAATGAAAAATTTTAGGTCATAGGCACTTTAAGCAATACTGATGTTTTTTTTTTTCGCTAAGTTTGTGTACACATAAATAAATTCATTTGTTTCAGAGGAGTACTGATAAAATAATTAATGATTTCCCTACACGTTGGGACAGTGCAATTTTTTTCTCACTGTGTTGTTTTCCTCCCCTCAAAACAGTGTTGCATAGTAAGCAGTCAAATCAGTGAGCTAAGACAAGAAAAACATAATGTGTTATGGTTTTCTTATATTTTGTTCTTCCTGTATTCTTCATCTGATTATTGCAGCATTATCATTCTTTTTCGTTAAGTAATAAGTGATTAGTACATGTACCTGCATGCTTTGCTGCTTTGGACAACTGATTTTGATTTTTTCTGTTTTATTTTCAGAGTTCAATCCCAGACTTCACAGTCACATCCTCATGTACAGAATCCAGCTTCAGCCCATCACCAGGTGAGTTGATCTATTATCCACAGAATTCATTGTGCTTTCATGAAAATTGTTGAGGTACATGTAATTTTATTATTTACTATTTTATTCTTGTATATGGCTGCACAGGAAAAATTTTTTTTTTTCAATTGTGTCCACCTATGGTTTACATCCCCTAGTTATTCAAAAGGTGAATAATGCACACCATCAGTGGATAAATCTCTATCCACTGGATAGTGCAGTTCGTTTCCTTAATACTTACACTGTATCTGTCAGATAGTGACGTTCAAACAGAGGACAATGCTATCGAAAGGATACATCTCTGTCCATTGGACAACACATTGATTTCCCTACATACATACATACATACATACATGAACTTTATTAAAGTGTCAAGGTATTTAGCTTAAAGCTAATTGTGGACACTGAAAAAAAATAAAATGAATATAATATAAGATTAAATCAAGTATACATAAAAATATTAAAAATATATCATTAAAATATTATTAATATTTAAAAATAACATTAATATACAAAATTATTACAGACAAACAGCAGCAGTATATGTAAAAGTATTAAAAATATATCATTAAAATATCATTGATATATAAAAATAACATTAATATATAAAATTATTACAGACATATACTTATCCTCTGGATAGTATTTTATCCAATGGATAACGCTATCCAATGTTTGAACAACCAGGCCCACTGTACTGTTTATATTTCAGGGCCAGGCTCAGGTGCATGTACAAGCTCAGGCTCAAGGACAACAGCAGCAGTTCCAACGATTAAAGGTAGATTTCTTGAAGTGTGAACCAAAGAAAGTACTATCCAGAAGTTCTGCTTAAGTTCCTTAATACGGGTACAAGGGGTATAGGGAAAAGGTTAAAATGTGGTGTTTGATCTTCTTGTTGTTTCTTTGTTGTTTATAACTTTGTTGCAATTCCTTGATTTTTACCACTTTGCTGACTTGATGCTGTCTATTCTTCAGTAGTTACACCTATATATATTAGCATATGCATGTAATCTGTACGTTCATTTATGGTGTTTTTATTAATTTTGTAAGGTGGAGGATGCCCTGTCATACTTGGATCAAGTCAAACTTCAGTTTGGAAACCAGCCACAAGTGTACAATGATTTTCTGGATATTATGAAAGAGTTTAAATCTCAAAGGTATCTTGAAGCGTATTTTCAAAGCAAAACCCATTTTAAAGTTTCATACTAAGAAAAGGGGGTTGGCTTTATAAATGATTCTGTCTATTTCACTAGCTGTTTTTTGCTTTCTTTATTTGACACTTAACACATATGATTGCCAAGGACAGTGGGCAGAAAAATAATTTTCACATCCTGCCATCATTTATCACTTTAGAAACAAGATAGAACTGGGCCCAATTAACTTTTGCAAAGACTTTTGGGACTGTTACTAAGGACAGGGAAAAAATTGGCCAATAGCTGACTGGCATGTCCCCAGTAACAATCCAAGAAACAATTTATTGCGAGGCGCATTTCAACTCCAGTTCCCTTCTCGTTTCTAAAGTGACTAAGCCAATTGACTAACGTAAACAGCGAGCTCTGTGATTTTGATGTCCTTTTGAAGAGGTTTTAGTGTATGCTCTTTGTGGTATCTTCCTTACATTTACTCACCCTCACCATTTACTCAGAAATGCAAAGTAACTAATGTCAGGTGTCCTGTTGGATGTAAAGATAAATAGAGTGGCCTAACAGATAATTTAAAAACTTTCCTGTTTGAGTGGCTTTAATAGAGTTTTGTTATTTAGAAATTGACTTCAAATTAAATTTGTGGTTTCATTTGTTTACATGAAGGCTCATGCATCTTTATTTTGACTGAGACTTCTGGATTCTTGGCTGGGACTCATGATTTTTCATGCGATGGCAATTTGCGGCAAAATTACTGCAAAGCATTTGTTATTGTTCAACAAGCCACCTCACAGTTTGTTCTTTTTAATCCAGTATAATCTTCTCTAGCCTTAGCTGTGTAAAGCTTTCATACCTCCAGCGTGCAAAGAAAGTAGTGTCCGATAGCCCGGGCTAGTGGATTTTGCTTTCGGGCTAGTGAATTCTGTTCTTAACTTGTCCGACAGGCAAGTGAATTTTTTGGGGAAATTCAAATTACAGAAGGATGGTAATCAATCCTGCTAATCAAAAAGGGTTTTGGGGCTACTTGAAATGACTTGTGGGCTAGTACATGCTAGCTACAGCTTGCCCAAATGGCAGGCTGTAAAACTGACTTTCTTTGCACCCTGTACCTCATCTCTCTGCTCTGCTGTTTTTCTCTGTTACCAAGCTAATTACAAATTGTTTTGTATATTTTTTGCATTATGTTCTTTTTTTTATTTTATTTTTTCCCAGTATTGACACCCCAGGAGTGATAAGCAGAGTATCATCGCTTTTCAAGGGACATCCAGAACTTATCGTAGGTTTTAACACCTTCCTTCCTCCTGGATACAAAATAGAGGTGCATGCTAGTGACCCTGGAACTGTATCAGTTACAGCACCAAATGGACAGTCGCAGATCACCACTCTCATCCAAACTAATCAGCATCCGGTAAGGGTATACTCAAACTGGTAGGATTGAAATGTTATTCCAGTTGGCTTATTTTATTTATATGTATGTGTTAAACAGGTTATCGGCCCTACCTAAAATTATTGTGACCTTGATCATAATTAATAATAATAATAATGATTTGGAGGTAGCACATCCACAAAGTGGTTCTTCGTCTACCTGATTCCTTGTCGAACTGGAATTTGGAAGTGTTGGTTTTCAAGGAGAGGGGAGAACCGGAGTACGCGGAGAAAAACCTCTCGGAGCAAAGGAGAGAACCAACAACAAATTCAACCCACATATGGCATCAACGCCAGGATTTGAACCCAGGCCACATTGGTGGGAGGTGAGCGCTCTCACCACTGCACCATCCCTTGCTCCCCCTTGCTTACAAATTGAAACATATTATACTAGGTTTTAGGTTTTTGTTAAAATTGATTGAGTTATAGATCAAGGGTGAGGTTCACCATTGGTGAATGATCTTGCCACTTTGGTTAGACGTCTCTGATCAACACATGTATAACTGAACAGACACAGCAAAAAGCAGTCTATTTGTTCCTTCCTATAACAGAAAAGAAAACCTAGCTTTGAAGGAATTGTTTGTGGGCATTGTATAAATCAGTTTAGTTATTTTTGATTTCTTACTTGTCAACATCTTGTGCTTATCTTCAAGACTTTGCATGTTAAATTATCCCTAATAATCATGTTTAGATTTCTAATCTTTAAACCAATCAAAAATTCTTCACAACATTCACCATGTGTTTGTCTTCTTTCAGGTCATAGATCATAATGGCTTGACAGAATGAATAAGTATTGATAATAAGGTTTGTGTTATGATAAATTATAGGTCCATCAATCAAGTAGCCAACAGGCACAGCAACAACAGCCACCTCAGCAGAAACAACAACAACAGCAGCAGCAGCAGCAACAACAACAACAACAACCCCTTCAGTCACCTACTGCTCAGCAAGGACAGGTATATACCACTGTTATACGTATGCTGTAGCAACTCCAGCAGTTTGAGCCATATTCTATATTAGTGTTGAAAGTGTGAAGAACAGTGATAACATTTACCACAGTTAATGTACTGATTCCCTGCAGGATTTCAACCCATGACGTAATGTTAAAGTGTACATCTAGTCTGTAGGCTTAAATCTCATTGCTGACTGTGCTTAAGAACTGTTTGTTTCTTTGTAGGGTCAACAACCTGTAGAGTTCAACCATGCCATAAATTATGTAAACAAAATCAAGGTTAGTGCAGATGTGTTGTTGTTTCTAGCGATAGAATATTATTTTGACTCTGGTCCACTAAGAAACTGATGCTGTAGGCTCTGACTTTCAGCTCTTTAAAAAACGGCTGATATTCTTCAGGTGTATGAACCTAGAATTACAATTACATATAAAAGAAGGATGCCGAGCAATTATACATATAAACCCTCCACATCTCCAAATTTATCAGGGCTCATGAAAAGTTCCTTAGAATGAGCGACTATCGAGCTTCTTCAAATCCGAGAAATTGTTTTGTTTTTTTTACAACAATGCTCCACAAAGCAAAGCTGTCACAGTGAATAACACTAGAAAAATCCTTTCCTGCCTGACACCTACCCTCGTCCAGCCTGACGCATCCATTGCATCAGTTTTGCGTTTGCATTGTTCCTTTTGTTCTGGCCTGCACTGTATATGTAGGTCAATCAGTCAATCAATTGTTATCAACGCATGATAACAAGGAAACTGAAGAGTGACCCAACAAGTGCAATTGATATTGTGATGGTAATCTTTATTTCAGAACCGATTCCAAGGGCAACCTGACATCTACAAGGCTTTTCTGGAAATTCTTCATACATACCAAAAGGAGCAGAAAAACATTAAGGAGGCTGCCATGCAGGGAACTCCACTGTCTGAACAAGAGGTATAATGTTAATTGTATTCCTTTCTTTTTGGAAGTGGAAAGTTGCATTTCATCTGCTTAGTGATCAGTGTTCTTCATCAATATCAGGCAATGATGTTGACTGGGCTCACATTTTCTTCTGTATAGTAAGCTGTGATTAGTGGACATTCTTTCATGAAGGTGCTCCCTCTAGGGTTCACTGCCTTGTCGGTCTTTGTCCTTGTGTCCTTTTCTACTTTTAAGACATTTACACTTGGGGATCTTCGTGTACTTCTCATCTACCAGATAGCTTGGTGTTGTTAAGTTACTGCAACATAATTGATGCTTATGCCACTTCCTTTTTCTATTTTTAGATCTACATGAGAGAAGCTAAACTTGCGAATGAGGTAAACAAAAAATTTGTTTTTTTCATATACCCACATTGCCAAGTGGCTACTGGTAGACAGATACTCCATTTGCTTGGTCTGTGTATAACTTCATTTACACCGTTGCTCATTGTGGGCGCAGTGTGGCTGAGTGGCTGTACAGTTCTGGACTTCAGCTCATTTGGCCCAGGTTTAAATCCCACTGTTGGGGGGCTTCAGTATAAACTACCTGATCACTAGTACTTCTGTCATAAAGTCTTTGAAAACGAAAAAACATTTCTGTGGCTCAAACAAGGTTAAATCAATGTCTTTACATTCTTTTTGGTTTTAGGGTGAAATCTTGACTTTGCTTGTATTGCTACATTTGTGGTATTTTTTGAGTTCAAACACTCTGTAGTCTTGGTTGTAGAGAGCCAGGGGTTGGGGTCTCACGTTTTCTTTTTCTTGTTGCAGGTCTATCAACAAGTTGCCAAGTTGTTCCAGAACCAGGAGGATTTACTCCAAGAGTTCAGTCAATTCCTTCCTGATGCAAATGGTGCAGCCTCCATGCCAGGGGTAATTTCTTCATTATTAAATTATTTTAAATTTGTATCATCGTGAGGGCAATATAGAAGATTACTTACATTTCAGCCCCAAAATAAGTGTTGAAATATATCAGGTTTTTATGGTGTGAAAATAACCTTTCCCATTTGGTGACTTGAGTTCCCAAGTTATGTACTGTATAGCCCAAAGGTTAAACATTTGGTTTAATGAAGATCTTTGAATGACCAATTCATCACTGTATTTTCTGCATTCAAATATTGGATATTGAATTCGTGCTTATCACGTTGGAGTCATGATTAGTGCCCTGGGTTGTCTCAGATTATTGTTCCCTTGGACTTAACTTAAGGTTGGAAACTGTTGCCAGATGCCAGATGTTGTTGTGTTTTGTTTACTTGCCTAGCACAGATTTTGCTTCTTCTCTTTTTCCAGGGTCTGTTATCATCGAGTAGACTTCAGTCCCATTTATCATCAGCAAGGAATGAGTATGCTCCTCCTGCCAAAAAACCTGCAGGTTATTTCAACTGAATTAATTATGATTGTGCATGTTGCTTTTCATTGTTAATCCTTCCCCGAAAATAGTTGTGCTTACAAGGTTGCATGAAGAAAGGTCCTAAGTGATTTTTGATCTAATATCGAATTTTCCACATGATTTACACTCATACACGATAAATTTGAAGGAGAATCTTGTAGTTTATCAGTCACCCAAGCCTTTATTTCAGGCGCCTCGTCAGTTACAGGTGACAGTCATACTTGTAATCAAATTACAGTCTTATTCTATAAAACATGTAATAATTCTCAAATATTCTTTGCAGTGGGATTAAATTCATCAAAGCGCATGTCACACCAAATAAGAAGAAATTCCAACAGTGTATCATCATCCCCTACTCATCCTCAGGCAAAGGTAGACATATTAATTAATAATAAAAGAAATTCTCATTGTATTAGCACACACCAAAGTTCACCTGCAGTTGAACCTACAATAGGTTAGGCTTTTCTAACAGGAAGCACATATAAAACTGTCTGTGAACAATGAACAAAAATGAGAAAAAAGGCGGGCCACAGCCAGGATTGATCATACTAAAGTATTTATAGTACCTTGCAGATAATTCTTTTTCAAGTGGTTTGAATGTTAGTTTCCTGATCTGTGCATCTTTTGTTCCCTCTTCACCTAGAAGAAGTCAAGAAGTGCTATCAAAGATGTGTCTTTGGCAGAAGCCCAAAAAGTTGGCACCTTCTCCGAATTTGCATTCTTTGAAAAGGTACAAGAAACATTTTTGAAACTCCGATTGATTGCAGCAGCAGTCAGTAACATTGTTGTGTAGATGTGTTTTGTTTTGGTGAAAAGAGTGATGCCAAGGCATGGTTCACTGGAGTTTTGGAGCAGTTTTACTTTTTATTATACACTCCTTTGGTTTGTTACGTTGTTGTTCCTTCCTTCTTGTTTCATGCAATGCAAGTACTGTTTAAAAAATGAGCAGGAGCGTATTATCAGGTTTAAAAACCCAAGGTGAAGCTGAGATACACAACTGCGAGTTTTTTGAACACCTTGAAAATCTCATTTAGATCAACTCATTCTTGCACTAATATTTAGATTTAGGGTTATTTTGGTCTAAAAATTGGACGTAAAGTTTAGCTGTGTCTTATTTCAGATAATGTAAAGACACTCATTAAACATTAATTTTTTTTGTTTTTTTCCTTATGAATTATTAATGCCATTTTGAAATTCTATTTACTGCTCATAGATAGGAACCTTTGAGGTAATATTTCATCCCTTTTTTTGAAGGTGAGGAAGGCTCTGAAGAATCCTGAATTGTATAATAACTTTCTTCGCTGTCTTGTGTTGTTCAACCAAGAAGTGATCTCCAGAGCAGAACTTGTGCAGCTGGCTGCCAACTTTATAGGGTGAGCATCTTGATTAACAAGGACATTTTTGTCCTCGTCTGTTTCACTCATCTATTTTGTGTCTTGTTGTTTCTTTGTTTTCTTCAGTGCCAGATTTGACCCTACTTAAAAGTTCTTTTATCTAAAATGCACTCTTGTTATCTCCTCAGTAAATATGCTGAGCTGTTTCAGTGGTTTAAGGAATTCCTTGGCTATAAGGACTCCTCTCCCATGGAGAGTGTGGCCAGCTTCAAAGAGAGAACATCTGGTGAACTCCATCATCTTGAGATTGGTATGTACCAGTCCCCTTGACCTTGAATGTCTGCATTTTGATAAATCTTAATGAAAATCTCACAGTCAACCCCTAGGATTTCGCAGTAACGATTGTTTCCGGTACCGTGTCGTTACCGTAGTCTTAAAATAATGGAACTGAAAAATAGTCTCCCAGTGACATTTTCAGCCTTCAGGATCAATTTACAGTAATTCACTCTTTTTCCACACAGATGCTTAGCTAGTAGAGCAATTCTTAGTTATGACTCAAGTTATATACAAAACTAAAACTTTGATTAGCATCTATCATCTTTCTATTGTTCACCATCTTAAATGGTTTCCAAAATGCATTGAAAGTTACTGGTTAATGGTTTTCAAGGCCAAGAAAAAAAAAATGACTTCCAGAAATTGAAAACATTTAAGAGGTGGGTTCCCATGAATTTTCATTGAGCCAAAACAATTGTTACAGATGGTTTTCCATGATCTCTGGGCACAGAAATGACAAATCCTAGCTCTTGAAAGTGTCTATCAAATGAAGCTCTTTACAAATTCGAATCTCAAACAAGGAGGGACCACATCCTCGTATGTACCACCTGTCATTTCATCAATTTGAACTTTGACACTTACCTTGTGCAGAGGGATGTGGTATTTCAAACCATACCCAAATTGGCATGATGGCTAGAGGATAGCAAAAACAATCGTGTAAATTTGATCAAACAGTTCCAATAAAAATCCTGTTCCACTACCCATGCCGCCTAACTTCCCTCAAATTTAATTAATTCCACTTAATTTTCTGTTGTTTTTTTTTTCAAAAACATTTCCCACTGTAATGAAGCCTAGAAAATGCCTAGCTAACAAAAAGGAAAATTGGGTAAGAATTCCAAGTGTACTAGGTTGGGGAATACAACAGAGGGAAACAGTCAAAAGTTTGCCTTCTGCGTGTGCTCAAAACTCTAAACCTGTTACTCATCACCAGGAACAAAAATATACAGCCAGATCTTTTTCTTGTTGCTTAGACTATTCTTCATGTAGAAGATATGGTACAAGTTATAGAGCACTCCCTAAAAGCTACACTCAACCAAAGTGCAGTGGACGTACAGCGCTGTGTAAAGAAGTCCTCAACGACACATGGGTATCTTTCCCATCATGGTCAGAAGACACACCATTTCCTGGAACAAGGAAAACACAATATGAGGAGTACATTTTTAGGTAAATATTAAAATGCTATATCAGCAGTGATATTATTTATTAAGATGTGCATCTGAAATGGCAGAATAGAAAGCAACAAAAATTTTTTTTTTAATTTAAATTTTTTATTTTTATAAATGCTATATCAGCAGTGATATTATTTATTAAGATGTGCATCTGAAATGGAAGAATAGAAAGCAACAAAATTATTTTAAAGTAAGGGGTGTGAGTAAACTCAACGTGTTGCTGGGTTATGTCAGCATCACCATCTCACGGGCAAATGGCTAAGTGGTAAATTACTTGGTTTCATTTACTTGTTTTCTTTCACAGCCTTGCTTAACTTAAAACCTAAAGGTTTATAGATGTTGTTGTTTAATTTTCATCCTTGGTCTAAATTTTGTTTTCCTTTGTTTTTGGTATGGTAATATATGATAGAGCGGTTTTCACTTGACTGTCATAAAACCAAAACCAAAGTAAATACACTAGCCAACCAAAGGGCGTACTAAAACCAAAACCAAAACCAATTCCTCAATTACTTTCGACAGTCAAGTGAAAACCGCTCTAATGAGTGAAAACCAAAGGTAAAATTGAACCACAAATTTGTGTTACACTCTCTTTGTCCTTTGTTTTCAGATGCGAGGATGAAAGATTTGAGGTTTGTTTGGAGTTTATTAATTTGTGAATAATTTTGACATTGTAAACCTTTAACTTCTCTTAGGAGTTCTTCCTGAATATTATAATTCATACTAATTCATTAAAGTCGTAATATTGTTTTTTTCAGTTGGATGTTGTTTTGGAATCCAATCTTTCAACAATTCGAGTTTTGGAAGCAATTCAGAAAAAGCTTCAAAGGTAAGATTGACCTTCACTTGGCGGTACTGGTCTAGTGCTCCCTTTGTCCCTATTTTACTTCCTATATTTTCAAACACTTTTGAGTGTTCTACCAAAATTATTGCAGCCTCAAGAATACCTGCCATTTTAACTTGTTTTGCTTTTGTTTGCTTGCAGAATGCCAGTTGAAGAGCAAGCAAAATTCCGACTTGACAGCTGTATAGGGGGAACATCAGAATTCATCCACCGAAAAGCTATTCAAAGGTATTTATTCACAAATTTAGAAATATGTTTCAAAAGGGTGAGTGGAGAGGCTGAAAGTGTCTGTCAATCTTGTGTCTTATTCTTGTCTTGTCTCACAATGAAACACAAAGTAATCTGCAATTAACTTGTTAGAAATCACAAACAGAACCCCTTCATGTGGTTCTCTAGGTCTCTGTCATGAACAGTGTATGTCATTCCAGCTGAAGTACCTTTTTTTAGCAGTTTCTTGTCCCTGGTCTCTGTTCCTACGAGGCCATTACATCTTCATTTGATGTTAGTGCTAATTTGAATGCATGAAAGCACTTAACAGATAGTGGTGAAAAAGATAATATTTGTGGCTCAGTTTAAATCAACTTTCAGGGATAAGGACCCAGACTTTTCAATCTTTAAGGACTGTACAGTCTTTAGCTGGAAGTTTCAGAAGAGGGAAATGTTTTACTTAGTTGAGTCACATCCAGTGCGTAACATAATAGTAAACTGTTGCAATATTTTTTAACAGGATTTATGGAGACAAGGCTCCTGATATAGTTGATGGTTTAAAGAAAACACCTGCAGTGGCTGTGCCACTTGTTTTAAAGAGGTGAGAATTAGTTTTAAACTAGGGATTTTTTTTATCTGTGGCTGTTGTTATAGAGGCAGGAAGGGTGTATAACCTTGCTTGTGTGACTCAAACTTCTCTGCGCTTGTCAACGTCTGTTTATAACTTGTAGTAACAAAGCTTTGCAATACAAAAATTAGGAGGGACACCAACTTAATGAAGGGGGAAGAGCTTAGAGTGTCAGTGAACACTAGGGGCACTTTCCATTTAGTTGCAAGAATTTACATGCCGGACAGATCCAGTACTAAAGAGAATTCCACTATTGATCCAGCCAGATCATTCTATTCAAAAATGGTATAGTCGGCAGTGGTGGGAATTTGCCATTTAATTACCCAAAAATACAAGAACCTGTTCAGCCCGGCAAAGAAAATAGGTTCTTATACAAAAATTCACTCCAATTTTGACGGTCAAAATTCTGGATTTTAATCGTGAGAAACTTCTGAACCTATGAGAGGCCATTATTAATTTTGATATAACAGTATTGTTAGATTCCTCCTAAATTATCCTGATTGCATCCAAGTGTATTTCCTAAAGAAATCTGTATAAGGAGGTATTTATGATAACCACTGCCAGTTTAGTTTGAAAAGTAATTTTTTTGTTATAGGCAGTACAAAGAATCTTATCCTAAACCCTGTAATAATTTTTTTTCTTCATCTGTAGATTGAAGACCAAAGAGGAGGAGTGGAGGGAATCCCAAAGACAATTTAATAAAATATGGCGTGATCAAAATGAAAAATATTATCTCAAGGTAAAAGGAAGACGTACAAACAAAATGCAGTACATGTTGCTGCTTTCTCTGTATAGGAATAAGTGTTTTCCCCTTTTGTATGATCTCCTTTGAGTAGAAGGCCAGGGCTGTCATTAAAAGTTTAACTTCCCAAGTATATGCAATTAATTTTTTAGCCTGTTGTATTTTTCTTTTCTATTGCAGTCCTTGGATCATCAAGGGATCACCTTCAAACAGAATGACTTAAAGTCCATGCGATCAAAAAGTCTTATTAATGAGATTGAGACTATTTATGATGAGGTGAGTAGATGTCATGATATACATGTATGACAGCTTTACTTGTTATTGTGATAATGCCTGTCTTCACAGCTGGTAAATTTAACACTTCGTCTTCCGGGGTCGCCGAAATCGGAGCTTCAGGAACGGTGACCAAAGAAATTTCGCAAAAAATTGTGTTACTTCCGATTGCTCCCAAATTTGGCACACAGGAAGTTAATAGATTTAGCCAATCACCTGCCTAGTTCCAGCCCCTGTCGACTTTTGACCGTCACACACCGGGTTTTCGAAAATTTTGAATTTTATGGCTAGTCATGGGAATCTTTGTGAGCCGGTTTTGCGAATAATGAAAGCTTGTATAGACGAATGTCAACCAAATACAACTCAAACAAACTATTCTGAAGGATTTTGGAGGATAACAAGCAAAATAAACGCGAAAATCGAGGTTAGGAAACAATTAGAATCTGTGCATGCAAATCGCCGATCGCCCACTCTGTGCCACATGTTCTTGAAACGGGCGACGATTTTCTTCCCGTTTGCCTTCGCTTTCGCTTTTTTCGCTGTCAAATTCTTGCTTATTTTGATGAATTCTATCAGCAAATTCATGTCTGCTTGTCCCTAACTCGATATTTTTTTGGGAATCGAGGAAACAAAGCGTCTCAGTGAAGTAAACATGGGGTCACGAGGTGACGCCAAAGGATTATGCTAATTATGATAATCCAATTAGCATAATCATGACAGCGTGCAGAAAAAAATTTGTAGAAAATTTCTAGTCGCTCCATATTTTAGAACGATTTTCGGGTTTTTTTACTTACATATTGATGAAAAATATTTCTTGCCACCATATCACCCAAAATAAAGAAGTTTCCTAGCTAAATGACAATCTTTAAAATTTTAAAAAAATTTTATGCAAAATATGCTTTTTTAATTTTTTTGTGGCGGAATATTATGGGTTTCCTATGACCGAAATATTTTTTTTTCGAAAGGGTATTCTTTTCCCTTTCCAATGAGGTATAGCTTGATATTGAACTGTAAATAACACCAGAGATATGATTTTTTAAAGTTACATGGCAAAATACATTGAAATAATTGGCGGCAGACAAGGAGTTAACTACCACAGATTGTGTTAAACAAAAGGATCAAGCAATACAACTCCCAGCAAGACCTTGTTGTGTGATTCTTGTTTTATGTAATCTGTTCCTATACTTGTATAAAGAAAGACCAAGCTTGAAGGCTTCTTTCAGCCATGATAGAATTTTTGTAAAGAAATGTTCATTATACTGAGTCAAATCCAGCTTGAAGAATGCAAATTTCCTTATTAGTGAAACTTTAAAGTAGTTTTAAGTGGCATTATTCCGTGGGATGCCTGTGGCACTCCCACGGTAAAAATCCGGTTCGGTTGTACCCAAAATTGCAAAGCCAGCCAAGAGGATTGCCTAAAATCTTTATCGATTATCTCTTCTTCCAAGCCGACCAATCAGATTGTACAAAATCTGTTTCGATTTTTAATCGATTTGCTTCCTCTGAAGAAAGTTGCAATCAGAACATTCCTTGCCAAATTTGTCGCGCTTGAGTTTTCAGCACTCGTGATTTAGGATGGCTTGTTAACCAGCGAAATCCTTCGAGATACTGGCAAGTGACGAAAGGCGACCTAAGCCAAATTATTTCTTCCCTTCATGATTCTTTTTTGTTTAGGTCTAGCTTTTTCATAAGGTTTTAGTAGCGTCTGGTTGCGGGCCATGATTTCCGATAGATTTTTCTATTCGAAGGTAGCCAGTTTTTGCCGAGCACAGCTAGAGTTCAGTTTTTTTCTTTTCTTATCGAAAACACCTTAACGATGGGAGGTTAAATCGCGTAAATTTCAACTCGTACCCTTGACGATTGACAGTGAAATCGCGAAAATATTCTCCTTGTCAATCGACGACTCACTTTTGCAATGGATTGGACTTCTGGATGGAACACGGATCAGGACCTTAGTAAACTAATTATACCTTGGAATCAGGGATAATCATTGGAACTATGTTAACTTTGAGACCTTGGAAACACATTGCAATTAATTTTTAACCGTATCAAGAGCATCTTGGAATATTAAACTTTCATCTTGGATTAAAACATTGGAACTTTGTCGAACTTTGTAACCCTGGGTTCAACCCTCGATAAAGCAAGCGAATGTTTTGTTTTGTTTTGTTCCATTAACCTAAAACTACAATGTTTATTTCTCTTTGAAAAAGTTACCTGTGGCAACTTACTATCAAGATATGACCTATCTTTATACATATAGTTCCTGTTCAGGTTAATCAGAGAGCATTATGCACATGCTCTCCATTACTTGTTTCCGTTAACATTCCAATTTAAGTTACACGGGTAAACCTTGTTTTGATGCAAAATAACTTCTTTTTCTTATCCAAATCGTGCTACGAAAATAACTACATAGCGATAGATCAAAACAAGATCAACTCCATCCTTGCGACCACTGACAACTATAAATTTAGCTTGCGTAGCAGGTGTCGAATGGGATAGGGGATAGGGGATAGGGAGGAATCAAAAAGGGGATGTGGATTGGGGAGAAATAGTAGCCTGCCACGCAGGCTACTATAAATTCAGTCATAAGCACATTAAACCAACCCATACTGGGTCATACAGGTAACCTACTCATCGATGCTCATAACATGACACATCTTTCCGCTTTCCCTAATTTTTCCAAATTCAGATAGAACGCCATTATGCTTCCATAGACCAACGCATCCCACGGAAACGACTTTAGGCATCTTGTGACATCAATGTTCACTATTTTTCAAGTAAACAATACGCTCGTTGAAAATGTCTGTTCAAGAACAAGGGGAAGACTTCAGTTTATCCCCCTGTGTGAACAAATCAGTATAGTTTTAAAGCCATTTTCTAGATAGCACTTTCAAAGAGACAAGTTTTAGTCTAATTTTTGCCTGCCATTCCTTACTGTTTGACTGCTCCCTTGTGCTAGCTTAGTAACATTTGGCAGCACTGAGCCACTTTTAGCTTTCTAATCATCAGTTTTTGAAGCAGCAGTAAATCTCCTTATGTTCCTCCTTCAAGTGCTTGCTCATTTCCTGGTTTGTTTTCCTTTACAGAGAACAGAACAAGCTGCAGAAGGTAATGGGGATGCCACTGGTCCTCACTTGGGCTACAGCTATCAGGATAAATCTATTCTAGATGATGCTGCTGGACTAATTGTTCATCACATGAAGAGACAGACCAGTATCCACAAGGAAGACAAAGCCAAGATTAAAGTGCTGCTGCATTGCTTTTTGCCAGACTTGTTCTTTGCTCCCAGAGGTGAACTAAGTGATGATGAAGACTCTGTCAAGGAACTCAATGGTCTAGGTGAGTGGAAACCCTTGAGTCGTAACAGTGCTAGGGCGTTTGAACCAATGTCAGTAACCCAAAGTCAACTTGCATTTTTATGCAGCATCTGTTAATCGTCGGTTTGTGATTAAAAGACCATGTTTTGTTATAATCTTTAGTAGTTTTTTTCAGGTGGTTAGTTAAAGAGCAGTGAGGTTTTTGATCTTTTACAAAACTGAGAAAATTCACTCATGGTAATACACATTGGTTTAGTTTAATTTAGTTTAGTTCTAGTTTTTATACCCTTTTACTCGTCAGTAGTAGCCAGAGTAAGAAATCCCCCCCCCCCCCTTCCTCAAAATAAAAAATCTGCTAAAGAGGCTTTGTTTGAATGGGTACATCAGAAGATTTGCCCATAGATTTCAAAGTTGGAGTGACAAGGCAATGTCGCCAGAAAGTGATGTAAGAGTAGAAGGTTCAAACTTTCATTTTTGTTTTTGTTTCAGGAAAACCTGAACTGACTAATGGTTTACCAGAAGCAGAAGCGGTAAGACATCATTTTAGTGACTTTCTGTCCTTTGGGACACTCCAATATGAACACTTTCACAAGGCTAAATTTTACTAGCTGTACATCTTTGAAGGGTTTGTACAGTGTCTTGAATTCTTGAAAAAGTCTTGAAATTTGCAAAGCAATTTTGTAGACCTGAAAAAAGTCTAGAAAAATGATAAAACGTCTGGATTTTTTTGCAAAGGTACAATTCTCATTCAATCTCGCCAGTAGCCAAGACATTCAATCACAACATGAGAAGTTTCAGAACTCTCTTATGTCCACGTTGCACCATGTTTACTGTACGTTTGCAGTGCATTATGAAAAAAGCTTGGTCTTGTGTTTTTTAAGATCTCCACTGATCAACTATTTTTTGACCTTAAGTCTTGAAAAGTAAATTATTGTTTTGGAAAAAAAGTGTGGAAAGGGTCTTCTGGTATACATCTGTTTTAGAGATATGTCCTTCCAAGAAAGAAAAATTATTTGCAGCTCTGCTACAGCCTCCCAAACAGATAATACTTTACCCTTTATCATAATTTTTTATGATGATGTCCTCTTCAGCTGAATAATTTTGCTACAATGTAATTTTCCTTTTCTTTTCTTATTTTGCAGGATGATGCCTATAACTTAATATTTGTAAATAACAACTGGTATTTACTCTTCAGACTTCATCAGGTAGGCCAAGATGTCAGTAACATTCTTAAAATCTTCACTCTGACAGGAAGACTTGGAAATCTAACCAGTCAAAAAATGCACGAAAAAAAACCTTCCTAAACATGACAAAAATCGTGCAAGAAATGTCATATGAGAATAAGAAAGTTCGGTGTGTCTTAAAATCTGATAAGACAAGTGTCTGTGTTCAATGTTCTTGGTCAAAGTAATACAAAACTTGAGCGTCACTGGAAGAATGAGCAGATCTGAATTTTTCAGCTGTCCGTAATCTCACAGGTTGTGTTCATTTAAGATTTTCATTTCTTTCTTCATTTTGTATATCTATTTCTCTTGTCGACTTAATACAAGACTAGTAGATCAGGGAGGGAAGAAGCCCTCTTTAATTAGCTAATAAACTACAAAAGGTGTTATCTGTGATGTACAAAAAAGAGATGTGTACCAAAGGCAAGAACAGTACATAGCTGTTCCCCGTGTTTTAACTTGATAAAACAATCCTGCCATTTTCTGTAACAGCATCTCGTGTGTGTCATTTTAGATGCTGTGTGAGCGGTTGCTGAAGATGTATCAGCAGTCTGTTATGATAGCAGAAGGTGAAGCATCAGATAAGCAGCAGAGAAAACAGGCCACAGCCATTGCATTACGACTGAAAGCACCCAGTGAGATAGACCTGGAAGAATACTATCCTGCATTTTTGGACATGATTAGAAACTTACTTGATGGTAAGTTGCTTGCTTCAAAATTTGTTGTTGTTTGTTTGTTAGCTAGTTTTTTACTATTTCATTATTTACTTTAGCCCAAATGGCAGGAAAAGGGGGCTGCAAGAAGTGCTGAAATAGAGTAAGAGTCCTTTGATGACTAGAAAGCTTGACCTGGCTGTAAATGAGACCTTAATGAGGCCTCACGAAGCACTCATAACAATTTGTTTTATTGGGTAGCAAAACTTTTGGTGAATGCCCCAAACAATATCCCCAGACGTAAACACGACAGGTGCGATTTGAAAGAGTAGGAAGTTGGTGGAGGTTTCTGAAAGTTTCAATGCTCCAGTTTAGATGGTCAAACCAATGCCCCATTCACACCAAAGCTTATACATGTTTAAAAGTTGTTTAGCTAAACATGGTTTAAAATTGTGTGCTTCATGTACTCTGCTTACTGACTTTTGGCTATTTTGCAAATTTTGCAAATTACGAATAAAATGATCACCAAAGGAAAAAAATTCTTTGATCTTTTACCAAATTCCCTTACTGTGAAACTCACAAAACCGTGAACACCAGAAATATTTATGGAATGCTATTGCGTCGCGAGAAATTAGCCAATAAGGCGCGAGATAACTAAACCGCAAACTGCAACGGTAATTAGTTTGTGGTTGTGGGGTATGCTTGCGTATCCTGAACTTTATTGTAATTGGCCAGTACACAATCAACATTCCTGAAATTTTTCAGGTGTTCACGGTTTTCTGAGTTTGACAGTAACTCTTTCCTCGGGAAAATGTATGGAAGTCAGTCTGGAGAATTAGTCCTTGGATATAATGCATGTGTTCTTTCTGTTTTGACTGATTTCAGGTAATATGGACTCCACCAACTTCGAGGATACATGTCGTGAGATGTTTGGTGTACATGCTTACATCGCATTTACCATGGACAAGTTGGTTCAGAATATCGTTAGACAGGTAGAGGCTTGAACCTTGGTTATATGGTGTGACAGTAACCATAGCGTTAATTAATCATGTCATCTTTTGGTAATTGTTAGCTTCAGTGGACCTCATTTTCTTGTGGCAATACTCAAGGGCGTATGCTCAAAAAATCATTCTTGCATGGACTTTTTATTTCAGTAAGACAAAGACCGAATACGTTTCACGTTGCTGTTAGAATTTGCCATCATCAAGTCAGGAAAAATATGCTCAGGATAATTGTGGAGTAAAAATTTTAGCGTTTTTTATGATGTTCAGCAGAAGTGGATAACTCAATTTCAACATTGTGAATGAGATTTTATTGTAGTTCTTTTAGTTACCTGTTTCAAAGGGTCAAATCTGCTGAGCATATGACGTGTCGTCAACTTATAATGTGTTTCTTCACTTAGCTTCACACGATTGTAACAGACGAGACATGTGGACAGGTGACTGAACTCTACCAACAGGAGCAAGGTAACCTGGCCACTGGAGGAAGCTCGGCTACACAGCATACCCGAGCTGCATCTGAGTCAGCGTATCAAAAGAGAGCAGAGTCCCTTTTGTCAGACGAGAACTGTTACAAAGTGGTCATTGTAAGTAACATAGACTTATAATTATTGTTGTGCTGTGATTAATGCACAATTGTCTCCTAGTCTGCGCCACAGACAAAACTTGACTTTGTTTAAGTCCGTCTGTGAAACAGCGCAGAAATCCTTGTTCCGAGCCCCCACCTGTGTACCAGGATTTGCCCTCCTTCTTTTGAAACGCGAAGCTCTTCTTGCGACTAAATAATGGTTTCAGGTCGTTTCGTTTACTCTCCAAAGTGCCTTTTGGATCTAAATAACTAAAATATATTTTCTTTTGTCAGCGAATGCGATGGTTTCTGCAATGTTTTGTCATGCTGGGCCCAGGTCGTTAGTGCTTTTTTTTCCTCTCGAATAGTGATTTACAGATCCAAATGTCGAAGAATGGATTGCAACTATGGAGAAGTGCATTGTGACTCAGTCAAGATTGCTGATCGTTCGGATTCATTGAGAGTTCACCATAAACACGTTCCATGAAAGATTATTTTGGTTTCATACACGCGTCCTCTATTCCGCTCCACGAAGGCCAATTATTTTATTGGTCAATTATGACAGCTGTTGACAGCATCAAATGTCGGTGCGCTCACTCAGGCATGACAGGCCAAGCGGGCGGTTTTCAAAATCCCGGGGTTTGTTACCCTGGGTGCGAGAGACTTTTCTAGCGCGGTTTCCGGTTTCTGCCAAGTCTTTATAGTGACCCGCGCTTCGCCGCTCGTGGCTTCGGCCTTCGGCCAACACCGAAAATTCCCGCCGCACGCGAGAAAAACCTCTGGTACCCAGGGTAGGGGTTTGTCTGCAAGCGTTTCCTTCCTTTCTTCCCCACCCCTCCCCGCTCTTTTACTTGCGCCATTTTTCGCGCGGTCTTTGACTCTCTTTCCTCGTTCTTTGTTCCTGCACCGCACGGAAACGCTTGCTACGCAGGCTACATCTTCTCAAGTGCTCCTTCAAATCCGCATTGAACACAAAGAATATATTTGCCACCGTTGCATTGCAGACTGAGCAAAAACGTTATTATCACTGTAAAATTTTTATGAAGCTCTGGTCTCTTCTTACAACAAGAGAACAGTGCAATTTCCGTTGCTGCCGACAATTGAATCACACCGTACACGTTTCTTACTGTAAGAGACTAACACAGTTCTAATCCTTTTCAACAGCACAAAGATAAGAATATCTGCCGTCTGAGTTTGGAGCTACTGGATTCAGAGGACAATCACTCGGAGGATCCAGTGGAAGTTGAGGTAAAGTAAAGCGCGGTGTTTTTTTTATCACTGAATCGTCTTGTTTTGGTTTCTCACATAATTGCCTTCACCAGCGTCTCAGGCCCGGTCCACATGTATCCGTTTTTGCTTGAAAACGGGGATTTTTTTTCTCCGCTTTAACGAAATCCGCGTCCACACGTTGTGTTTTTGAATCTTTTTTGCCCTTCCACTCGAAAACGCAATAGTTACTGAAAACGGCACCATCTTTGAGCGGCGAGCGCTTTCGAAAAGATGTGTTTTCCGTGACCGTTTTCACCGGATACGTGTGAACGGTAGGCTAAACCGGAGAAAAAATCTTCGTTCTCAAACAAAAACGGATATGTGAGGACGGTGCGCCGTGCCTCATAAAGAAAAGGAACCATGAATGGGTATTACAGTCCTGAACAAACCTGAACGTGCCCTTCATATTTTTACCTGGCTAGAAGAATGAATGTTCTGTCCTCTTTTTCAGAAATGGAATGAATACGTGGAAAAATTTGTCGGGAGCGAAGAGGTGTCTACAGAAGTTAAGGATCATTTACAGAACAAACCTATCTTTTTACCTAGGTAGGAACTGAATGTATGATGTTGCTACAAGACACTCATTTTCGATGACTTATTTTAATACAAGCAAGTTTAACACAACAACATCACAGCTGTGCGCTGAAATTGACACTTCACGCCATGACACATGTCTGAAAGTTTTGTAAAGGCTTTCTCATTTAACAGGGGCAACCTTGGGGCACTTTATTTTTGCAATTTCTATTATTCTGATAACTAAGAAAGGCGATAAAAAATATTGAATTTTAGTGCGCCTGTATTTTGACTAAGATAAACGCAAGAATTTTGAATGCAATTGCATAGAATAGAACATGTTTGTTCTCTTTGAGAAAAGTATACTGGACTAATTGCCAAATTTATTCCCGCAGAAACTAAGTGCCATGATGCAAGTATTATCTTTCATTTAGCCTGCATAGCTGGCGGTATTGTGTAGTAGTGGAGTGAGATTTGGCGGCGGAGCCGTTGTAATATAGTCGAGTGAGATTTGACGGCGGAGCCGCCTCGTCCCCACTCCCTTTTTTTGGAACACGGCTCCGCCGCCAAAACTTTAATCTCGCACCCACACAATACCGCCAGCTACGCAGGCTATCTTTCATTAGGTGCCGATGTATCAAGTTAGTTATTAGGCCTCTCCAATGCGCTAAACGACTCTTGTTGGTGTGTTTCGTTTCAGAACGGTGCGCTCCAACTCGCGAATGAAATCCGCCACCCAAAACAATGAAAAGGAGTCCACAACGAATGATAACGGCTCCTCAACTGATGAGGCCGAGAGTGAAGGAAATAACAGGTATTAAAGTGTTCATCATTTCAGAAAGAAGCTGGTTACAAGTATCGTCCTTGTTCCAAAGTGAATCTCACTGCGGACTCTGGTTTACAATGGCGTTGCCATCGTAACGTAAATGAACAGTGTCACAAAATTTATCGAAATTCAAACAGTGGAAACCGCCACAATACTAAGTGAAGGTTTAGATAATAAAGCAAAAACAAAAAAAGGCACGGATGGACAAACTTGAAGGAGATTTAAATGAGGTTAAATAAATATTTATTTAACACAGTTAACAACAAGGAACGCGACCGTGGTCAGCGGTCAGTCGCTTGGCTCAAGCGCGGTCAGCCTTGCTTGCATCGCCTCCATGTGCTCAGTACAGTGTTTCCGTGGCGGCCAGTCTCTTCTTTTAGCCTTTGGATCATTATTTTACCCCCATTCCCCCCCCGAATTCTTCCACTGTTAAATCAGTGTGACGAGTGCCTTGGTCCTTTGGCGTGGGGGCTCATGGCTGGAGGGCGCGGGTTTGCCAGCCATCGGGGTGTAACTCTGTCTAGGGGCTGGCTGTGCCAAAGGTGGAAGCCCCTGGACATCCCGGGCACCCACCTCCACTCAGCGACGCAGTTGTTAAAGGGATTGATATTGTAATTGTTTTTGAAAAGTTGTTAGCCTAACAGTGTTTCAAAGTTGGTTGTCGTTGTTGTTTGTAACGTTGGATATAATGCTTGGAAGACATGATTGTTTGATACGAAGCCGCTGTGATTTTGCTATTCACGAGTAATTTCTCAATTTTCATGACGAATAGGGACACGTAACTGGCATTATTATACGTTGTTCTCATTAGCTGTCTTCTCAGTGGCTAAGAGCCTACAGCTAATTTTGGAAATCAGCGCAACCTACAGATAAGTCATTTATCTGCTGGCAGATAACTGACTAATCTGTAGGTTGCGTGCGCAATGCGTGATTTTCAATAATAATCTCAATCTCAATTCAGGTTCCTTGCCACGGTGTGAATGTCGTTATTTTCTTCAAAACAATGTCTATTAAAACAATTATTAGATTCGGTCTTTTTGATATCCTATATAATCAAGGTCTCGGTAAGTGTTATCAGCCTGGGCCTTCGGCTCGGCTGATACCACTTACCTCGACCGTGATTATTCCGGATATCACAAAACCCTCGTCCAATAATTGTTTATTATCAGCGAAACGAAGTAGGCAGCGGTGACAGGTCAAGAACAGTCGACTGCCCTCGTAGCGGTTCAGTTTACCAACTTGCGCGGTGAACTATTGCCATGATTGTAGTAGTAGAAGGCAAAACTACTTTTCGAGGTTTCAGGGTGTAAATGGACCTTCAAAGCTGTATTATCTTTGGTAAACAGGATAGATTAGAGTCCTAGGGTACTTACCATTTACACGGGGGAAACTGTAAATCCTGGTTGGAAATTCAAATCGTTCGCCCCATTCCTTTTGGGAAGCTTAAGGAAATAAGGCTGTCGTTGGAGGCGATGCAATTTCTACACCTTTAGTCTGTCCAGCCGATTTGGATATACTTTCTATTTGGTCCTTTTTCCACATGGTCCAATTCAGTTGCTAGTTTTTGAATCGGATAGTTTGTTTTAATAGTAAGGAACCCTTGTCTCTGTTCTATAAACTCATAGTTTACCTCTACGCGTTTTATGTTCTTAGAGATACAAACTCACCAACAGTTAATAGCTCTTTTTGCCACCGCTTGTCTGTCTAAAGGGTCCGAACGTCGTTTGTTTCCTTTGCAGTGAAAAAGAGGAAGAAAATGAGGAGGTCGAGGACATGGAAGTGGAAAACTCAATGGAGTGCAAGCTTAGCTTGAATTCGTACAAAATTCGCTTTGTAAAAGGCAGCGAGGATTACTTGTACAGACGGCAAGCTTTGAAAAGAGCTAAGGAGGTTAGTTCCTCATTTTTTAAAAATAAGTGTGTAAAAAAATGTGTATAGCTGTTAGTCCAGAAGTCTTGTTTCAAACAGCTGCGATCTAATTCGAGAATGGGAGATGGCGCGGAAAAGAAAATGAGCCTCTTTCCTTTTCGCTAAAAAAGGAAGAAACGGACGAACACTGTAAACGATTATTTTAAAGACGCGATGAGACAAATCTCCATTTACCACCGAAAAGTACGAGTTGTTATCGTTGCCGTTAGGAACTTTATTCTGTGACCGAGCATTCGAGGGAAGGAGGTTGCACCCGCCGGCGAGCGGGGAGTCGCTAAGCTTTAAAGAAAGACCGGCTCCCGAAACGCCCACTTTTGAATCGCCTTTGGGTAGCCAATTGACATTATTAACCCAGTTAATAATAATAATAGACTATTGCATTACTTGGACTCCCTTGGGGTACACCTGGATTTCAAGAGAGGGGGACGATCCAAGTATTTCTGGGTTTGAAATTTTCGTTTCCGGGATTTTTCTGGGAAGGAAAATTTTTTTGAAGTGGCTTGAAGTAGGAATTTGTGAGTATTCAGAACAATCTGAACATTCGTGATAGTGCCCGCGTATCCCGGCTGCGTAGTTCTGCGAATAAAGTACAACCAAACTTGTTTTGCGGCTGGTTTAATATTTAACGCATTACATTGCAGCTGTTTCATAAAACCGGGGTGGTCTTGCTTAGAGCTGTCTTTCTGCATAGTGTTATTGTTGAAACAGCAGATGCTCTTGGGTGTCTCGAAAGTTGTTAGAATGGCTACCAGATGCGGAAAAGTAACTTCAGATGGCATGATGATTAAACAAACACGAATATTCGATTAAACATTTTTTTCCCCGTGCTGTGTTATTTAATGCTTCCTGGAAATTTTTAAGGCTCGGAAATTCATCATGGAATTTTTTGGAGGTAAATTTCTGGTCCAGGATTTTTTTTTTTTGGGGGGGTTTTGACTTTTGCCCATATTCGATCTTCCTCGTCACTTGAAATCCGTTCCCCCACCACCCCTTGGGCTGGGACTGTTATTGTTTTCTTTGTCTTGGGCTTGTCATTTATTTATTTATTTTTTGTTTGTTTGTTTGTTTGTTTGTTTGACAGTGTCACCCGGTAGTGGCCAATCGTCTTCACTCCAGATTCCAATCATGGCTAAGTGACTGGGTGAAAAGTAACGTGACAGGAGACCAGGAGGGTCGATGTCGTGACTGGCTTCTTGGTAAAGTAGACGGGCTCCATCCCTGTACAACCACCTGCGAAGTTGTCACGAGCGCCGCCATCGAGCACAACAAATACTCCGTCAAGTGGGATAAGGATAAAAAGGACAAGCAAGAGGTTACACAAAACGACAGCAAAGAAAGTGAACAGAAGGCTGCTTCGTAGAACCCACACTGTATTGTTCTTTTCCTATCAGTCAGTAATTCAAACTAGCGTGATGAACGGTCAAAGGATGGCGTGACAGTTAGGGTGCGTGACAAGCTCCTGTCCTGACGACTTCTCAGAAGTTTAAATCCGCAAACAATTTCTAGGGTGCGTCCCTTTACATCAAAAAGTGGATTTCGGGTTAACTGACTTGTATTAGCAGCGTGCAAAGAAAGTCGTGTCCGATAGCCCGGGGCTAGTGGATTTTGCTATCGGGCTAGTGTTTTTTGTTCTTAATTTGCCCGACGGGCAAGTGCTGTTTTTTTGGGATATTCAAATTACAGAAGGATTGTTATCAATCCTGCCAATCAAAAAGGGTTTTGGGGCTAGTTGAAATGACTTTTGGGCTAGTACATGCTATCTACAGCTTGCCCGAATGGCAGGCTGTAAAACTGACTTTCTTTGCACCCTGATTAGCAAGCAGGAGACCGAGTGAGTCGGTTAAGTGCAACTCGGCTTCGTTTCTTGAATTTACATCCGCTAATTTCTTGTCCGTACCCTTCTGTCTTGCGGTCCTTTCTAGACTGTGTATTGTAAATAGCACTACATTCATATTGACTTCTAATTTTGATACATTTCTCGGCCATCCGAATGAATTTGTTCTCGGCCTGCCACAACGGGTTTTCTTTCGCCTGGATTAAAATCATGAGAAATAGACAATTACCAGTTTCTTAAGCTAGCGATAGCACCAAAGTTACAAAAACAGTTCTTAGAGACGAGCTTGCCTCATAAGATCATTCATTTTCTTCCTCGTTCTCTCTCTCTGTTGTCCATTCTTTGTTGAATTTTGTGAGTTTTGTAGATTTTTACTTAACCTTTTAGAAGGGACATCGCGTTATTCGATTGACGGCTTTGAATAATGACACAAAAATAGAGTGAATTCTATTCTTCAACCGTAAATGTTGCTCGAGTATTTTCCTTTAAAGTGATCAGCGCTCGCGTAAGCAGTACGAGAAAGGCAAGCTGCAAACAAGCTCTCTGGGGGGACGCTCTATGGGCGCGTGGGTGAAAAAAAAGAGCCCTCAAAGCTTCCCCGCAGAGAGTTTGCCCGCAGGCTAGAGAGAGGCTTTTTTCATGTCCTTTTTACGTAGGCCTGGCCCATTTCTGTCATTTTTCTTTTTTAAGGAGAAGCACAACCTGGTCACATCACCTCAAATTTAACTTATAGTACAACTTGTAGAAGTGCTGTTGTCATTTCTTGGCTCCGGCCCCCACCCCTTCCTTCTCCCAGTGTTTTTGTGAAGATCCTTCATATAGGGGCTAGTGCTTAGCCCCAATCATAGAAGGAAGATGGGAAGGGCTCAATTCTTCAGTGTGCCTGTTAATGCCGAAATATGTGTCTTGACTGAAAAAGTGGTGAATTTGTCGCATGTCGGTATTCCGTGGAGGGTACGAATTGCAATCTAAATATTAGTTTTAATGAAAAGAACAATCTACCTTGTTTTATAAGGTCCTAAGTTGTTGTCTTGCGGTTCTTGACAACAGTTGGAGAGGGTCAACTAAATCGACTTAAAGAAATAAATCTTTGCTTTAATTACACTTCCTGTTAGATTAGGAAAGTAGTGTACAGTACAGACAGACGTAAATCTAGTTATAGCTTATGCTTAAAGCAATGTGATGAACTTTGTGATTTTTAGACTACAGACACTTGACTTTGCAGAATAACTTGTACCAGGAAATGCAGCCTGTAATGCTGTTGTTAGATTTATATTAAGATGTGAATCCTGTGTTATGTGGTCAGATAATTTATTCGGTGGGCCTGACCTTCTTTTACAGATATTTATCGTATCGAATAAAACAAACCTTACCAACTTTGTCTTAAAGTTGTGATTCTTATTCTGTCAGTGTAAAACGCAGACTGCGGATAGCCTGCGTAGCTGGCGGTATTGTGTGGGTGCGAGATTAAAGTTTTGGCGGCGGAGCCGTGTTCCAAAAAAAGGGAGTAGGGACGAGGCGGTTGAACGCGGCTTCGCTGCTCGTGACCGCTCCGGCGTCAAATCTCACTCAACTATATTACAACGGCTCCGCCGCCAAATCTCACTCGACTACTACACAATACCGCCAGCTACGCAGGCTAACTGCGGACCAGGGGTAAACTGCTGACTGAGTGTGAAATGAAGACTACAGACTGAGAGTAAAACGCAGGCTGGGGTAAAATGCAGACCGAGCATAAACTGTAGTCGCGGAAGAGTTTCAGGGCAAATAAAATCCCGCAAAATACACGTAAACAAACACTTACTTGACGACATATATCTGCTATCACAAATCCATTCATTCTTCTCTTGAACTTCGTCGACGACCCAAAAACATAATCGCAATCTTGAACCTTTTTTCCCGTCCGAGCATACATAATAGGTAGACTTTACTTTCTATTATCTATTGTCCGAGAGACCTCACGCCCCAGTTTTCGATACACGTGACCGTGAATTTGTACAACACAATGTTGACGCTTAAATAAAAGCTGATGACCCAAAATACTGTACAGAAAGAAATGGGAGTAAATCATTCCAACAACAAATAAAGATGTTCTGCAGGAAATTTGGATGACCTTCTATGAAAGTACTGCAAATCAAGGTACGCGGACGTAATTTGTTCGGATGTTCATTGAAACTTCTGGCGAATGTGCAATGTACTTCGACAAGGAAGCGAGGTGTGTAACTGATACCAGCTAGTTAATTCACCTAGCCTGCAAAGCAGGCGTATTTTGCTGTGCGATCGATTTGGACTTTTGACTGACCGAGAGTTGGGGCGAGTCAAAAAATGATTCAATACAATAAAACTCCTGCTCTGCAGGCTATAATTCACCTATTCGGAGAAGAGGGAGCACAAATGTTTAAAAAGTCTACAGTCGATCTTAATTCTGCATTTTACCCCCAGCCTGCATTTTACTCTCACTGTGCAGTCTGCATTTTACAGTCTGTGTTTTACATTGACCGGATTCGTATTTAACTGCGCCTTTCAAAAACACGCGAATTATGAAGTCCAAAGCCAACTGACGTTTGCGTTCTTCGCTACCGTCAATCATCTTAGTGGACCTCTTGGGAAACAGAAGTTTACTTTAACATGTTCAAAAGGTAATAATTCGTAATTGTTGGATTACGAGTGGTTTTCTGTTTTTCAAGGTCCGTTCCTTGTTATAGTAATTATGATTGAGGGCAGCGAAAAACGCAATTGTGAAGGCGGCTTTTGAACTTCAGAGTTGGCGTGTTTTTGAAAAGCCACATTCATGATGGTAACTGAACTGAGTGGCGTGCAATTTGGCTGTAATCGTTATTCCCTTCATATTTTAATTTTCAACAACACCCAGATCCAATATTTTGCATAATTTTTAACATTTCTCTCTCCCCCAACCCCTCCCCCCAATCCAAACCCCCAGAAAAAAATTTGTTTATTTAAAACATTCGGAAAATCCAAGAGTTCTCACATTTATTGGCAATGACTACGAGCTTATGGCCTCGTGCAAACGGACGAAACATTGTTGGACCAACGATGATGGGAGTTGTTGCGTCCGTTTGCCCGTAGCCTATGGAACCATTTTTTGCTTGAATGATATCTTGGCTAGATTTGGACGAAAAAGGCAGAAATAAACGGAAATAAGGCTTTTGACCAGAAAAGGTGCAATTTGCATTTTTATCGCCCAAATACAGGACTTAGTGCCGAAATTTTATTGATTCAGGGGCCCGATTGTTAAAAAAAGGGCGCCGGAAACACTTTTAAGTCTCATTTTGTACGTAGAACAGATATGCTGAGATTCAGACCAGACGCGATTGATAGAAAAAGTTAGTCCGAGAGGGGAATAAATCTGTAGAGAGCCAATGATTTTAAAGAGAAACCCATCGTGTACAAGCTTGACTCGATAGGTTCCTCGCATTCTTTGGTTCATTAGGATCTGTGCAATAATTACCAGGGAGGGAAGGGGGGGTGTAAAAACCAGAGGGGGAGACACCATGTAAAATCATAGCTCAAAAGAGGTTGGTTTCTAGTTTTCTTGTGGGCAAGCTGTCTCACAACTTTGGGGGTGATTTGATATCAACAATACATGATTTATACGTGATCAAAATATAACTAAAAGGTAGCAATGATTAGTACCAAAGCCATGAACAATTCTGGTTACATGATATTTCAACTTATTTCTACTTAACAGAACAGGAATGTGTCCAGGGTTTTAAAAAGGGAGTGTCTCGTTTAACGAGACAAAGGTAACAAACAGCTAATGTGTCCCCTCTGGTAGTAATTACGTTTTTAAAAATGTAAAGACATTTTCAGCCAAAAGGGAGTGCCAGGTGAACCACAGCAAACATGAAATTGTGCGAATAGCAGCATACGAGGATGACCTGTTCGATCACATGACAATCATGACGAAAACATGACGCTAAAAAGATCGAAGAGGGGAAGAGAGACTAGTAGCTCACGTTCTGAGTTTTGTTCGTGCTGGTCATCATGACTCAACCAGGGCCGGGTTGTTCAAAGAAGGGTTAAGTTAACCCAGGGTTAGTGCGAAATTTGATTTCAGATATGAAAGCTTGAGAAGCAAATTCAGTTTTATTCTTTCTGCCAACAATTTGATGATTGGATACTCTAAAAAGAAGACAGGAAATTACCCTAAAAAATACTTTTGAACAAAAGAAAAAGAAACCGGGGTTAAACTTTAACCCTGGGTTAGCGCTAATTGGGCTTCGAACAACTGGGCCCTGAACTGAATCGAGGGTAATGACGCAATTGACTTAAAACTTGAATCCAGTGATTCACAGGAGAATTCAAAAGACGATGCGCAATCGGACTGTTCTGAAATGGTTGTCTCACTACCTCACTGCGTAGTTTTAAGCAGGAACCTTTATCCAGCCTGGTTTTGAGATAATGTTTGAGATGCAGCCGTTAAAAAGAACGTTATAGTACGACATAAGGAGAGAAACTGTAGATGAAAGTCGAGGAGTGGAGGGGCTGGTCGGTATTCTTAAGCAACCAGGAGGGGGGTCAGAGCTAACTTGCCTTTGCTAGGAGGTGCCGCTAAGTAATATCAATCTATGTCAGGCTAATTTTTCAGCCCCACCCCCCCTTCCCTTTTCTGATTGCCAACGAGCAGGCTGCGAGGCGGTAGCCTAATAAAGCCGTGCGCGAAAGTTCCAAGGCAATCTCGTACCTCCAGTCTTCGTCCCTTACTGCGCATGCTGGCTTGACGCTGATCAAGGGGAACGAAGACGCTGGGTACGAGGGTGGTTCCAAGAAGGCAGAATGAATCTCGAATAACATAAGGTAGTGTAAGGTAACTTTTATGACGTAATGCAGAACAAACAATATAAGAAAATGTGCTGTAAAGTCAGTATTTCAAATTCTTTATGCAGTAAAGAATTTAATTTACCATTTTCAAGCGGTAATTTTTGGTCATGCAATCGAATTGAGTTCAAAATATTGTACCCAAATACACTGACTGTATATCCGTGTTTACATGTATGTCTTTGAAGCAAAATAATTCGGAAAGTTTCATCGGCGCACGATAAATCTTTTTTTTCCTGAAAAGTAGAGTTCCTAAGCTTGAAATAAAGACCAAATATAAATCTGCACGTTGAATATTCGCGGACTTATGATTTTTCGAGGATTCTAAGCTCGTTTATAAGACAACTAAATTTTACGCAAAATGACCTCTGCGTATTTTCGGACAATATATGCTATGTAAAGTTGGAATTTCAAAATCTTTATGCAGCAGAACAGTTAAGTTCACTATTTTCAAGGTAATTTTCGTTCATGCAATCGAATAGAGTTCAAACTGTTTTTCGTACATTACGGTAATTCATGACATTTCTAAACAAACTAAACAACGCACGCGTATAGGTAAAATCTTTGCCCGTTGTTGGAACTTAGCGATAGCTATAACTAGTAATTATGGCACAGTCTCTTAGTGAACCAGAGTCTTGCACTGATCCCACTCTTTTCCTCGGAGCCCGTAGTCACGTGGCCTTGAGGGTTTGGGTACCTTGTGTGCCGCAAAGACTCGGAGGCAGGGCGCGTCGGGTTGTTCGAAGCTGGGTTAAGATAACCCAGGGTTTGTGCGTAATTTCAATTCAGATAGGAAAGCTTAAAAAGTAAATTCATAGAAATTCGTTTGTCTACAATTTGAGTTGGATGCTCTATAAAGAATAGAGAAAATTATCGGACAAAATGCTTTTAAACAATAGAAATAGAAACCAAAAGCTAATCGGCTTTGGAACAGCTGGGTTGGCGGTGTTTCTAACAGTAGAGAGATTAAGATTCACGTTTACGCAAAAAGGCAAACGTGAATTTGTTCCACGTGACCAAGTTATTTATTACTTCTGCCCCAAAATAAGTAGTTTCAAGCCAGTTTTCTCCATAAAAATTGTTCTGGACAGTTTTTATCTGCCTGTTTTTCATTCTGAGAAATTCTCAACTTGAATCTGACGTTTGCCGTTTGCCGCAAGCGTGAATCTTAAAGAGGCTGTGTCACGGCAGTCCAGTTCATTTTGTTTAATTTTGCTAATAACTCGTCCTTAATCGCTATGGAACTTAAAGTAAGCAAAAAAATTACATGTAAATGACAAAATCAGAGATCTGAGACAAACAAATATGTCTCCAGAGCATTCTTTTTGAAGTTGCAAGCAGCAGGGATCAACTTTGAAAAACTGTTAGGCTGAACAGTTTTCAAAAACCCTAATTTCAATCCGTTTCAATCTTCTTCAGTTTTGCCCATCCGTGGCAGCTGTTGTATCTGTTGTGTTATTTTAACCTTCTTTTAATGTTTTAGGCGGTTATTTTTAAGTTTCTCGTAATTTAACGGGCATTTTGTAATTTCCTAATTTGGCTGAATTTCATGAGACAGCTCCTTTAATCTCTCTAATCTCTATCTTGTACTAGGTAGCAAACAAGCGCATAAAGACAGTTTGACCGAGACGGCCTGGGAAGACGTCATTGGATAATCTTATGAAAGGTATATTTCCTCAAGCTGCCAATGAAAACTTGACCTTTGACCAGGGACAACCCTGGTCAAAGCGAGGGATTAGGGAGCATAAGAAGGGGCAAAACAAAAGAAAGAACAAAGGGAAGGAGCAGGGAAGAAAAAGGAATCACCTTATTTGGCTAAGAGAAGACAAAAGCGACTGCTACGTAGGCTGGTATTACCAATTAAGTCAATTTATAGGATCAAACAACGTGCTTTCTCTTCCCGATCCTCAGGTCGACTGCTTACAAGTTGTTTGTTTACTAATGCCAGCTCACTACGAATTCTTTCTAACTACTTATGATAATCACCGAAAATTTGTTTCCCAATCATCAGTGCTTTTTCGTAAAGTTCTTTGGCTTGATTGTATTCTCCCAGGTTGTTGTACACTGCTGCCAAGTTGCTATAACTTGTTGCTACATGGGTATGATCTTCACCAAATCTTTTCGCAAATAGTCAGTGCTTTTTCGTCGGGTTCTTTGGCTTGATTGTATTCTTTCAGGCTGTAGTACACTACTGCCAAATTGTTATAACTTGTTGCTAAATAGGCATTACCTTCACCGAGAATCTTTTCGCGAATCGTCAGTGCTTTTTCGTAAAGTTCTTTGGCTTGATTGTATTCTCCCAGGCTCTTGTACACTGAGGTCAAGTTGTTATAACTTGCTGCTACATCGGCATGATCTTCACCAAAAATCTTTTCGCGAATCGTCAGTGCTTTTTCGTGAAGTTCTTTGGCTTGATTGTATTCTCCCAGGCCGTCGTACACGAATGCGAAGTTGTGATAACTTGTTGCTACATTGGAATGATCTTCATCAAAAATCTTTTGGTAAATCGTCAGTGCTTTGTCGTAAAGTTCTTTGGCTTGATTGAATTCTCCCAGGTCATCGTACACTAATGCCAAGTTGTCATAACTTGTTGCTGCATGGGCATGACCTTCGCCAAAAATCCTTTCGCGAATCGTCAGTGCTTTTTCGTAAGTTTTTTGGCTTGATTGAATTCTCCCAAGCTGTTGTACACTGATGCCAAGTTGTCATAACTTGTTGCTACATAGGCATTATCTTCACCAAAAATCTTCTTTGAAATCATCAGTGCTTTTTTGTCAAGTTCTTTGGCTTGGTTGTATTCTCCCAGGCTGTTGTACACTAATGGCAAGTTGTTATAACTTGTAGTGCTACATCGGCATGATCTTCACCAAAAATCTTTTTGCGAATCCTCAGTGCTTTTAAGGCAAGTTCTTTGGCTTGATTGTACTCTTTCAGGCTGTTGTACACTACTGCCAAATTGTTATAACTTGTTGCTACATCGGCATGATCTTCACCAAAAATCTTTTTGCGATTCGTCAGTGCTTTTTCGTAAAGTTCTTTGGCTGGATTGTATTCTCTCCGGTCGTTGTACACTGATGCCAAGTTGTTATAACTTGTTGCTACATGCACATTATTTTCACCAAAAATCTTTGTGGAAATCATCAGTGCTTTTTCATGAAGTTCTTTAGCTTGATTGTATTCTCCCAGGCTGTCGTACACTAATGCCAAGTTGTTATAACCTTGCTGCTATCGCCATGATCTTCACCAAAAATCTTTTCGTAAATCATCAGTGCTTTTTCTTGAAGTTCTTTGGCTTGATTGTATTCTCCCAGGCTCTCGTACAGTGATGCTAGGTTGTTGTAACTTGTTGCTACAGCGGCATGATCTTCACCAAAAATCTTTTGGTAAACCGTCAGTGTTTTGTCGTAAAGTTCTTTGGCTTGATTGTATTCTCCTAGCTTGTCGTACACTATTGCCAAGTTGTTATTACCTGTTGCTACATTGGCATTATTTTCACCAAAAAATTTTTTTGGAAATCGTCAGTGCTTTTTCGTGAAGTTCTTTGGCTTGACTGTATTTTCCCAGGCTTTTGTACACTAATGCCAAGTTGTTATAACTTATTGCTACATCGGCATGATCTTCACCAAAAATCTTTTCAAGAATCGTCAGTGCTTTTTCGTAAAGTTCTTTGGCTTGATTGTATTCTCCCAGGCTGTTGTACACTGCTGCCAGGTTGTTATAACTTGTTGCTACATCGGCATGATTTTCACCAAAAATCTTTTTGCGAATCGTCAGTGCTTTTTCGAGAAGTTCTTTGGCTTGATTGTACTCTTTCAGACTTTTGTACACTACTGCCAAATCGTTATAACTTCCTGCTACATCGGCATGATCTTCACCAAAAATCTTTTTGCGAATCGTCAGTGCTTTTTCGTAAAGTTCTTTGGCTTGATTGTATTCTCCCAGGTCGTCGTACACTGATGCCAAGTTGTTATAACTTGTTGCTACATGGGCATTATTTTCACCAAAAATCTTTGTGGAAATCATTAGTGCTTTTTCATGAAATTCTTTAGCTTGATTGTATTCTCCCAGGCTGTCGTACACTAATGCCAAGGTGTTATAACTTGCTGCTACAGCGCCATGATCTTCACCAAAAATCTTTTTGCGAATCGTCAGTGCTTTTTCGCAAAGTTCTTTGGCTTGATTGTGTTCTCCCAGGCTGTTGTAGACTGATGCCAAGTTGTTATAACTTGTTGCTACATGGGCATGATCTTCACCAAAAATCTTTTTAAGAATCGTCAGTCCTTTTTCTTGAAGTTCTTTAGCTTGATTGTATTCTCCCAGGCTCTCGTACACTGATGCCAAGTTGATATAACTTGTTGCTACATTGGCATTATTTTCACCAAAAATCATTTTGGAAATCATCAGTGCTTTTTCGTGAAGTTCTTTGGCTTGACTGTATTTTCCCAGGCAGTTGTACACGAATGCCAAGTTTTGATAACTTGCTGCTACATCGACATGATCTTCACCAAAAATCTTTTCGCGAATCGTCAGTGCTTTTTCGTGAAGTTCTTTAGCTTGATTGTATTCTCCCAGGCTGTTGTACACTGCTGCCAAGTTGTTATAACTTGTTGCTACATGGGCATGATCTTCACCAAAAATCTTTTTAAGAATCGTCAGTGCTTTTTCGTGAAGTTCTTTGGCTTGATTGTATTCTCCCAGGCTGTTGTACACTGCTGCCAAGTTGTTATAACTTGCTGCTACATCGGCATGATTTTCACCAAAAATCTTTTTAAGAATCGTCAGTGCTTTTTCGTGAAGTTCTTTGGCTTGATTGTATTCTCCCAGGCTGTTGTACACTGCTGCCAAGTTGTTATAACTTGTTGCTACATCGGCATGATTTTCACCAAAAATCTTTTCGCGAATCGTCAGTGCTTTTTCGAGAAGTTCTTTGGCTTGATTGTATTCTCCCAGGCTGTTGTACACTGCTGCCAAGTTGTTATAACTTGTTGCTACATCGGCATGATTTTCACCAAAAATCTTTTTGCGAATCGTCAGTGCTTTGTCGTAAAGTTCTTTGGCTTGATTGTACTCTTTCAGACTTTTGTACACTACCGCCAAATGGTTATAACTTCCTGCTACATCGGCATGATCTTCACCAAAAATCTTTTTGCGAATCGTCAGTGCTTTTTCGTAAAGTTCTTTGGCTTGATTGTATTCTCCCAGGTCGTCGTACACTGATGCCAAGTTGTTATAACTTGTTGCTACATGGGCATTATCTTCACCAAAAATCTTTTTGCGAATCGTCAGTGCTTTTTCATAAAGTTCTTTGGCTTGATTGTATTCTCCCAGGTCGTCGTACACTGATGCCAAGTTGTTATAACTTGTTGCTGCATGGGCATGATTTTCACCAAAAATCTTTGTGGAAATCATCAGTGCTTTTTCATGAAGTTCTTTAGCTTGATTGTATTCTCCCAGGCTGTTGTACACTAATGCCAAAGTGTTATAACTTGCTGCTACATCGCCATGATCTTCACCAAAAATCTTTTCGCGAATCGTCAGTGCTTTTTCGCAAAGTTCTTTGGCTTGATTGTGTTCTCCCAGGCGGTTGTAGACTGATGCCAAGTTGTTATAACTTGTTGCTACATCGGCATGATCTTCACCAAAAAGTTTTTGGGAAATCGTCAGTCCTTTTTCTTGAAGTTCTTTAGCTTGATTGTATTCTCCCAGGCTCTCGTACACTGATGCCAAGTTGATATAACTTGTTGCTATAGTGGTATGATCTTCACCAAAAATCTTTCGGTTAATCGTCAGTGCTTTTTCGTGAAATTCTTTGGCTTGATTGTATTCTCCCAGGCTCTCGTACACTAATGCCAAGTTGTTATAACTTGTTGCTACATTGGCATTATTTTCACCAAAAATCATTTTGGAAATCATCAGTGCTTTTTCGTGAAGTTCTTTGGCTTGACTGTATTTTCCTAGGCAGTTGTACACGAATGCCAGGTTTTGATAACTTGCTGCTACATCGACATGATCTTCACCAAAAATCTTTTCGCGAATCGTTAGTGCTTTTTCGTGAAGTTCTTTGGCTTGATCGTATTCTCCCAGGCTGTTGTACACTAATGCCAAGTTGTTATAACTTGTTGCTACATCGGCATGATCTTCACCAAAAATCTTTTCAAGAATCGTCAGTGCTTTTTCGTGAAGTTCTTTGGCTTGATTGTATTCTCCCAGGCTGTTGTACACTGCTGCCAAGTTGTTATAAGTTGTTGCTACATCGGCATGTTGTTCACCAAAAATCTTTTCGCATATTGTCAGTGCTTTTTCGAAAAGTTCTTTGGCTTGATTGTATTCTCCCAGGCTGTTGTACACTGATGCCAAGTTGTTATAACCTGCTGCTACATCGGCATGATCTTCACCAAAAATCCTTCCGCGAATCGTCAGTGCTTTTTCGTGAAGTTCTTTGGCTTGATTGTAATCTCCCAGGTTGTTGTACACTGATGCCAAGTTGTTATAACCTGTTGCTACATCGGCATGATCTTCACCAAAAATCTTTTTGGAAATCATCAGTGCTTTTTCGTGAAATTCTTTGGCTTGTTTGTATTGTCCCAGTCCATCGTACACGGATGCCAAGTTGTGATAACTTGTTGCTACATCGGCATGATCTTCACCAAAAATCTTTTTGGAAATCATCAGTGCTATTTCGTGAAGTTCTTTTGCTTGATTGTATTCTCCCAGCCTGTTGTATACTTCGCCACTCACATTTAAAACCTCCCATTTACGAGTAAACGCATCCGTGAAAGTGTCGTCTAAGTTCTCCAGTAGATCGTATGCTAAGTTGGCCACAAGTTTCGCAAAGACGAAATGGGAGCTTTTTTGACAGAGCAAGGCGAGAGTATGTAGCCAATCAATTACTGTATCCAAATCTACGAAGGGTGCAAACCTTTCTAAAAAAGTGCTGTGATCCAAACTAAACTTTGACGTCATCTGCTTAAGTAAAGATTCACAGTGGGGCCTCAATTTTTTACAAAACGCATAATCCCTTTCATTTTCTTTGAGTTGGGAGTTGAAAATCTTTACCGCTTCTGCCATAGTGTGGTCACTCTTAAATGATTTCAGGTAAGCTAACTCGCCTCGTTTTAAAGCTTCATGCACAACTTTATGTAAACGTAAATAAGTTCGTTCACCCCCTTCTTCGGAATGAACAAGAATTAAAGAGGACTTTACAATCTTTGCCTTCATTAAAACCTCTTGCTGGTCTTTTACTTGGGCTTTGACGAACTTTAAAACAGTTTCGAGTGGTAGGTCGTCATTAGCGCAGAGCGAAAGAAAACAGAATGTATGACGAAGAACCTCGTCGTCTGTTTCAGCAGCTCTTTGGATAGCCATTTCTACTGCGGCCATTGTTGTTTTAGGGTAGGCTGAACTCTCATTAGCAAGGACACTTTCGGTCGTTTTTCGCTGGCTGTATGTTGATATGTCTTGAAGGTATGCTTTCCAATTATAGTTAGAAGACCCACTGGTCACAACAGTTTGCAAGTAATAAGCAGCAGCAGCTAAGGCCAGTGGCTGAAAATCGAGAAGTTCAGCGACATTTTCTGCTTGTACTGGCTCTGAAATTTGCGATACTGTTTCCAGCAATTCCACTGCCTCGTCCCGCCTCATTCCTTTGCTTAATGATTCATGATATGTGTGAGGAGCGTTTTGAGGAATTGTACTACTATCTTGGGTGGTAATAAGCACTAGCCCATGGCCCCATTCCTTACTGCCAGTTAGAGGAAGCAAGTCGCGGACTAAGCTTAAGTTAATCACATTGTCTGCTATTATCAACCATTTGATAAACTTGCTGGTCTTCGTCATAATCAAGCGATGGAGCTGTTTAATTGCTTGAATAGGTTTCACTTTTTTTAAAGAATCTAAGCTTGTCAACGCGTATTCTGTTATCCCTAGGTGTCTTCCAAGGGTGAGGTAAGAGTCAACAAGTGTCTCAATGCTTTCTGTGTTCAGTGTCGCAACAAAGATAAGATCATTGTTTTGTTCAGAAAAGAGCTGTTGTCCAATTTCCCAGGCAAGTTGGGTCTTGCCACATCCTGGATTACCTGACAAAAACACTGTACTGACTGCTCCGCTGGAATCATTGTAAAGTTCCTTCATTTTCTTAGTGATTCTTTCAATATCATGCGAGCGCCTAATGATAACATGTGGTGGACGTGATGCGAGAATACAAAATGACTGAAGTTTCGCACTTATTTCCTGTGTGAGAGATTTGTTTTCTTCTTTTGTAGAAACCAGGGCAGCTTCTGTACTTTGAAGAGTGCTTTTTGTCTGATCTAACTCGGCTTGGAGATCACGAGCGTGGTTCTTAATATTTTCCACTTCCTTCGTTGGAAAGGTTGTCTGGTTCTTTATTTCTTGAATCTCAGTTAAAGAAAGACCAAGGGATGTAAAAGCGTTCACCACTTTATCTACAGAAAGTTGAAAGTCGGCATCTGTCAACTTAGCCTCGGTGATATGAGCAATCTCATTTCGCACTTGGCGAATATCATCGACCTCTTTACGGACAGCTGGGCCTAAAGTGGTGCCAACGGTGTCTGAGTAGAGGATGGCAAAAAACAAACAGGTGCAGTCCCACTCTGTCGTGTTACCATTGTGGATTGTTGCCAGACACCGGGCGTTTTTCTTGTGACTTGCTTTAGATTCATTGTTGAAGAAATCAAGGCCACTTTGTGCCGTATCTTTCCATTCTCCAATTGACGTTGCTTTATAGAGGAAATCCCATTCGTTTTTGAAAATCTGCCGCAGTCCTATTGGAACCAAATCAAATCCTATGTAGCAGAGTCTGAAGTAGTTCAGTTGCTTTTAACTTATTTTCAGTCAGGTCAAAAATAGGTTGTTTACTTATTCATATTGAAAATGTGAACTAGAGACCGGTGATGGGCACAGCAATCGCAGATTAAACATTGTGAAAATCTAGTAGCTGATTATAAACTCTGTTAAATAAGAGACGGCAGGATAAGTTGACTAAGTACACAACTTGCTTCCCTAATGCCTTGCTCATGACCTGCTTTAAAGTTTTGTTTAAGGTTCCAAGGGTTTGGGAGGGGTGGGGAGATAGACAGGAGGCTGACTCCTCCTTAGTCGTCTCTATTTGGATCGCACACGTGACTGGAGGGAGAGCGAGGGTTGATGGGAAAACGAAAGGGAGAGACTCTCTCCTATCACCCCTGGTTCTCTCACCGCTTCTCTCGTTAATATTGATAGGAGACTGAGAGACGACCAGGGAAGTGGATCTTGTCATTTCTTAATGCTGCCGAACCAGAACAGGCCAGGAGAAAGTTGCTTACGTATTGAGCGCATCAAGAATATCAAAGAGCGTTTTTATCACTGGAACAAAATGCAATGTGGAAACCCTTGTTAATTGAGCAAGAAACTGAATTGCAGTTTATTGGTCTATTTTGCTCTATGTCACTTTTCCTAGTATTCTGGAGTAATTATCATGGAATGGCGTCTATTAGACAAGCGGTGCTCATTAGAGAGAGGCGTCCAATACAAACCTAAAAGCGTCGGGGCGGGGGGCGGGGTGGACAACAGGCGTTTATATGAGTGGAGGCGTCTATTAGATCATAAACTGATAAGTATGTTATCATTCGATGTCAGTATCTCCGGCTCCATTTTTAAAACCAACCAGTGAAAACTAAAAGTCTATTTGAATAAATGCAGTACAATAATATTTTTTTGTGTTCTAGGCCGTTTCAACTAGTGTTTCAATTGAATGGAAAGTTGAGGGTAACAGATATTCTGGAGGTAATATTACTTGAAGTAAAAGAAAGATAAAAAGCAGGAATGAGATAAATCCTGTTTGTTTGGAATAGCCTGTTTTTTCCATATGCAAGCATTGAAGACTCCAGAGCTTCCCCCTCGCCAAAAAAATAAGCTGGCTCTGGAGTCGAGAAGGGTAGGGTGGCGATGTCACGGGTAGTACTACTGTCCCATAGACAGGAAAAGAGTGCGCGAAAAGAGTGTCTTTAAAAAAGTACACGAAAATTTATCTTCGCATTTATCCCGTTCACTCCTAGACCGAGTTATCAGGGTCTAGAAGGAAGGGAGCTCCTTTTTCACGAAAATCCCGCATCTCGCAATTTTTTTCATCGCTTTCCCGAATCCCGTTTTTGTCTCCAAATTACAAGCGTTAAAAAGGAATAATTTCTTTAAAAACCAATAAATGTAAGGTGTATATTGGCCCTTTTTAATTGACATTGGGGTCAGTGGGTCTTCTGTCCGCTCGTCTGTTGATCATGATTACTTGACAGTTTCAATTAAATAATCATTACCTACGTCACTTTATAGTTTGCTTTCATACTAGGAGAAACTAGTGAACGTTCGCCTAGTTGTTTCGCATGTGCTGCTAGAACGTACGACTTCTTCAATTGCCGACAGACAGGCAAGAAAATCCCGTTCCCTGCTCAAATTGTAATGAATCCCGCTTCCCGGGTATCAGACGAATCCTGTTTCCCGCTAAGATATTTTGCGTTTTCCCGAATCCCGTACCGTATTTTGGTCATTTCCTGAATCCCAAAAATGCCCTTCCACACCGTAAGTTATGGTGAGATTACCCGTCGTTTTAATTCGTACCTGTGGTCCTTTTAATGGAATACGTACGCAGACGATGTGAACGCGTGACGAAGCCCTAAGAACGCGATTCTGGGTGGGAAGCTAACGTGAGGTCCAGATGTCGCCTAACTCCACCTGAAAAGTAACGAGAAACGACTTGAAATATATGTCCTCGTTCCCAGGCTTGTATGCCTAGTAATAGTGATACCATTCAAATGAAACCTCTCCCTCTTTGGCCGTTCTCTTTGGCGGAATTTTGTACCTCAGCCACTTTTAGGACTGACAGGAATGAAATTTACGAATGATGACCCAGACATCACAGTACACAAATAATTGCAAATGATGATTTGGTAGTGTTCCAAACATGAAAAAAATTTTTCGTATTGATCGTGGACAACGATTGACCCACTGCGATCGACGTATTATTCAGGCTATGGGATGGTAACGATCCCTTTATGCACGTATTTTAGCGACAGAGCGACCATAAACGGTCATGATAATCCAGTCTTCAATAATCCCGCCGATGTCCAAGGAAGTGTACTCACGGCAAATGTTGTCTGGTGAACATTATAACGGTTTCGAAGAACAAGAAAGTCATAACAAATGAACTCTTTTTCTTCACCACAAATTCTACACCACGCACCGAACAGTACTCAAGATAGTAGCGATAGTTATGTATGCCGAGGCATCAAACGTCGAACCGAACACGTCGTTATGTTAAAACCCTTCACTCAGATGGACTTTATTAACCGAGTAGATCTAACGGCCAGCACACCCTATTGTGCAAAACTATTGAAGCTATTTTAAGCTGAATATCCAACGTAAAATCACTCACCTTTTCCAAAAGAATCCAGGGAAATTCGATTTAATAAAACACGAGATTTCAGATAGTACGGTGCGATGAAAAAGCGGAACTGTAGAAAATGAAAGTGATGTGAAGCAATTTGCCAGCACGTGACTAATAATGCAGACAGTCACGACTGATGAAAAAGTCCAGAATGGTCATGAAATTTGATCCATATGGGGCGTTGACCATTAACGGGCAGCAATGCAATCATATTTTGATTGTGTTCCATTTCCTGGTCTAATTATACTGCTGCAGTAAGCAGCATAAATTGTCTACAATTCTTATGGTGACAAAATGAACAAGGTTCGCAACAAGTTCAACGTAAACATTTTTATTCCAAAAACATTCAATTTAAGTTTTTTGTGTATTTGATCTCTATATATAAATTGCTATATTGCTATATATGACTAGATTAACATTATGAGATACAGTAAGCATGAACTTAGCACAATAAACATGTTATACTCTCTTAAAAAAAAAGTCATATTAACCCCCCTACCTCCCCTTACTATCATTAACATATCACAATCACTGCGGACAGTAGACAGGGGCGTAGCCAGCTTTTTGACTTGTTGTAGGCCCGTCTCTAAGGTGACCCGGTAATACAGTGGACAGATCAGATCCTCACGACTGTTAATTGTATGCGTAGTTAGTTGAATCTGGAGTAAGTATCTAAACTTCAAGATATTGATCTCGGTACCACAATAAAAAATCGCCATTCTCCGCCGATACTTGTTACAGTCAATCCGAATAGCTGAAAAAGAAGTTCCTTCCTTCTATTTCCGGATGCTGCAAAATCGTCAACGATGTCTTCCGCACTGAATGATGCATCATGCTTGTGGATATGCAGAAGAGCAAGTCCACTCAAGCGATCTTCTTTCATCGTGGACCTCAGGTAGGTTTTCTTAGTGCACTGAAAGACCTCTCTATAGTTGCTGTAGTGATTGCTTTAAAGTGCCGTAAATGCCCTGGATAAATTTGGGAACTCTTGTGGGTGACAGTGAGGAAGCGTTTCAACAATTGTGGCCGGAGGATCTTGCACGAATCAAACTCCGAAAGCAAATGGTCAAGGAATGGACAATACATCGCTCGTTTGTAGTAATCCAGGGGCTTACCGATCCGCCGATCCGCCAGCAATAATTTGTTGTCTAAGACAATGTTGTCCCGTGAAACCCACGGGTTTACCCGTTATGTATTCCAAGGAGAGCCCATGCGCCTGCGTATTACACGTGTACGCCATCATGGACTTCTTCGATATCTCGTCTATGTTTGAAGATGTGCGGCGGATGAATAAAAGACAGGTAAAATACGCCTTTAAACACGTTTTCAATGTTCTATCTATGAAGCGTAATGCCTCTTGTACTAATACGCTGAATTTAAATTCACAGCTCTTTTACCAGGGCCTAAACTTTGCGATGATCGTTTCATCTGCCCTTATGATATGGAAGGGACTCATGGTTGTGACCGGTAGCGAAAGCCCTATAGTGGTAGTTTTGAGGTAAAAGCGTCCACTTATATCCTTAAAATTGAAGTCATAAATGAGGGGACTTTTCAGAGTTAACTTTTGTCACATCTGCTGATAGTTTGATTTTTGTTTATTTTTTTGTAGCGGCAGCATGGAACCTGCGTTTCAACGAGGCGATCTTTTGTTTCTGACCAATTACAAAGAAGACCCGATCCGTGTTGGTGAAATAGTCGTGTTTAAAGTTGAAGGCAGAGAAATCCCGATAGTTCATCGAGTATTAAAAATACACGAAAAGTAAGAGTTGAACATTATTAGTTTTGTTTGTCTCTAGGACAATGTTAATTGTCTTATTAACGACTTCAGTCAGTAGTTTAATACTGATCACTCAGACTTTTGTCCTCTGCCTGGAATGTCCTGCACCCATGGGTGAAAAATAGGTAAAGGCAAAAAAAGGATGCAACTAAGGCCATGTCCTTACAAATCTGAACATCTTTGAAACCCCATATATTATATCTGGATTTGTTTGGATGGGGCCTTAAAACCGTTCTGTAGAGCGGTTTCAAAATAATGTGGTTTCGGTGAGTGGATTCACTGGATTTGTGTGGACAGAGAGCTAATTCATGTAAAAAAATATGTGGTTTCAAATATATCTACAATCGGCGACAAAACTGTTGAGACATTGTACTCAATTAGGGTAACTTCAGAGAAGGAAAAATTCCACACCCCTCCCCTGTCCCCTCTATTCAAAGTTGGGATATTTGTTGTTTTCTATGGGTAGCTCAAACAGTGGCACAACATTGCAAGCAGGGGATGGGGGAAGGAAAGCTATATTTCCCCCTTTTGAAGTCAGTAAAGTGTAAAAAAGCCCAGTTTAGGGCAAAGTGTTTCAATTCATTTTGTCTCCGAATACCTGTTATCGAAATCTATGCGCTGTTGTCCTAGTAGCACCAGTTAAGAGACAATAACTAGTTGAGATTACTATATTCATGGGTTGTTTTTAACAAGACAGATAGGATACCCATATAATAGCATTGCTGTGTTTTTCGAGGGAAAATTAGTTTTGCCAATATTTTTATTCGGTAGTGCTTTCCAGTAAGTTAGGCGCCAGGGGCCAATGGGCTCTGCTAGAGCACAGCCCTGGGAGAGAATAAGAAATTGTGCGCGATGCACCACATCGCACGATCTCAAGGCATGTTAAGCGTGACACGAAATATCATAGCTGAAAATAACGAAATTGCTATATTCTAATAATTAGAACAATAATAGAATTAGAACAATTATTGTTCTAAGATAGGCATGACGACGTCAAACATAGCAATTAACAAAAGGCCACCAGGGGTCTTACATCCCAGCATGAGGAAATGAGTTGAATTAGTTTTCTTAAGGATGTATGGCCACTTTTGCGATTCAGACAATTGGCGACAAAACTGTTGAGACTTTGTACTCAAATAAGATAACTACAGAGAACAAAAGAATTTACTCCCCTCCCCTGTCCCCTCCATTCAAACTTGGGATGTTTGTTATTTTCTATAGGTAGCTCAAACAGCCACACGACATTGCATGGAGGGGATGGGCAAGGAAAAGCTATATCTACCTCTTTTGAAGTCAGTAAAACATAAAAAAGCCCATTTTAGGGCAAAGTGTCCCAACTCATTTTGTCACCGATTGTAGATTCAGGTGGACGTAGTATAAGTTGCCCAGCCAAGATAGTGAAATTTCTGCACAGCGCTATATGTTGTTATTATGAATGCAACACTCTCATAGTATTTTCATAAACAAACAGGGAATGTGTTTTAAGCTATGTTCACTCTATACATACTGGATAGCTCTTACCCTGGCACAAAAAACTTAGTGGATAGGGTTTCTGTTCACACATAAGAATGGTAATTTCAGAGCAATTTCTGTAATGGAGGGAAGCTGCGCCATGCAGATCTCTCAAGTGGAGAGTCACATATTGAATAGGTGTTCATGCTATACTGGGTAGCTTTTCATGTCAGCATGAAAAGCTATCCAGTATCGTGTGAACTTCACTTTGGAGTGTGAATCCGAAACTGTATTGTAATTAGGCAAGGGACTGTAAGGAAGTTATCTGCTCATACATATGGGCAACCTGACTACCAGCAGTCCTCTTTTGTTGAGATGTTTCTTCATGATCATTTTACGCAAAGCCGATGGAGTGAGTTTCAAGACCAACACCTTTTTAACCCGGAGGAGCCATAGTAATCGCTGTTACAATTTTTAAAACCATAAATACTGAATTAATTACCTAGCCTGTGTAGCTAGCAATTTTTTTGGGTGTGTTTTTTATTTTGTGAAACAGAAAACGATGGGGAAGAGGGTGAGGGAAGAAGGCATTGTTTTCTGTTTCTCGGTTCAGCTTTCAGGTGGCTGTATCTCTGATAAATTCCAGCACTGAATAAGACAATTTATTCTTGTTTCATTTGCATAAAAGGTGATATTTTCTTATCAAAGACTGTGCTTTTGCCGCCATTTTGAAAAAAAAAAAACTGGGAACTTGGAATAGCCTGCGTGGCAGGCATTAGCAGGGTTGTCATTAAGAGCCGGGGGCCGGGGATTTTCCCTGGCTACTAAGAGAGTGGCCCCCGGCTACTTTTATTGGAAAATAGAAGAAAAATAGAACCAAAAGAAATCCCTAGCAGTTTGATTCCCCGCCTACTTGTTGTGTTTACCCGGCAACTTGAAATCTTAGTGACAACCCTGCATTAGAGGGGGAAGGGGGAATTTTGGCCTGCAAGGAGACCATTGTTTTCTCCATTTTTCATGCTCAGATTCTGAGTGTGAAAATAGTGATTGGTCAGAATTAATTAAATGTCAATCTTCGACTTAATACCTTTTTTCAATTGGCTGAAAACAACATCACGCCATTTGGGTAACTAAACATATGTCGTTAGTGAAACGTGATGAGATTTCTCTACGGGAATTCATCGTTAGAAGGCATCAATTTCAGCTTGAAAGGAGAATAGAAAAAAGCAGTCAAAGAACAGTATGAAGGAAAAGGCCTGTCAGCAGTTGAGTTTCATCTCCCAACTGCTTGTTGGTTTTACTTGCCAGAAGAAAGGAAGGAAAAATCATGCTGCCTGTGTTCTTGTTATCTGCTGTTTGACCCACGTTATCAACGGCAAGATTATTGAAGACGAAGCGATTCTTAACTCTTGGTGATTTTTGGTTGAGGTCTTCTTGCTGGTTATAAAACCACCTGGAACGTACTTTAATAAAATTTATTATAATTAATTGCTGCCTTCTTGCAGGCTCTTTTTTCCTGGCTACCAGCATTCTTTTGTGTGCTCCGCTGGATCCAATTCATCCTGATAGAAATTCAAAGAGTGACGGCAAAGTGTTTTAATTTTTCTTAGACAAACATTGCATCGAAAGTTGCGAAGAGACACTACATTTCTTATTAAATAGTTTTCCATCCCAATTCCTTCAGCAACAACTTGAATAGATTTATGCTGAATTTTATGTAACTTGGCATGCGTCGTTTCAACTTTCAAGGAAGATTCCTTCAATGGCGGCCGCGTTTGAACTTTTTTTATAGTACCTTCACTGTAAATTTCTTGTTTTAGGAAAACAAAAGAAAAACAGTGCGAGAAATATGACTAGAATGACTAGAATACATGCATCGCGGCCAGACTTATTTGAGAGCTAGTCACTCAGAGTTGCATTATTTTTGTTTTGTTTTTTTAATTAGTAGGCAGGACGACGAAAACAATGGCTTGCTTGTAGGCGTTTCCCTCCTCCCTCCTCCCTCACGTAGGATCTTGTGCCCTAATTCCCTTCCCTTTCGAACGCTTGCCATGCAGGCTAAACTTGGAAAGGAGCAGTTAATGAAGACATCAATATTGAATGTAATGAAGTTAACCTAGCAGTCTCTCTCCAATTTTCATTTTTAATCATGTTTGTTTGGTTATTTTGTAGAGAAAATGGAGATATCAAGTTTTTAACAAAAGGTGACAACAACTCTGTAGATGATCGTGGTCTTTATGCTCCTGGACAACTGTGGCTACAAAGGAAAGATGTTGTAGGTAGAGCTAGAGGGTAAGTACTGTGCAGTTACATGCAATGTGCATTAAGTATGGTAGTCATTTTTATTAGCAACCATTTTAGCAATGAAAAATACATATACACACACCTCCAACCACCTTTTTCGGGACACTTTATTGTGAGTTATTTTTCCATGGATACATTTTATATAAGAAAGGACAGGAGTACCTGTGATGAAAAGTAGAATGATCTAAGTGTACTGGCTCAGGCGGTCGCTTACAAGGGGTTAGATACCCCTAAAAAGTGGTCACAGTTGATTAGGAGAGGTGCTCATTTTCAAGCGGTTCCAGCTACAGTAATTATTGTAGGAATTTTGGTGATTGGGATAGGTTGTCGGAAATAGCTAAGCAAAGTCATATCAATTAAGCTGGGCACTGTAATAATTTTTTCCTGATGATATAATATTTTTTCTCCTTTTGTCAGTTTTGTCCCCTATATTGGCATGGTTACAATTATTATGAATGACTACCCAAAATTTAAGGTGAGTAAACTTGAATATCTGTGAGGGAAAGAATGTGTTAAATTGTCTTTCCCTTAGTCATAAGTCTCTTATTTCATGATTCAAGCTGATATTTCATTGTCCGTGACAATGCTACTCATTGAAACCCTGTTCATTGTGCAACAAAGATTGGGAACAAATACAGTGTCTTTGTTGATTAATTATTGTTATGTAAACCCCTCGGAATCTCTATTCAGGGGACACCTCTGTTCAAGAGACATTTGCCTCAGTCTCGAGGGTGTCCTCTGAATAGAGGTCCCACTGTACCAAAACACTCAATGTTTGTTTGCATTTGTATTTTGAAAACATGTAGCTCACATGGCCATTCTGAGCACCCTGTTTGGTCATGTGGCTTTCCTTCCCTTTTGAGAGGCAATATTAATGTTTTGCAGTTTAAAAATGCTCTTAAACTGTCAGGATATAATATTTTTTTGAAGCAACTCCACCTCTGCTCACGTTATCATAAATAAAGATTATCATCAATATAGAGTGACCTCCATCTTTTCCAATTAATTTGCCAGGCTGGAAAGTTCCTTCCTTAAGCATTCATCATCATTTCTCATTTCAACCATTGTTATTGCATTTCTGAAAATAAGGGAAAGTCACATGACAAAACAGGGTGTTCTAAATGGTCATGTGAGCTGTTCAAAAATTCAAATCCAACCAGTAATTGCTTTTTCACAGTGCTCAGCATTTAGTGATTTAGGTAGCGGCATAATCTGGTATCAGGTGGTGCTGATAGTTGGTGGAATCCTCCAGCTTGTATCAGATTAATCACAGTTTTTCATCTGTTAGGAGAGTGTTTATAGCATCCATTTCATAAGAAGATCTCATCACAGCATGATATCATTTTAGTTTAGGTTATTATCACTCTTGCTTCTTTCGATGAACTTTTAGTACAACTTAATATAATAAAAAAGGGAACATGGTCTTCAAAGTAGAATGAACAACCAATTCATTCTACTGCAAAGACCATTTTCACTTTCATATCTTTATCTGCAGTTCAAAATGTGATTCATTACATATGTTTCAATTAATATAATAATAATATACCATAAAATTCTAAAAATAAGTTGCCTGCGTGCAGACGTCTCCTATTTCCTTTGTTGCACACGGAAAAGGGACGTCTGTGTAACGCCGTCGCTAATCGTGTTCCAACGTCCCGCTGGCAGGGTATTCTATGTCGCATATAATATCCGGTTAGAAATAAGAGTTGACAGGCCAAACAAAACATCATAAGCTCGTGATACGGGCGAAACATGACCTTGAGAGTCTGCTTGAACAGAGGTTTTTCTTTTTTTCTCTCTCCCTCGAAGATTACTAGCACTGCACAGTGCATGTAGCATTCTAACCTTTGACTGAGTAAATCTCATTTTTGCCGCGCTAAGTCTTCCATTTAGAGGTCATGAAGCAGGTTTGTTACATGCATACTGGTTTATGCTTCTGTGGGTGTTCCCGATAGGATTTTATTTCAGATGCAGTTGTAAAGTGTTTAAATTTTCTTGACCTCTGTTTGTTACGGCTAAATAAAGATTTTAGTTTCTTTGGCTGGCTTTCTCCGAAATGCCTGCCTGGTGCGAAGTCCACGCTGCTTTTGTAGTTTTCTCAGACACTGTTTACAAATATGATGTGATGTGTCATGCACAGTAAATTGTAAAGAAATAATTTCCTCGTACACGTTAAATTTTCCGCATCCTCGCACAAGATTTCGATCGCTCTGCTTTTCGATCGACGAAAAACACAGCACACAATCGCACATGTTTTGATTTGTTTTGGTTAGAAAACCCCGCTTACATAAATCATTTAAATCACCGCATACATTATCAGACCACATTCGATAACAACCAATCAGCGTTAAGTCAAACAATGCGCACTGTGTGTCAGCCTATCACAGCGTGTTCCCAAGATCTTGGAAACCCAGCAGGACGCTGGAACATGATTAGCGATGGCGTCCCTTTTCCGCGTGCAACAAAGGAAATAGGAGACGTCTGCACGCCGGCAAAAAATAAGCCCCGGGGCTAATATTTTTCAAAGGCCCTTTTTCGGAGGTGCTTATCTACGGAGGGAAATTTGCGTCTCAAAATCGATTGGGCTAGCCTTATAGTTGGACATAAATTTACCATTGTTTTACTTTGTATTTGAGGGCAATTTTCCAATTTCAAGCTCCAGGGTGCTTATATTTGGAGGGGCGATTTAATGGAGGGTTTTGTTACCTTGCGAGTTTGGGGGGCTTATATTTGGAGGGGCTTATACATGGAGGGGCTTGTTTTCGGAATTTTATGGTAATTAAACCAATTTTGGAGTGTTTCTGGGTGTTACGGAAACCATTGTTGGTTTGCTTTTGTGTTGTAGTGTGGGTTTCGTTCAGTGTCTATTCAATCTTTTGTTACGTCATTTGGTGATTGGACCAATCTGCAACACCAAGAAACTACCTAATTATGGTTGTCTTTTATTTCTTTTCAGTATTTCGTTTTAGCTGGACTGGGGCTGTTTGTTCTTATACACAGGGAATAACAGACACTTAAGAGCTAAAGTAATATTAAGGTGGCTTAACACAGTTTTGGTAGTTTGTGAGTATATCTCATTTGCCGAATCATGGCATGAGAAAGGTTGCAGCTCATAAGCTGAAACTTGGCAAGTGAAAAATATACTGATGAACGATTTTGATTGACAGGCCAACTGTGATGTTTTCATAGTTTCCATGGTCACATGAACGATTGAATACAACCTTAAAATTGCACTTTTGCTCAGTTTTCATAAAACTCGCTCATTAGATTTTCCTATAAACTTGCACACAGTTTACTATAATTAATCATTACCACTTGAAACTTATTTGACTAAATTTTAACAGACAGGTTTTTAGATAATCAATGATATAATTGTACTGTAATTACTAAATATGTCACAAAATTCGTCTGTTCAACTTCATTTTAAAGTTCTCATAATTTAAAATACGATAAAAGTAAAATTCTGCCAAATATCACAAAATATTAATGAGTAGATTTTGAGAAGTCATCTTCTATGTACCATTGCTTTTTTCACCGCCATGTTTGTTTGTCTAATTTAAAACACACGCTGTCACACGAGTTACCGCTGAGCGCCCGCAAAACTATGTTCAGCCACCTTAACCAGGATGCAAACACCCACCACCAGACTGGCCACTGACTGGCATTTACACATCTTAAAAAGAACAGAAGTAACGTTGTTTTCATAGGAACCAGGTGAAAGTATCTCATTCTTGTGAACTTGACTGTGTCAAAAGTCTCTTAGGATTCAAAATGTTTTTTCTTTGATTCATTTCATTAGCAACAAGATTTTTTTGAAAGGTCAAGTGGCTAATTTGTACATGTTTTCGAGTATTTATAGCTGTTTTTCAAGATTCAAGTATAGAGAAGTTTTATCTTTGATCAGTCTCTAAATAGTCTTTCTTGACTTAGTGGAAAATACCCCCATATCCCTTCTTTAATCCTTACTCCTTACAAAGAGAAAATAAATTAAAAGACGCTTGTGGACAGCCTTCGTGCAGTTGTCATGTTTACTGTAAATCGACAGTGATAAAGTTTGCGAGAAATCAACTCAGCGTTGAATAGGTCATTTGCATGTTGACGTCATTTTACTACCACGACCAGAATCCTTTTTGTTTTTCCCTTCGTTTTCAAATTTGTTAATCCCGTCAAGATTTAAATAGCCCTAATTTGCACAATAAGGCAAAACCTTGAAGGATTCAGATCGTGGTAGTGAAATGACGTCATCGTGCAAATGGCCTCTTAATATCGCTGAACACGCGGGAACGATTAACGCAAAGCGTTAAGGAGCGAATTGCTTGTGCGGTTCTCACCCATCCCTCGATACAGTAAAAACCCGCATTCAAGAACCTAGTGATTTAAGAACCTACAGGCTGAACTTTGACATTTGAATACCCAAACATATAAGAACCTGTTCAGTCTGGCAAAGAAAAATAGGTTCTTATACAAAAATATCACTCCAAGTTTGATGGTCAAAATTCTGGATTTTAATTGTGCCCGGAAACTTCCAACAAAAAGTTATGTGTATATGTTTTCTTTGATTTACATTTGTTTGGATTTTCACTAGAAATGTAGACGAATTAAAATCTAAAATATCTATATCTTTCTTCCAATGGTTATACTTCGACAACCTCTGAGAAATAAGAACCTATTAAGAACCTAATCAACCGAAATTGTGAAAAACCACCCTAAAATATAAGAAACTGTTCAGCCTGACCTAAAAAATTCTAGGTTCTTATATGCGGGTTTTTACTGTAATTGGACACATATTTGGATACAGTCTGTTCGGGAGTAACGGCAAGACTAAAGTTTTCAAACACAGGCGAAAGAGCAAGCAAAAGACAAACAGAAGTGACTCAAGCGGTGCTGTTCGCCGATTGGGCACAATAATACAAAGGATTTTTTTGTGCCCAATCACGAGCTGATATTTATCGAACCATTTGGAGATGGTCTGGCGACACTCGCTACCGAAGGGCGTTTCTATCAGTGCTTGAAACTTTCATCGTGCTGTTTCTCACGACCCGACTGACAGTCCCTGGACTTTTGAGGATGAAACTCGCCCACCTCTCACTTCTTCATTTAAAAATGGAGAAGTTATATGGGTGATACGAATCAGCAGTGGCCCTACGGCCGCTCGTGTCGCGAGGAATTGGGTGAACAAGAGCATCAGTAAAACCCAAACCTCTTTCCATATTTTACATGCTGTGATCTACGTCAGGAATAAGGAGCAAAAACAGAAACAGAGAAACAGCGAAATATATTTTGGAATGAATAATAGTTATGTGGAGAAAGGGTGTTTACCATTTGACAGAAAAATCCGTTTGGGGTGTCCAAAGCAAATTAAAAAATACCAGAATAGGTACTTTCTTTTTATGCGAGTTAAATACAAAGAAGAGGCGAATTTGTGAGGTGGAAGTCTGGAACCAATACAATTGGTCAATGGGCTAGTCTCCGTGGTCCAGGCTCCAAGCAGTTGGTACCTGGGCTCCAAGATGGTAATGTGCCGCCCTCCTTTCCCGATCGTGTGAGTCGTATTTTCCCTCACCCTGTTTTCCCTACTATCTTTTGAGAGCCTGGCACAGGCTAGACTGCAACATAGTCCGTATTTTTGCGTATTCAAGTACGCGCGAACAGTCAAACTTAATCTGGAGCGAGGCTGAAAACGGAGAGCGAAACTGGGACTTACGCTACGCCAAATCGATTTTGAGAAAAAAAATCCCGACTGTTTTGCAGGCTCGGAGCACAGGTTAGGCCCGGTTCAGACGCCGCACTTTTCATGAGCCAAACCTAATACATTGAATTAAAAAGTTCTGCGTCTGAATCGATTAAAAACGTCTCTTTCAGTTTGGAACGGCTCAGCCGTTCTTTTTGCCTAACCCGACCGGGAATTTCACTTTTGGAGCGAGTTTGGAACGGCTTTGATTCAGACACCGAACTTTTTGTGTACCGAACCCAATCCATGAATTTTTATAACGTATTTAGTAAGCAGTTTGACCGAGATGAGCATTTTTCGCCTTTTGAACTTAGTTCAGTTGCAATTAAGATCGGCGTCTGAATCAATTAAGCCGATCTAAATAATTTGGGTCGGCCTTAATTCGAATTAGGTACGGCTCATGAAAAGTTCGGCGTCTAAACCGGGTCTAAACATAACGAGCTGCACGGTCTTAGCAACCAAAAAAACCCCTTAGTATCCAGCTGAGATAGCTGAGTAAAAGTCAGCTATCTCAGCTGGATACCCAGTAGCTTGCAACATTCCCTATTCCCTTAATCTCTGATCGTATTTCGCATCTAATATGATAGAGGCGTCAATTTTCACGCAATCATGTCATCATCTGGGGCGACAAATAAAATTAATTAAAAATGCGGTATCAAACAAAATGTCCGGAAAAAATAATTCAGTGCCTTCTAAAAAGAACATTTTAAAGTCTGCCGTCGATTTCATTGCCAACTAGCCTGTTCCAGGCGTTTAGATAGTGGGGAGCGGTGCGAAGTAAAAAGGAGCGCGAAAAAATAAAAGCGAGGGAGGGGGAGAGGTGAGAGAGGTAACCTCTCTCCCCAGTCCCCCTCTACTTTTCATTCGCTTTCTTTACTTCGCACCGCTCTCCACTATCTGAACGCTTGGAACAGGCTAATTGCCAACGTGTTATATATCCTAGAAGCGCTCAGGCATAATAACATCATGCCAGGACTTCTACCTGGGTGAACCAGAAAGGATATAGAACAAGAGCCTACTTTCTTTTTTTCGGCTACGGATCGAAATGCTAAACGTGTTATATATCCTAGAAGCGCTCAGGCATAATAACATCATGCCAAAACATAGTGCTCAATTTCCGCTTGAAATTTCCGAAAAATAACCTTACCATTCATCATCCTTTCTTCCGGAATTTTCGAAATTTTCTGCTTAATAGTGATCACTTAATCTCATCAGTGTCAAAATCTTTCTGTCGAGAGTTCGGGTATCTATAAATCTATAAGCCGCTACTAAGGCTTTATGTTTCCGAGAATGGTGTTAACTGTGTTAACTGCCGAGGTAATATGAATGAAAAAAAGAAAAAGAGATACAGAAATAGAAACAGAGGGTGCGAAAAGGAAACAGCTGTCCTTGGCCCGTATTGGTATTCAAAATGAAAAGGAATTAACGGAAATGGAAAAGAACCAAAAGGGAATGAACTGAAAGGCAAATGGGAATCCCATTTGGTTTGAAGTCCATATATGGTATTCGTAGCCATAAAAGGAGCCTTGCTTTCTTGTGCATGTTCCGGGAAGCGTGGTACCCGCGAGGTGTTGAGTAATTTTCTTCGATTTTCTGTTGTTTTCTTTCCTTTTAAATAGTTAAAAAAGCGTATAGGAATTCAAGAACTATAGTCGCAGCATAGCTCATTAGTCCTGAAGGTTACGAGGGGCGAAAACGTCGAAAATTCTTCATCATAAACGTGGCGTGTTCAGCCAGGTCATTATTGAAGTCCGACAAATGGAAACCACAACGAGTGATCTAAGCGGCGAACCAAGCGAAGGAAGGTAAGCTGTTCAAGTGCATTTTCCAGATGTTGAGTAAATATATAAGAAGAGCCGACAGTGTAATTTCTGTCGTTGATACTGATTACATCGTCGGAAATTCACTCAATGAAGTTTTCAAATCAAGTTTATCGGATTACGTTCTGGGCTTACTGTATCGTACACGAATACCCGCGTAGACACGGTGAAACTTATAGACTCATTATTATTTCATAATTGGCTCATAATCTGACCGCACAAATCTCATGGAAGCTTTAAAATTACCAATTCCAAAGCGATGCATTGGATATGATGCTGTAGCCCTTCGAAGGATATTAAATATTTCTTTAGTCTGCTGGAAGTCAATGAGCCTATATCGAGGTTACCCTCGATACTATTGTTAGCTGTTCGTGGTTTGATAAAAACGTGTATCGGAATTTGTTCCGCAGGCTCTTTGATAGATTTATTATTTTTATTTCATTGTTTTTTGTTTTTGTTTTTTGGGGGCTGTGTGCTTATTGATATGTACTTATGTATATCTGTATATATTTATGTGTCCCTGTCAAATCAAATATCTCCTTTTAGAAGTGAATTTAGATGTGCCTATTTCTGGAGATCACTGCAAAAATCATTTTTATTCTTGAGATTAGTGTGAAAAAATGGTCACAAAATGGGAGTTACCCTTTAACTACCCCATTTTTTTTCACTTCTCATGATAATTATATTAAGACATTAGAAGTTACAAATTGCCAGTCAATGGGTCTGGAAAGAGACAGCTGGATGCGTGAGTAGCCTATCATGTCTGTCACTTAAATTCAAAATTTAATGGATGCGTCATTACGAAACATTGGAAATGGCAAATGTCATTAAATACCGAACACATTGTGCGCTTTGCCTCGTCGAAGCTTTGGTATTTGCCATAAAAATCAGCAGAAACACGTACTGACTGTATTTACATTGATCTTGCATTACCGATGGAATTGACAGTCATCTCTTTCTTGTCAGCTGTCAATAACCATTGTTGCAGACTGAAAAGTAATCCAGTTTTCAAAAGCATACCTCCCATCTGCCAGCCTCTCTTAGCTAATACTTTTCTTTGTAAATATTTTGGGTTTTTAAGTGTAAAATGCTCCAAAACATGACCGCACACCACATCAAACAACACCTTTGCATCCGCCGTTTGAAATCTGCTCCAGGAAAATAAATCTATGCTGCCTGCTTGATTTGTGCAGGCAACGATCTGATTGGTGGTAATTGACAATAGCAAGCCCATGCGTCCAGCCGTCTGTTCGGGGGAGTGTCAGCGTGGGCTCATTTCCCGAACAGCAGCTGGTAATTGAGCCTAAATAAAAGCTTCCATTTGAGTCAAAGCAGACAACCCCATTATAAAAGGCAGGTGTGTCTCTCAGGTGATGCTTTTCTAGCTGATTCTTAACTTTGATGTACTAATGAGATGTGGAAAGCTAACATTTACATTATTTTCTTTACAGATCATCAGTTCAGGAAAAATCCTCAGGTAATAAACCATGACTCGTTAGCATTATAAATTGGGGGGTTAGTGTGTTAGTGGCACTGGAGAGGCCTAGAGGTGCCATCCTTCCCCGGTTAAAAGTGGGAAGAAAAATCCCCTTCCTGGTTCCCCCTACTTCTATGGAGGGTCCCCAATAGGGTTCTTCAATCACGTCATCATCCCAACCCAAAGTTTCATGCAATCCCATAATCCCAATGGTTATTTTTGGCATTCTGCATTCCCTGCATGCGTACTTTCAATCCCAAATCTTGCCACAGTTTTCGTTAAAATCCCAAATCCCACCCTTTAAAAAAGGTAAATCCCGCATCCCCAAGAACAGATTAGGGACCCTTTCTATGGTGATATGTTTGTTCAATGTTTGCTTACATTTATTTTTCAAACTACCCATGGTAGACCATAGATCAAAAAATTTCGACAAAGACAGATTTCAGAAGGGTGCTCTGATACAACATTTGGAGGTGTGAGCTTTACGTGTTTGGCCAAGTTTGATTAGTTTCTCTATTTCTTTGCAGCTGAGAACAGTCCATCTGTCAGTCCTAATAAACCTGAGCAACGAAAGGTTGGTGGAAACTAAATGAGGAATGTTTGGGAAAGTGCTCAAGTACTTAATCCCCCTCATACATTTCTTGCAGTGCTAACAATAAGTGTTTTATTTTATTTTTTGTTTATTTTTATTTTTATTTTTTTTCAAGTATCTTTGCTAATCATTTCCTCTTCTCCTGGTCTTAATATTATTGTTCAAAAGGATGATAGCTCTATCCACTGGATAAATAGCGAAAGATTTGAGTTAGCGAGGTTCAAGTTATCGGGAGTCAACTGTAGATGACACAGTGTAGTCCACCAGCAATGAACATGCTGCCTATTTTGTCTTTAATTTACAGCCTATATTTACCAAAGGAAAGAAACGGAAAAAGCCTGACAAGGACTTAAATGCACCTAAAGCTCCTCTGACAGGATATGTTAGGTTTCTAAATGAACACCGTGAAAAAGTGAGAGCTGAAAATCAAGATCTTCCATTTCATGAAGTTACGAAAATCCTTGGAAATATGTGGAGTCAACTGCCTTCTAATCAAAAACAGGTATTGTTTGGAGTGTTAAAACTGTTCTGTTGCACAAAGATCTTACAATCTAGGAGTATTGGTAAGTTGTTAGTCTGCAACCAAGGTCTCCCTCCATTTGGAAATCACAAGAGTCAAAGATTACGTGCAAGTGTGCCACAAAAAAGTACAGTGGGTCAAGCAAGGAGAGCTTGATTACCATCAGCCTCTTGCAATTCCCAAATGGAGCACTAGTCTGTTGTAGTTCTTCATTTATACTCTTGGATAGGGAGAGAAAGTGTAGTCAAGCAAAGTGTCTTGTCCACGAGAGGGTTACAATGCAACATTACAGTCAAGTTTTAAAACACTGACTTCTAGATCAGGAGACTATGTACAAGCTACAGCACCAGACTATCATGCCTCCATATGCATGGAGAGGGGGTGGGTGGGAGGGGTAACAAGGAGGTCCAAACCTGCCATACCTTGCATTCCTGCTGTCCTGCCCCTTTCTCCTTTCCTTCCTCTGTTAAGCCCTTTTTCGATTGCAAAGGTATTAATTATAAATATGCATTGTTAGATAATTTCCCCTTGTTTCTCCTGCTTCCCAACCTATTAGAACTCCCACCTCCTGCCCTTTACTCTCCTCCCCGCCATCCTTCTCCTTTCCCCTATTTGTCTAGCTTCCCACCCTGTCTTCCTGCTGGTGCTCTCCCACATTCATCAAAGCATAGTTATTAAAGTGGAATGGTTATGAAGCCTGTTGGATCTCTTTGTTTTAAGTGCTTTGTCAGCTTTTTTGAACTTGAGGGTGCACAATGTTCAAGAGCATTCCTATCATTTTGATCTTTTCCACCAGTAAAAATTTGGCATTAATTTATACAGGACACAATTTGTGAACAAAAAAGAAAGAATTGTGCACCATCAGGGAACTTCCAACTTAAAATGCAACACCGTTGTATTTATCTTTGAAGCTTGCTGGCTTTCATAGCCCGTCTTCTCTACTATGATCAATGCCACCACTGATAAAACAATTACTTCACTAAGAAACTGAAGCTTGCTGTCTGCTCATTATGCATGCTCATACTTGGACCTTTTCAATCGAATTTAGAGTTACCTAGAAGAAGCAGAGAAGGACAAGGAAAGATACATGAAGGAGTTGGAACTTTATCAGCAAACTGATGCTTACAAGAATTTTGTCGCCAGACAAAAGGCTTTGAAAAAAGGTTAACGTCTTGTAGTAATAGTCTTCCATCTTGTTTTGATCCAAGTCAGGAATAAGGAACAAACTTGTAGTAACTTTCTAGTATCAGATTCTGTAAAGTAAAAAAAAGAACCGTTCTAACCATAAAAGATTTGAAAATGATGTCTCGGATTGGTGACAGCCTTGTGATGGTTCTTTATACACATAAGTAGGAAAATTCAAAACCAGTGCATGTTATTTTATTGAGTTTTGGTTTTGCTTGCCAGGGAGTTTGAGCAATCTACAATTGGCAACAAAATTAGTTGAAACACTTTGTCAGAAAAAAGCTTTTCTGACATTTTACTGAGTTAAAAAGGGGAAAGTAAAGCTTTTCCTCCCCTATCCCTTCCATGCAATGTTGCACCGTTGTTCAAGCTACCTGTGAAAAACAACAAACACCCCAATTTCGAATGGAAGGGATGGGGAAGGGGTGTGGATTTTTTGTTCTCTGAAGTTACCCTATTTGAGTACAATGTCTCAACAATTTTGTTTGCCGATTGTAGCCTCTTTGCAAACTTTAGAACATGTGAGATTTGTGGAGCTCTCGAAGTGCAACACATTTTTACTGTTTATCATGTGTGAATAAAGAATTCTCCTGCATTCTGCCCCAATGACCTTAGAATTTAAAGTTTGTGGTTACATAAAGTACTTTGTATATCATGATACCTTGTAATAAATCTCTGAATAAAACTAGATATTAACCATTTACCAACTGCAAAGATTTGTACCTAGACATTAAATTCTTGTACGTTTGGCTTCTACATAGGTTCTGGTGATGGTGTCAATGGAACACAGGTAAGAATGTCTGTGGTTTTGTAACACTCCAAAGTTGTCCTATTGTCAATGGGGTTGTTGTGAATTTGGCTAAAAGTTGGACTGGTTTGACATGTAGTTAGGTAGATATTAGAGAAAGGGACATTAGAAGCTTCATTAAGTAGAATAATTCTTAAACAGAGTGCCATGTTTAGGTCAAGTAAAAAAGTTTTGTTGAGGAAGTCAATGTCATATCAACCTCTCTGGCTAAACTAAGGTTATTTAAATCATGAGTCTAAGGTTAGTGAAGTCAAGTTTTTGGGATTTGAAAGACCTCACCGTATTTATAACTTCGTATTAAAGAGTTTCTGTCCTGTTTGTGTGTGATTCTTTTACATCTAGCGTTTGATCTTTTAGTTTATTCAGTCTTTAATCTGCCTGTTCTTTTTATTTTACCAGGGAGGAAATGATGACTTGTTCTGCAGCGCATGTAATTTATACTTCAACTCACCCCATAACAAACGCGAACACATGTCTGGGAAGAAGCACTTTGCAGTCATATCCTCACAAATGAACAGAGCTGAGAAACAACAAGGAGAAAAAACAACAAACGGAAAAGATATGCCACAAGTGAAAAAAGTGGATGAATCTACAGAATCACAGTCACTACAGGTTCCACTGGATGGTGATATTCCCATATTTACAGAGGAATTTCTAAATTACAACAAAGGTAATGGTAACATTTGAATTCCAGGAAACTCTCTGTAAAAAAAGAAAAGGTGGAAACTAGACGTAGTTATCTTCAACCAAACTTAGAACTTTTCAGATTTAATTTCCTTTCTTTTCTTTTAAGCTTAGAATACATGGTTTTGTTATAACATTTTTGCTGTAAAACATTTTCATGATTTTGTACATGTTTGATTCCAGAAAAGTTCTAAGAACTTCAGAGAAAATTATTCCTAACAAAGCCCTCTTGAGTGGGCTCCAGTGACTAGTGCTGTTTTACTCTTTGCTATACACCCTTCTTGGCAATACTTGTAGCTAATGAATTAGTTAGGTATGCATATTTTTTTCTAGCTAATGAGTTGATCAAAAGACGTAACTAGAAGTCTAACCTACCTCCTAGCCCCTCATTATTTTTGATCAAGCAAATCATGAAATGTGCAGTACCTTGTGGAATAGCGGGTATATCTTTCATCCAGTGATCTTAGTTCTGTTCTGTTTTTTTAATTTCAGCTCGTGAAAATGAACTGAGGAAGTTAAGAAAGGTTAACACAGAGTTTGAGGAACAGAATGCCATACTTAGTAAACACATAGAAAACATGAAGAAAGGCATTGATAAACTGGAAGGTGAAAGAAAGGAGCAACAAAGTGAAATTAGTGCTTTACAGAGACATCTTGCCAAGTTGCGACAAATAATCTCTCGTAGCTTTGCTGACGTTCAAATCCCAGGAGAAAAGGATCCCATAACACTGGAATCTGTTGATGCATTTGTAGGAAAGCTACAGCACTATATTCAGGAAAATAGCAAAGAGAATTTGGAATTAACAGCTAAGATAAAAGACGTCATTGCTTCTCTGGACTACCCTAAGTAAGTGAAAAGAAGGCTAAAATACTTTAATATATGTTCATTGTTGATTCTGATGGGGCAGTTTTAGGTAAGTATTTAGAATTCAATTTTTTTACAGCCAATCCTCTTACAAAGCAAGCACTCAAAATGTTAAGACTAAGTGGTTGCTTATGTAAGTGGTCCCTTAGAAGAGTTGTACTACAGGGGGTCTGGCTCTCATATTAATTTTAATTTAAAGAGACTGCTTACATGAGGTGGTCTTACATCAAGGTGTGACTTTAGCTTCCTTACCTGTGGGTGCAGATCCTCAAGGGAAGTGACAAAGATTTTGAGGAGGTCGAGATATTTTCAAGAACAATGTAGTGTAGACTTAGTCATAGAAAAAACAAGTAATGCTTCTTGGAAGATGGTACCTAAACGCAGTTAGGGGCTGTTATCCTTTTGGGGACAAATTCATTGGAATTTTTTTTTATTTGAATAACAAACTTCCCTGACATTGGAACATTCAGTTCTGATTAATTTCTGCATGCATTACTGGGTTGCATTCAGTGTTGTTTATGTCCTCACTCTGTTGTCGTTGTGTTTTAGCTGCCTAAAGGACACAAACAGCTGATGATGATGCTGCAGTTTATACAACACGGCACAAGTTTAACATGGGTTTTCTGCGGTTCCATGTCACTGTGTCACCAAGTATGGACGTTTCTTCTACAGCTAAACTAATAAATGGCATTCATTCAGCACTCCACTAATGTGATGCAGATAAGCATTAGCAAAACTTTACAAAAGACAATGGCTGAAGTACTATTATTAATTGTTACGATCAGAAGTGCCATGAAGGTGACAGAGGTTTTTGTTTAAACAATTTTTCAGATCTGAATAAAATGTTCTTAATTGACAATCTTCTATCATTTGGCACTTGCTTTTCATAGTTGTTGACTCATTTCAGTTTGAATTACTTATTTTCTGAAAATGCTAAAGCAAAAAGTCACCACAGTTTGTTTTGTCTGTTTCGTTCGTGGCGCATGATATATACTTGTTACAAAAACCTTGGGATGTAGATATAATATCCTTTGAGCAAAATGGAAATATTAGCTAAACGAGGAAGTTTTTTGTGTCATAGAAATATGGTCAAATAATTTGCAATAAATGTAAATATTGCTTAAGGGACTATTTCACAATTTTAACAGTTGAGTTATTTGTAAACTTTTGTAATTTATTGTGTCCCCTCACTTTTCATTAAAAAAAAAAAATACAGAAGTTGCAGTTGTTGTCTCCCTCTTTATTGTGCTGTGAGATGCTTTGTCGAGAAGAGTGTGAACTCGTTTAAAGGCGTTGACTTGACGCGTATTACATCTCATTTCTTTACCTTGTTTAACATCTGATCTATTACAGCCTGCAAGCAAGACAGGGTGGGGGGGTACTCAATGAAGTTTTATTCGTGGAGGTTCTGCCCTAAGGTGCAACCCCTTACCTTTTTATATACCATTTTTGAGAGAAAAGGTACCCCTTTTGTATACCTTCACATTACTAGTTTAGAATTTTGTGTCCCAGTGTTAAATAACTGCTGTAAATTTACTCTCTTTTAAATATGAATAAATGGCGAAACCAGAACGTTTTCTCTACCTTATCAGGTCGCAATAAAATACATCTGTTAGCCCTTTTGGGCCTTTTTACAGACCGAATTGACCGATTTCCCTACTCTTTTTAAACATTTCAGCTAGTGAAATCTCTACCCTTTCATATACATGAAGCCTGAGAAAGGTACCCCTTTTGGGCGGTGCCTCACCGTATGAGGCGGCGTAAGACTCTTACGCCACGCTTTTACGATTTTGAGAAAAAATCCGACTGTTTTGCGGTCTACAATTATCACGAAGTAATTCTACTCCCTCCCCCTCTTTCGCCCGAACCCCCCGCCAGAGAATTTGTCAATGCGCTGTTAGAGTGAGGTGTGAGCCTAGCCTGAGTATCAGGCGTTTCTGGGGAAAACGGGAAAGATGGAAGCGAAAAAGGGAGAGAGCTGAGGGAGAGAAACGCCTGGCACAGATGCTTTTACTGGAGCCTTCCACCCCCACGCAGCATGATTCGAGTTGCTGAATGGTTTTGTGTCAAGCCTTCCTTTCTCTTCTTCCCCTCCCCGCTTCCCCATCTAAACTCTCCTCTCCCCTAGCCCCTTAGGAAGGCCTTATACTCAGGCTAGTGTGAGCCATGTGGGATTGCTCTCAAACACATATGACAGACAGATTTACTGCACATGCGTGCGCTGCTCCACTTCAATATGGCTGCGGAATTCTTGAAACGTATTGTAAACGTTCGGTTGAAGTGTGGAGAACTTGGATAGTACCCTCTTTGAATAAGATTGTTTAGTTTTGATAAGAAGTAAAGCGCTGTGAGGGATTGACATGAGCACTTCGAAAGCAGAAGACCGCGATGTCAGTGAGAGAAAGCTTCTTGTAGATGACATCGAGCGAATTCGCCAAGTGCTGCACACTGGTGCTGCTTCGAAGTTGTCTTCCGACGAGGAAGAGGAAGAAGAATCCGACGAAGATGGCCAAGAAGGATGTCGAGAAGTTTTTCTAGGTTTGTGAATTATGCCTTGTGTTGGTGTAGTGAAAGCCTGCTTAAACTTCTAAATTTCAGCCGAAGCGGGGCCTGCTTTTCTGTACTGACACTGTGCTTTTCACATGTTTGTCTAAAGACTAGTATCTCAAGATCATTTTAGGGATTGTTTCAATGGAAAGACTCGTACATAATTTTGAAATTCAGCTGAGATCCGATCCATGTATAAACACTTCAATCTCCCGTCCCGCCCGGGCAACCCCCACTGCATTTGAATTTTTAATAAATTTTGTAAAATCCCACTCCCGGGCCAAAAAGTCTTTCAAATACCCCATCGTAGGTACATTTTAGGTGATCAAAAATATATATTAATAATTTAAAAATAGCTATATCGCTCTTTTAATTATAGATGTCAATGAAATGTAGCTTTCTAATGCTCTTGAAGCTGTGTCTGCAAACAGAGCAAAGCTTGTGCCACATACCCCTTTGCTTTTAAGCCAATCCGTCTTGAAGCTTTAAAATTATTTCCAAATTGCCATAAAGACCTCCACAATGATTTTTCACACCTTGTACAAGCACTAAGACATACATATCACGAGAAATAAAAGCTAGGATTCAAATTCTCCAACCCCTTGATGTGTGGCAATCAAATTCCCCATCCCAGGGAGTACACTCCTTTATTTGGCCTCGGTGGGTATGTGACACGGTATGGTTTTCAGGGTATGCAATAATTTAGCATCTTGAACAGGGTGTCTTTTTGGACTGAAAGCCTTTAAAAGAAAAGTGAACGTTGGCTATGAGCAGTCTACTTGTGTGATACCAACAATTTTTTTCCAAAAAATCTAATTCTGTAAAGTTAGTTTTCATAAATAATTCTACTTAATTCTGTATGTGAAACAAAATGAATCAGGGTCATGAAAGTAGGCCACACACACCTCCACGCCCTATGGGCTGCAGTCATAATAAATCAGACCAATCAGGAAATGTTAATACAAGAACATCACATCTTTCAATCAACAGGTAGCACCTCCGTAAACTTGCAGCACCAAATAGATGCCCAACTGGCACTAGTAAGTTTTCTCTAGTCATTGTCTTTACAATACTCTCCAACTTGATTAGGACATGTGGTTTCAACAACTCAAAAGTGCATTGCTCTGTTATTAAATGAAAATGAAAAATAATGTCATGAGCTGAGCTCCTACACACTGTCATAAGTTTAGCAGGGGTGGATCTAGGGGGAGGGTGCAGGGGGTGCGCACCCCCCCTGAGATTACCTGCAGTTTTCTAATACAACTGGTATTCTGCAAACAAAAAAAAAACTATGTGGTTTATTGGTGTTGAAGTAGAACAAGAGACGAGTGCACCCCCTCCTAAAAAAAATCCTGGATCCGCCCCTGTTTAGAAAGTGTTTCTCCGTACAGTCAACCTTAATTTTGCATTGCAAAGCTCCCTCCATATATAAGTTCCTTGAGAGGGCCTTTGAAAATGTAGGCTCCAGGACTTATTTTCAAAATTTCGCCGTATATTATCTGGGAATGTTTTTATCCAAAATGACTTTTAATCCTGGTCACTCCTCCTCCATTTTCCTTATACCAGCAATCTTATGGTTTTAGTATCATAACTTTGATTTTTCCATTCCTTTTTCCAGGAGCAGAATTCTCAAGTGGCATTTCCTGGAACTGTATTAGAACCTGTATATGTTGGTCAGCAGTCGTCATTCAATGCAGGACAAGACAGCAGTGCACAAGGAGTTTCTGATGTTCTCTCTCATCACCAACTAGCCAACAGTAATCTTTTTCCAGCTCACAGAAGTGGTAACCTTTGCTCAGATGATTATACCATTACTGAATTACAGCCAGTGAATTGCCAACCTTCTACTAGTTCCCTTCCAAATGTATCTTATTCAAGTGTGTCAAGTTCCTTTACAAATGTTCCTTCCACGAGTGACCCTTGTACAAGTCTTTCTTCTGCAAACCAAGAAGGACTCAATAATTCAACATGGCCTGCCATAGATAATCAGTTTTTTGACCCAAGGGATGTCGAGGGACTTGATCAGGAGGAAGACGGTCGATTTTCTGATGGTGAGGAGGAAAACATCGAGGATATGGAAATGCGCAATAAAATTCAACAGTGCTTGATTTTAAATAGAGATTATCAGGTAAAAAGGTATACCTTCTTTGGCCTTCGTGTTTCGTTTTTTCAGTTCAGACTGCATGATGTTCTCAAGAAGATTTGTCATTTGTCCTTGTCATTGTTATGCATATGCACATGGATGGGACAACATTATTTTGAAAGAAACAGTTCTTTGGGGTAACAGCACATGGTCTTCAGCGTGGGAAAACAAAACATACAAGAGACGAAGGGCTGCTTGAATGTAGTCTTCTTGAGCATGTGTAAGAGAGTCCTGGGGTGTACTCCCTTATATAAGCAATATAGGTATGTGCTGCCCCAAAGGGTATGGTTTTGGTGCCGCTTTGGTCTAAAAATGGGTATAGACTTTGCCCATTTTGGTCTGGAATAGGGTATGGTTTTCAAGGCAACTACAGGAGTGTATGAACATATTTATTGTTTCAATTCCATATAAATAAGAAAGAAACTAGACAAATATGCGAATTTAAGATGAATTTTTAAGAAATCTTTTTTATTGGCTTTCTAATCTAAGTAATGATGACATAATTTCTTAGAGGCCACATCTGAAAACGGGTGTGGAAATTGACATTTTGTGGTCTGAAACAGGTTCAAGATTAATAGAGAGAACCGGGCGGCACATCCCCACCAAGAATTCCCCGCAGAAAAAAGTTGGCTGTTTGTAAGCATAGCAAGGAAGTGATCTCAAGACTGCTGAAAAATAAATCCAGCTAATGCTTCTGGGTATTTTCAAATCCAAAATGCTGGCCACTTATTTAGCCAGGTTTACTCCTGTATTAGTCTGGTTAAGCATAGGAATTTCAGAGTTCTAGCGGCACATTTTGTTGTTCCAGAAAATATGATCCATACTTGTGCATTGGAACCCATCTGTAAAGTCCCCCTTCATGGGCACGGTATTAATATTTTTTGGAATTTTACATTCCCAAAACAATTATACGGGGCAGCTCTAGTCAGGGGGATTTCTGTGAACAACTATATTCATTCGTGTGTCAATTTTTTAGATTGCAGTGTTAGATGAACTTGAAAGAATAGAGCTGGCTTTGGCAAAGAACAAAGAAAAGCAGGTTAGTAAATAAAGTGAAAGACCATTCCCACTCACTTCCGTGCATTTACAGTTAAACCTACAAGAACATGCTTCATTTTTTAGAGGCAAAGACAATAATAACAATACTAATATAACTTAATTATCATCTAGTGTCCATTGTTTTAGCCTTGTTGTAGATATAATCAAGCCCTGGTTAGTAAGATCTGCGAAACAGCACCAAAATCCTTGTTCCAGGTCCCACCTGTTTACCAGCAGGATTTGAATACATGCCATGATTGGCCTGTTAAAGAAGCCATTGATGATTTGCCAATCAGGTTTAAAGGAAATTCGAAACCCACTTAATTCACACACACGCAAACACCGATATAAATTTGTTGAGTCTGTAGGGGGCTCAGAACAAGGATCGGGATTCGATTATGTCTGCAATGCAGGCTACTGTATATTATTTACTAGACATTTTCCAAATACCGGTAAATTGTCTGTCTTATAGAAACTAACAGAAGGAACTAACTGTAACGTGTCGTTTGTTTACCTTTTCAAGGTTTCTGTTAAGAGGTGGTTGACCGTTGTATAACATGAATAGGATGATAACAGTGACAGTGTTCTCACCAGGATTTTGCCTTGGAGAGTCCCAGGGCCCCCTCTTCTGAGAAATAGGGGCCCTGTAAGAACATTAGGGGGACAAAGTTACAAAAAACACGCGGTACGAAGAACCTGAGCCCGCACTCCAAATTGTCTGTTACATGAAGTACCTACCTGATCCAATATGGCGGAAGAGGTGTTTACGATTCGGAGGAGGAGTTTACGATGTAGTGGGACGTGCGTGGGAGCAATGAAAGTAAAGGCAACAAAATGAAAGACTTTGACTCATTTGATATCATGTCTTTTATTTATTCAAACAATTGCACCTGCTCCCCTGCGCCCTAACGGGCGCATCTTCTTCGTTTTAAATGCGCCATTTCAGTTTTTCTTGCGGGAATCCCGCAAGGCCGCGGCCTGGTGAGAACACTGCAGTGAGTTTTTTTCGCTGATACCCCTTTCTTAATGTGGTTTTAGCTTGGATTGCATCAAATGAGAGCAAATAAAGATGAAGGGAAGCCAGAAGGTCACACATTAATGAAATTTGCTTATCCTTACTTCAGAGACACTGGTTTAGTGGTAAGCTATAACTACTCACATATTAAGTAGTCAATTATTGAGGAGATAGGTACTGCAAAGCAGTCACTGCTATCTCAATATGAACTTAACATTAATTAAGGTTAGACAAAGTACTGACATTGAGCGACCAACAAACTGCAATGCAGCCATGTCCAACACAAACATACAGTGCAAAAAATAATAAAATAGAAACAAAAAAGTTATTATATATGGCTGTAAAGTTTTTAAGGGCTATAAGATGAACAGGTAGAGCAAAAGAGATCCACTCAAGCTATGACGTTACCATACAAGATGCCTACAGTACTGACATGCAAAAGTACTGAAAGGTCTGGGAAATTAAAAATAGTTGTCATGAATACTTACTCTTATAAAATACAATCAGATAACCTCTGCAGCAGACAAATTAGCAAGCAAACTAAATGGAATCTTGCTAGCTTGTGGATAAAAACTCCTCTATCATGGATGTGACTCACAAAAGGCAGCAAAGGAGAAAAGGAGAAAATTGATGTTGGTCACTCTTGGGAGTCACAGCTAGGTTAATGATGATGATAACAATGTTGTTAAGCTGGTAAAAAAAAACACTTTTCCTTGCTGTTAATTTTTTTTTCTAATAGGGTCCACCTGATAATGAAGATACGAAGGTAAAAAGACAGACTTGTCAGGTTGATGGCTACCTGATTCAAGAAAAAATATGTAAGCAAACTTTTACAAATGAATATAAAATTCAACAACATTATAATTAACTTATAACACAGCAGGAGCTTGTACATTATTTTTATCATTAACTTCATTTCTTTAATAACCCCTTATTCTAATCATGTAGGAAGGAATACATGCATCCTAAGGTAAAAAAGAAGTGAAATTTCAGTCTCATTACGGTGCTGGCATGAACTAGTCTGAGAGCCATTTTAACTAGGAACATGACTGACAATTAATAATTGATAAATGTGTTTATTTTTTATTACATCATTAGTTA
>CALNXK010000003.1:2977500-3125000 GCA_942486035.1 Porites lobata | reverse complement strand
TTGTGTGTATGCTTTTGTTGTCTCTGTTAGGATACAAAAATTAGAGCTTAAGAATGTGAAGACAAGTAGTGACTTGAAGGAGCTTGAAGACCTTAAGGCAGAGAGCAGAAGAATCAAGTTAGTTACTACAAACATAATCTTGATTCTTCTTTATCCTAAGAAATTATGTTATCTCTTACAAATACAGCTTACAGGCTTACTGCTCACTTAACATTAAAATTTTATGGTATCACAAAGAAATTTTAAAATACGATATTTTAGTTTTGCGTTATCCTGCTTTATCACTGAATGTTCAACCATGAAAGTGTGTAGCAATCTTGGCAGGAATTTTCTAATAAAACTACAAAATAAATTAACTACCACGATAATATTTTTCTTGTGCTTTCTCGTAAAATTTCAGAAGCATTCCAAAAGACAAACTTGCATATGATTTGGAGGGAATTGACTGGGACAAAATAAGCAGCATCTATGTAAGTAATAATTCCCATAGAGAGCTTGTTATCAGGTGTTGTACTTACTAACAGTCTGTATGATTTTTCATAATTATCTAAGTCATACTGATCCTTAAGCGATAAAATGTAACTGGGGAGAAGAACAAATCAGCACCTTTACCCAAGTGACGCTATATCCTGTTATCTTAGATGTTGTGCCAAGATCATGGGGCATATTTCTGTTATCGGTAGTAGGTATTTCTTATTTTGAAACAATTGTTGTTGTTATTTTAATAATCCTTATGATTAACTCTCTCATTTTGGTGTGTAGCTGTTTTTAACCCAACCATATGGTCTCACATACAAACTTGGTATTAGACTTTCCTATGTCGTTTAATTTTACAATTTATTGCCTCAGTTGTCACATTTATCTGCCTCAACGCTGATTCGTCGTTAGTCTTGACGTTTTGTTTCTTTGGCCATGTTATTTCACCACTTTTCTTATTGTTTCGTAGTTGTTGAACTTGTTTTATCCTTATTACTTTACGTTACTCTGTTGTAGGTGCCAAAACGAACTAGTTTTCAGTGTCGCTTACAGTGGTGCAACTTTGATCACCCTGATGTGAACCGAACCCCGTGGACTAAAGATGAAGATAAGAAGCTTCTGCAGTTGGCTAAGGATCCTAACATGACCTGGGTTGATATTGCACAAACCCTCCAGGTTAGTAACTTATATTCATAACTTGTACCTGGACAAAATCCAGTTAAGCCTCCGTGTGTGGTCACCTCTTATAAGACCTTTAACAAGCAACACCAAAATCACAGTTTTCTCAGATTTCTCACCTTCCCCTGTGAGAGACCATATGCCTGTCTCATAACCGACCACCTGTTCAAAATACCAAAATATGTTTTCTCAGTTAAAGCACTATTAAGTCAAACGTCATTGGCTGACCGCCTCCTTTGACAGACCACCTCTATGTCTCATAAGCGGCTACCTATTCAAATACCAAACCCCCACAGTCAAACCCGTCCTCGTCTGATCACCCTCTGTGACAGGACAGACCAACTCTTTGCCTCTTGTCTCTTAAAATCCGTTTTCTCAGTCAAAGAACTCTTGCTGGAATTCTCATAAGCGACCAACTCCCGTAAGCAACCATCAAATCTTGGACTAACCTTCACGGAAGGTTTGATTTTATTAGGATATTTCGTGTACCAAGAAGCCGAAAAGGGCAGCCCATCTGTTCCAGTCGTTCAGATAGTGGAGATGGCACCAAGAAGACAAAGGTTCTTGTGCCACCCCATCACTATGTGAAACTCCTGGAAATGGCTTCGATAAACAGCTTCTTTAAACAGCGGGCAAAGAAAGTAGTGTCCGATAGCCCGGGGCTAGTGGATTTTGCAAAAAAAATATTGAGCTGGTGATGTTTTTTGAGGAATTCGAACAACAGAAGAACTGTGTAATCAATTATGCTAGTCAAAATGTTTTTGGGGCTAGTTGAAAGGACGTCTGGGTTAGTAAATACTAGCTTCAGCTTGCCCGAATGGTAAGCTGTAAAAATGGTTTTCTTTGCACCCCTAAGGGGTGTCATCGTACTTAAATCCTTGCTAAGACCACTGTCAATTCAATTCAATTCAATTCAATTCTTTATTCACACTATACAAGATATTTACATAAGTGTACATAGTAGGAAAATAAAGTAGCTACAAACAAAAATTAACTAAAAGATATTAAGTTCATTTGTGTATGGTGTCCAAAGTAGCAAGAGCTTTCTTGTTGGACACCGTCATATTGAAATAATTGGCAGCAGTAAAGAGTGGAATAAAATCTCAAATAATATCAGTGATAGAACATATACTCAGGTCAGATTTGGTTGGTTAGAAGACAGGACTTCCATTCTTTTTTAAACTTAGTGCGCAGCTGTCCAATTTTTCGTTGTTGTGTTTTATCTTTACTTGTTTGATGCTGTCGTTTAAAAAAGTTAATTTCAATCGTGCCTTGTACATTAACTCTGTGTTCCCAGACCAAGCGAACTCCTATACACTGTTATGAACGTTACCAAAGAAGTTTGAACAAGAATCTTCTGAAGAGGTAAAGCTATAAAACGCGTCTCTGGTATCTACTTCTTCAATGTTTTACCCTTGACGTCCGTGCTTGTTTTGATTTTTTTAACTAAACATTTTCCCCTTGATTTAACCGATTAAGCCCCCAAGATCCACATACAAATTCTCCAGACTGATCTCCACGCATTTTTTTTAAGAACAGTTGAGAGAATTTGGTTTAAGATCAAAGCATTCTCCCTGTGAAAATCAATTTAGTAATTCTCATAACCTTTACTCTTGATGATCTACTGAAGTTGTTGGGAGAAAATTGATGTTGGTCACTCTTGGGACCTAAAGGGTTAAACTAAAAATTCTCAAAACCTGACAATGAAGTTTCTTCGGTCAGTGACTCACGACAACTTGGAGCGAAAATTCGAGTTTATTGTATCTTAATGCTTGTGGAGTATTGACGGATCTGCACGCCAAATTGGAGATAGGGTTGGGACATTAATAACTAAAATTGTTATGAGTTTGAGCAGGCGAGGGAATCGTAAGGCGTTGGCTGGGATACGTGAATTTCACAAATTTTATTTTATACTTTGTAATCAGGAGCCCATTACCCGGAGCGAACAATTTTTATGTGCTCGTGTCACGGCGTTTTCACTGGCCAGTTTATTTTTAGAACGATTTTAGCGCGAATTAAGAATATCTTTCAGGTCCCACAAACCAGTCATCAAACCTAAAACCCCCAAAGTGGCATTTTTGACCTTTTCTTCACGTTTGGTTTTCCTTTGTCACTTCTTATATTTATAATGCGCTCATGAACGGAGGAAAGCTTTCATTTTCGTGGTAAAAAGTACTGTAAAATGCATCTAAAAACAGGGTGTGCAAACGAATGCAACATGTAACATCCAACAATGTTGGGAGTTGTTGGCCAACAATGTTGCGTCCATTTACACGGGGCTTTACGCTAGTGCTCCATGGACTTTATTGGTTTTCTTTTGTCATGTATTTAGCAAGTGGACTCCAGAGGATGACAAACTGCTTCTTGATGTGGTGCGTGTTGTTGGAGTGGGGAACTGGGCAAGAGGTATGTTCATCAAAATTTATCATAGTTTTTAGTGACAACAAGATGTCCTAAAAAGATCGTTTAATGCAATCTGGCCTAACTATGAACCTTAATCATTGTTGCCTGTCGCACATGGCAGGAGCTGGTTCTAATATTTGATGAGCTAGGTCAGGTAATTTTGGTCAATTTCGGCGGAACTTGTGAACTGGTCACAGTACGGACTGAAAAAAAAGAAAATTTGAAAGCTTACAACCTTAGAAGAATGACGTTTTGAGTCGTCATAGCCAATTTACCGCCGCCTGGTTAGCTCCGTTGCGAGAGCGCCGGTCTGGGGGAGCGAGAGGTCGCGGGTTCGAACCCTGCCCGGACCTAGCCTCCTCTGCAGGTAATTCCGGTGAGGAGTCTGAGGACGAGAACGGTGGGGAAAAAAGGTCATAGAGTTGCCTGCCAAAAATCGAGGAGTTTGGACCGCTTCCTTTAACGTGCTTCAATAAAGCTTCCTTCAACGTCCTTCAGTAAAGCTTCCTTATACTTCTTTTTAGCCAAAAACATTAGCACTGTTATGATAAAACCTCTAACACTTTATAACTTGTTTCCGCTACCACGACATTCTCGCTAAAACTCGTAGTAGAATGACGACGTTTTCCCGCCAAAATGACGCTGGTTCACGCGCGAGTATTGAAAAAAATTTAGTACTCGTAGTCGTAGTCATCTTAGAATTTAAAGGTCTCCATTATTGAGATCCTGAAATATTGCTACCATGGTAACGTGACGTCACACTTCTCCTCTCTACCGTCTTGGCCGGAAGCGTCTAGACTATGAACAAGTGTTCATATTTTAATCTTGCAGTGGCTAGCTTCTTAGAAGGTCGTCAAGGAGATCAGTGTATGCACCGTTATACTCAGACATTACAGATGGTAAGGAAAGGCAAGTGGACAGAGGAGGAAGATGAGGTAATCTCGGCTAAAAGGAAAGCCCTCAAATGCATTTTAGTTTTTAAATGTCTAACTGAATTAGTTCCGCCATATTTATCGGATTATTTTATTATAAATCGCATCATTCACACTTACAAGACAAGACAAAGGAACGGCATTCATCTACCGAACTCAAAGTTAACACTAGGAAAAAACACGTTTAGATGTTCAGGTGCGGTTCTTTTTCATAATTAACCTGCATCACCAAAAGAAGCTACATCGCTTTTCATTTAAAAGACCCTTCTTAGACTTGATTTTAGCCATCAGTTTTTCTTATTAATATACTTTATGTAACTTGCGGTAGCTCCCTAATTTGTCTTAATCTTAAACAAATTGTGATTCTTATGAAGATATGTAATTTCCCCTTTAGTCACTTTAGAAATCCTTGTACATAATTTTGACATAATTTCCATTTTTTATCATGTAGCCATAATTAACGCAGGGCCCCTTTTGATGCCAGCCAGTGGCTAATAGGGCTACCCTGCCTAACTAAAGTTGACTTGACTTGACTTTATGTAGAAGTAGTCTTCGTGGGAGAACCGCATTGCTTACTGAACAAAATAAAACTGTTTATCCAAAGCGTTTTCCCTTTGGTGATCATTTTATTAATCCTAATAACCTTATCTCTTGATCGTGTATCAGCGTGATGGATATTGTTTGGAGAAAATTGGTGTTGATCACTCTTAGTTAAAGGGTTAACGTATTAGGGCTGTGCGATCTTGACTTATTGTTTCGTTCCTCTCCTTTTGTTTTGCTTTCCACTCGATAGCCAAATGAATTAAATGTGTTTTCTTTGCTTCCAGCTTCTTAGAAAAGCAATTGAGAAGTACGGAACAAGTTGGAACAAGCTGTCCGAGATGGTTCCTGGCCGGTCAGGACCACAGTGTAGAGAAAGGTTTGTATTCCGTTCACGGCCGTCAAACTGACGACTGAGATCAGGCTCTATTTCCGTTTCGACCACAAAAGAGAGAATGTATGAGAACTCTTAAAATTGGGCCTGATCTCAGGTTCTCAAACTTTTTAAAAATAATTCATAAAGAAAATACAAAGGAAATTAAAGTTTAATGAGTGTTTGGAAATCAGGTGAAAAACTGCTCATTTTTGCATCCTTAATTTCTACTTCTAAAATCATTTTGTTCGAGCAGTAATATCAAGCATTCGACACAGTGTTTCATCATCAGATGAAAACACCTCGAAGTTCGTCCAAAATACTCTGCTGCGCGTCGTATTTTCAACTATCTTCTCATTGTTTCATCGGTGATAAAACACTGCGTCTCATCCTTGATGTATTACTTATATTTTAGCCGTTTCTTGTTACTGGAGCTTTACTTGGCCTTTAAACCTCTGCATGTCATTTGTCAAAACACAAGGGTGTAACGGAGACGAATCTGCCTTCACATTGATACCTGCGTTCACAAGAGCGGACTTCTAGTGAAATCCTAAGGGCCGGGTGAAACACCGTACACTCCTTTTTTTTATAAGACCGTCCGTTTTCGAGTTGAGCCTGGACAGTTCTTATTTTCTGGGCAGTTTCAGCCTGGAAATGTGCTTACAGATGTTCTTAAATTTGATAACGGAAATGTGATAACTTTTAAGCTGAACAAAGACAAGATAAGAAAGAGATTGAAAGCGTTTTCACACTAATGAATTGTACCAGTACAATGTAAATGTATTATTGACCATACACTATACGGATGTGTTGAAAGAACAAAATTTTACGTGCACTCTGATTTCATGTAGCACATTATGTAATTCAGATTTTCTGGATTTACGAAAGTAAAAGCGGTGAAAAATAAATTGTTCTTCTCTGAGCCTCGGGTATGTTCTTAGCATGTTCTTAATATTTTGGTAAATTTCAGGCTGAACGTTGTTATAAAAAATGTTCTTATAAATTAGAGGCTACTTCACGTGAGCTGAACTCGACTGAATCTTTCTTGCAAAGCCTCTTAGCAAAAGACCCGTTTTACAATTCATAGTTTGGCTAGATCAAATTCGGCTGTTTGACCAAGCAGCCGAAGTAGGTGGACAAAAACTGTCAGTTAAGTTCGGCTCATGTTAAGTACGGCGTTTTCCTCGGGCTCTACTCTTTAGAAAGGGAGGGAAGGGTGCGCTTTTTACTCTTTTGGCCAAAGCACAAAGGGGTTCGCTGTAATTCGGAGAAGGGCGCTTAGGGACGGTGGCGCTCATTCGAGGATGTGTGTTATCTTATTTTCTTTTCCAACTGTGTCATTATTTTTGTAGGTGGGTGAATGCCTTGGATCCTAAAATAGACAAAGGAGCGTGGACCAAAATACAGGATCAAAAGTTGCTTGAGAATGTGGAGAAATTTGGTCAAGGTAAGCAGCAAGTTGTCTTTTATGACCGTTAGATCCAGTTGGAGCTCTCTGCTATAGTCACTGCAGGGGTTTTATTTTCCATTTAATCCCTTATCCTCAGGTTTATATTTTCTCGATGCTACTAGCCTTTGCCACAGACAGAACTAGACTTCTGTTTAAGTCTGTGACGCATGCTAGATGCTACTTCTTATTCATTTTTGGCAGGAAACTGGTCCAAGATTGCACGAGCCATTGGGAACCGTACTGATAATCAATGTTGGCGCCGATGGATCGTGCTACGCAAAGATGACGTTAGTTGAACTCTCTTACTTTCTGTAGTGACCAAAGGAAAAATGTGGTTTTTATAATTTGTTATTGAAAAACACAACGCGCTATGCATGGGTACTACTGGAGAAGTTGAATGATTACACTACAATACTTATTCTACAGATTGAAAAGTTAGATTGTATATAAGTCTTACTGTCTAACACCTGGAGTAAAAGAAAGCAGTGGCAGGTTCAGATCTGTAAGTAAGTGTTTATAGGTGGGAGGGGGTAGAACGCTTATCCAGCCCTTAAGATCTTGGCCCTGCCTACCTCAGTTTGGCCTATAAATGAAGAGGGGCTCGGCCTTCTCGAGACCCTCCCATACATCCGCCACTGGAGAGAACCTGTTCAGATAGAGAGTGTACGTATTATAATAGGCTTCAGAGCGGGAGATGGAGAGTGGAAAAGAGCAATTTTTTTTCTTGCCCTCGCCCTTTAAGTGGGAAAATGATGTTGATATAAAACTCCCGTCGATGGCTTTATAGTTCAGTCGTGATCCACTTTCCATGTTACTTGAGTCTCTACACATTTTCCTCAAAGGGCTCTTTTCACAAGAAAACCCCGTTTTGGGCATATCCGGCGAGAAAGCTCTCTCTGTGTTAGACGTTTTTTCGCCATGTATGCAACTCAAGAGTTTTACTCTTTTTCCTTAATTCTTCCAGTTTTTGTACTACCGTCAAAATACATTGCGGAAGAAGAGGGAGCTGGTGGCTAACTTTACTGGACGAAGACAAGAAAGACCATCGTTAAGACCAGAAGTAAGTCGCGCTAACATATACAATTAATCGACAAGGAAGCCTGTTTAATAAAATAATTAATGGTAATTGAATTCATTGGAGTGCAATTTGGTCTGAAATCATTCGCAGGATTTTGAAATCTACGACCGCAGAGCGCGAGTTTGATTTAAAATCACAAGTATGATTTCAGACAGAAATTACACGACATGAAATTCAGTTACTTGTACCACTTAATTACAGCCATGTTGAAATCGCAAAATTTAGTCGGAACCATATTTTATTGATCCAGTAGCCAGTTTGTTCAAACTTGGAATTGGGAACGCTTTTACATCTCATTTTTTAATGCAAAACAAAATGATGCGGTTTAGAACAGATGTGATTTAGAACAAAAAATAGTGTAATTGAAGCTCTGTAATGAGGGGCACACGGATGTTTCTCTTCTGCCCTCTCTAACCGTAACTCTTCAGTGTTATACCGTAAAATTCCGAAAATAAGTCCCTCCTTGTATAAGCCCCTCCAAATATAAGCCCCCCAAAATCGTAACGCAAAAAACCCTCCTTTAAATCGCCCCTCCGAATATAAGCCGCCCCGGGGGGCTTGTACTTGGAATTTGCCCTCGAATACAAAGTAAAACAAAGCAAAAATGGTAAATTTCCTTCCCACTACAAGCTAGCCCAATCGATTTTGAAACACCAAATTTTCCTCCGTACATAAGCCCCTCCGAATATAAGCCCCTCCAAAAATAAGCTCCTCAAAAAGGGCCTTTGAAAAATATAAGCCCCGGGGCTTATTCTATAAGCCTTTCTTTTCCCTTGGTTGTTTTGAAGTGTCGTCTCGTAAACAAGAACTAAACACAAATGTGGCTAAGTTTTCATATGGTGTCTTCTCTCGTTAGGATTTGGATATCCCAGATGTGCCAGTTGTGGTAAGTTCTATGATTACCTCCCTTACTTGTAGGTGGTGTGATAATGCACAGGAATCTGCTGTCTGCCTGTAGACAGCTTTTCTCTTGTCTTCACGCGGGACTATCTGCAGTTTACCTGGTCAAACAACTGGCGTATCTTGGCTTGCCACGTTTGCCCCATTCCAAAACGAACTAGTGCACGGTTAGTCTTTATCTCCAAATAAGGTTCTTATTGAGTTGTTGTACAGTAAATCCCCGCAAGTAAGAACCTAGATTTAAAGAACCAGGCAGGCTAACATTTGCCAGTCAGGCCTCTGTATACAAGAACCTGTTTAGCCTAAAAGTTGAAACAGGTTCTTATTTTCTAAAATCTACACTGAAACAAATTCTGTACACTTGGGCAAATAAGATAAGTCAACATTCAGGGTCCTCTTTGTAGACATAGGTGCCTTATCACACCAAGTGTAATGTAATGGTATTCAGGTTTTACATAAGGAATGAGCTGAATACCACTAAGTACTCTAAGCCACAATGTATTTTATCTTCAGAAAATATGAACCTATTTAAGAACCTAAATTTGTGCTAATTACCATTTATGTAAGAACCTGTTTAGGCTAACTTAGGGAAATACAGGTTCTTACTCACGGGTGTTTTTACTGTAACTGTGTGTAGAAGAAGGCAAGAGGACGTATCCCGCTTCCACCAGAAGAGTCTCGAGAAAGGCGAAGATTAACAAGGCAGAGGTTTAGAGAGAAGAAACGGGCAGAGAAAATACGAGCTGAAGAGGAAGCCAAAGCAAAGATGGTACAAGAAGCAGAGCAAACAGAGGCGGCAAATGAGGACGAACAAGAGGAGTCAGAAGATATGAGGGATGACAATGAAGAGGTCAAGGAAGTAGCAAAGAAGCCTCGAAACAGGAAAGCGGTGAGTATAGATGAAAGAGTAAATACAACTACTTAATTGTCCTCTTCCTCGAGATGGGCTTTTTCTGGAATAATGGCAAGCGCTATGAAACTAAACAAATTAAAATTCCAGCCAGCAGGAAGCACGAAGATAGTTTGCTAATGAAAAGCATTTATAATGCCCGCCCTAATTTACCGTCTCATGTATGGCGCACTTTTTACAGCTTGCAGGTCTAGCGCATCCTTAATGAGCCTTTTCCGGCTTTCAGATGGTGAACACGGCAGACAGAGTAAAAAAAAGGTAGAAAACGGCATGCGAAAGGAAGAGAGGGCGTTTTCTCTCCCTCTTCCCTCTGTCACGTTTTCTTTCACGCTCCTTGCTTGCCACTGATTTCCCATTGCTCTCGACTATATTAAGGCCTTGAAGAGCCTACTCCTTCGTACGCCTTCGAGTTTTATAACCGTTTGTTGCTTTCTGCTCTGTGTTTTAATTAGGGAGTAAACAGGGCTAGAATCCAGCAACCCCATTCCCGTGAACTGATGAAAAACAGCCCAACCAAACGTGAACTGATGAAAAACAGCCCAACCAAACGGAGGAATATTGGCGAAATGAAAAGGAAGAATCAAAAAGGTGCTTCTGCCGAGGATAAGACGAGTGCAGTGTCGGGCTTTTTAGGGCCTTTCTCGCTGCTTCTGCAGGTAAGACGTTTGAATAGATAAACGCAAAAAGAGCCAGGTTGTTGATTTTTTTCATGTTCTTTATTTATTTAGCCTTACTACGGTGATATTTGACCAAGATAGCCTCTTAATAATCATCTTGGTTGACCTCGAAAATATTAATTGGATTATATTGTCGTGTTTGTGCTAACCTATTCATCGGAAACCCAGCATTTTTATTGGGCTGCCTTCGGCAGAGCCAATCGAAAATTACCATTTCCTGTGCAACAAAAAGACAATAGAAAACGGATAAACTACGTTTCCCGACTCACCTTCCCTGCGTGGAGGATCGAGGAAAAGAAATTTTCCTCAACACCAAACGGTAAATTACTCTTAAGTTTTTAAGTTTATTGATTACAGCTGGGAAACTGAGCGAATTGAATCCCATTTAGGATCCTTATACAAGCAACGTGAAACTTACGAGTCCTTCATCGTGGCGTCCAGCGTTGTGCAAATACTCTTGCCGTATCAAAGATTTGCCATCTCAACAAATAAATGAATAGTAGTTTGGAAGAACATGCATATATTTGTGGCAGATCTCCTCAAGTGCAACTTTTGCAACCATTTGATTATTGCTCCATTCATGCTCGTCCTCTGGTATCCAGGGCACATCCCCCGGGCGTTTGTTATAATAGGGTCCTCTATCGTCTCCCTAAAAATAATGTTCTTCAAAGATCTTCAGGGGCGGTGGTTACGTTTTCGCTTGCTAATGTTCTTTAGGGGCGGCAATATTCGAACAGACTGTGAAGGCATTTCAAATCTCTACGTTCTTTAACTACGAATTTTAAAATGGAGGACAATTTTAGCCTGCCACGCAGACGTTCTTTTGGCTCGTCACGCAAAGGGGAAGGGACGCGTGACGAAGCCCTAAGAGCGTCTGCGGGCTGCGCCGGTAACATTGGAATGCTTTTGGTGCAGCATGACAAATTGTCACGCAAACCAGTAGACCAATGTACCCCTATTATGGGTCTCTTGTCCTGACGTTTTATCCCCCCATAACAACACCCCCCAAAAAGAATCCTCACAGGCTCCAGAAAGGTACCATTCAACTCTCTCCTAAAAAAAATTATGGCTGATAATTTTAGGTGCAGTTTGCGTTTTAAGATAAAAGCCATGTTGTCGAATAGCCTACCTTTCCAATTACGACGTGCATCATCCTGAACGGCTTTAAAGCCAACATGCTGGCCACAGCCTTTGAATTAGTTTGACACACGTCATCGTTGAAAAGCCACTTTTATTCCTATTTTAATTTTATTTGTGTTATGGACATATTTCTTTAAATTAGGCGATAGGTATGGCAGGTTACCTACCCACCTGCCAACCTACATAACTACCTACCGACCAATCTACCAATCTACCTACCTACACTAACTGGGAGATCAGTAAGTAAGTGAGTATAGGTAGGTAGGTAGGTAGTAAGTTTGGTATATAGGTAGGTAGGTGCATAGGTAAGTAGGTAGGTAGGTAGGTAGGTAGGTGGGTAGGTAGGTAGGTAGGTAGGTAGATTGGTAGGTACCTACCTACCTACCAATCTACCTACCCACCTACCTACCAATCTACCTACCTACCTACTTACCTATGTACCTACCTACCTATATACCAAACTAACTACCTACCTGCCTATACTTACTTACTTACTTACTTACTTACTTACCTACCTACCTACCTACCTACCTACCTACCTACCTACCTACCTACCTACCTACCTACCTACCTGACTGACTGACTGACTGACTGACTGACTGACTGACTGACTGACTGACTGACTGACTGACTGACTGACTGACTGACTGACTGACTGACTGACTGACTGACTGACTGACTGACTGACTGACTGACTGATCTCCCAGCTAGTGCACGTAAAATGCCATTGAACGGTCACAACATCCTTTTCATCTATGGTAATAGGCTCCTGTACTCATTCTGTTGGTTATAAATCTTGAAATAGGCCAAATTCGATATAGTAAACGTTTTATGGGCTCGGAGGCTTGACAGAAACCAAAAAATGCATTATTTATCCCTGGACCTGAACGCCGTGATTTCTTTTGTTCTATTCCCCCCACACCTCGGAGCCAAGTATGAATTTGAATATATCGCGATTGGTCACTTTGACTTCCAGCACAAGAGTAAACTTGAGTGTGGAAATAGGGTTGTGACACCGCCCCCCCCCCTGATTCGCCTTCTTGCTGCCCGTTATTTGAGATTGTTGTGCATTCTTATTCTTGAGGCAATGCTACAAGCACTTCAGACCAGTCATCGCTTGTTTCCTTCTTCCGCGCATGATCATGTGTTCAGAGGAAGGTAATGAACATGGTCCTTTTGTTTTTATCCCCAGGCCTTCAGCATCGACATCCCTACGGTTCTTAAAGCCATTCAGAACACTTCGACCAACCCTGCCTCGTCGCACACAAACGTCACTACAACCGCTGAACCCTCGGTATCACTTGAAAACACTGCCGCTGTAGATGAACAGAAGGAACAAGCGGGTGATGCTACAAGAAAGCAGCAGAGCCAAGCTAGCCATGCTCCTGGTAAGTCCCAGTTGCCCTCAAGTAACATCTCTCAGTCAAATATGCACCGAGAAGCTAGTGATGGCATGTTAGAAAATCAGACCAGAGGAGATCAGGGAAGACAAAGAAACCTCCAGAACGCAGAATCAGACTTGCAGTTGCCAAAAGAGAAAAGTAATATGTGCGATCATCAGGGGAATAAAAACCCGAATAAAGGGAATACTCCTATCGGCCTGCAAAGCGCGAGAAAGGACAATGGAACTACAGCAGCGGAGCCAATGAGGGCTACTCCGTCTGCAACAAGCCAGGCTCCCCGCACGCGGGCACCAGCAATTCCTCCTCTTCCACCCTCCTTTACAACTCTGAGAACGTTCAAAGCCCTTCTTCAACTCCGCCCTGAGTTGCAGAGAATAGCTGCCTTGTTAAATCCCTCCCCTGAGTGCGGCACAGCAAGATCACAAGCACACCAACCGCCGTTAGCATCGGCCTGTCAAGCAGTCCCTTCTGGTAGCCATGGTAACAAAGAGTCCGGTGCACTACGCGTTATACGTGACGTAGAGTCAGAGAAAGACAAGCAAACCATGAGCAAATCAGGTGATAGTGAAACCACGTCAAGTGAGCATGGCGTGGTTACTGTTGCACGTGCAGTTGGCGCAAAGCCCAGCAATAATGTGAAGGAAAGTACAGGTCTCTGTGTTTCTGTTGGAAATATTACAACTGATGACACTTCAAAAACTGGACTCACCCAGTTAAATAAACAGGTTCCTGAAATAGCGCCTAGTGATAGAACACTCATACAGCCGGCAAGTGCTTTACAGACACCATCAAACGAAGCGGGGCATGCCTCGTTCAGGGCCGATAAACAAACAAACGCCTCAATAAATACAAGTTTACCACCTCACGGTGGGTCAAGTATTGTCGAAAACAACAACCAAGGCCCAACGGCAGTTACAAGGTCTCGTGCATACCGTAATTCGTACGAGTACAAATTGTTATCCTCACGATTCAGTAGTTTGTTCCTCTGGCCAGCCCTTCTTTCTAAAATTCCAGTCAGGTTTACCTCGCAATTTGGACCAAGCTTTGCTCAACAACATCCCCCGCCTAAATTAAGTATTTATCCCAAACCTCCTGAAGAAACTCGACCGAAGAAAAGAAAGAGTGGAAAGACAATTCAAGTTCCTCATCCAAAACGCAGGCATCCTGGTTTAGCAGCAGTGAGGATGGCTTCGACGGCGTCTTTTACGACCCCAGCACAGCAGCTTTGTACATTGGCAAAGGGATCAGCAATTAGAAAGGAGAGCAACCCTGCGGAAACGGCGGGCACGGCAGCTCCGCCAGAGGAGGACGCGGCGTCTACTGACACGAATGAAGTAGTTTTCGCTGCGTCTCAGCTGGTGTCCTTACACAGTGCAACAAAGTCGCGGGCAGCGTCCCGCGATCAGGGCAAGAGATCTTACAACACACGTTTACCAGTGAAACGAAGAAGGGTTATTGAAAGTTCGTCTTCTTCATCAGATGATGAGACTTTTGTGATCGATGAACGACAGTGGAGAAGTCAAAACGAAGACAATCGACCTGCCAGAGTAACCCGTCAAACAACCCGAAGACTCGCAATGGTACCAGAAGAAAGAGTCGGCACAGTGACAAGTGCCCAGGGAACGTCTTCCTCCCCAATACAGCAGGTTGGTAGTAACTCTAATGTAAATGCAGTTATCTCAATACCTTCTGATTCCACCGATGAAGCGCCGCCCAAGTCACCGGTACTGGTCGTCAGAACTAGAGGACAAGACGACGCCCCTGAGCAGGTGTCCCGAGTAACTGCCAATCAGAACGCGACGCCGTCAAAAAGAAGCAGGAACAATAGCGAGGCCTGCAGCCCCTCGACATCGAGCTCCTCAAGGCGGAAAAATCCGCGACCCCTGATCGTCAGTACTGGAGAACAAGAGGACGCTCCTGAGGAGGAGTCCAGAGCAACGGCCAATCAGAACGCGACGCCGTCGAAAAGAAGCAGGAACAATAGCGAGGCCTGCAACCCCTCGCCATCGAGCTCCTCAAGGCGGAAAAATCCGCGACCCCTGATCGTCAGTACTGAAGAACAAGAGGACGCTCCTGAGGAGGAGTCCAGAGCAACGGCCAATCAGAACGCGACGCCGTCGAAAAGAAGCAGGAACAATAGCGAGGCCTGCAACCCCTCGCCATCGAGCTCCTCAAGGCGGAAAAATCCGCGACCCCTGATCGTCAGTACTGAAGAACAAGAGGACGCTCCTGAGGAGGAGTCCAGAGCAACGGCCAATCAGAACGCGACGCCGTCGAAAAGAAGCAGGAACAATAGCGAGGCCTGCAACCCCTCGCCACCGAGCTCCTCAAAGCGGAAAAATCCGCGACCCCTGATCGTCAGTACTGAAGAACAAGAGGACGCTCCTGAGGAGGAGTCCAGAGCAACGGCCAATCAGAACGCGACGTCGTCGAAGAGAAGTGGGGACTGCAAACTCACGCCATCCAGATCCTCAAAGCGAAAAAACCCACGACCCCAAAAAAACCGTGGCGCTTGCTGGAGAGCCATGCTTCCAACAGTTTCTGCTGATGATGACGACTCGCAGTAAAATGCATGATCTCTTTTTGACCATCAAGGATTTAGTTTGACAAAGGATGGATGTTTAACCAGCCCATTTTCTTCCTCACAACTACTGCTCAGTAAGGCCTGTTTCAAACGTCGTGCTACTGCCGTGCTAAGCTGGCTCGACTGCAGCACGGCGGTAGCACGACTTGGTTTCAGACGTCGAATTTAATTCAGTCGAATAGAACAGCTGTTGACGAAAACAAGACACAAAAAACAAAGAAACGGTTTAGTAAACTTTTAAATGTATTTTAATGTATTTATAATTTATGAATTGAGTTCGGCACGGCAAGCCCTGCCGTGCTACACGACAGTAGCTCGACTTGGTTTCAAACGTCGCGCTACTGCCGTGCTAAAGTCGAATTTAATTCGATCGATTGAGTTCGGCAAGGTAGTAGCACGACGTTTGAAACGGGCCTAATATAATATAATGTTGCCGTGAACACACCCTTCTCACGATTCTTGTATTTTTCCTTTTGATGCGGCAAACATTCCCATACAGCAACTATAGAAATTGCAAGATAAGTCAACTTCAAACATCTTGTGTGATTTATTTCACGTCTAAATTTGATTTGAATGGTGCTGTTAGAAATAAACTGTAGTGCAGAATCTGCTGACATTGCAAATACAGTGGGACTATGGGACCCAATCATGGAATTTCGATCAGTGCACTGGGAATTTGTCTTTTACTCATAGGAGTGGAAGAGTTTGTATTAGCAGCACTCAACACGACAAGGAAGCCCCTCTAGTCTCTCCAATTCCTTTGCCTTTCAGCCAAACCATTGCCCCAAACCGGAACGCGAGAACACTGTTTGTAAAGTGAACCATCATAAGCTATCTGATTCCTCTCGGAACATTTGCCCTAAAAGAAAAATAGAAAGACAGACAACAAACAAAAAAGCATAGGAAACGTAAACAATTGCATAAACGTGTAACGGTATCGGGGACGTTCTGGAATATCATTGTTTTAAAACGTCATTACTGACGTCCAATCAAAACACGGGCTGAGTTCCAACAGTTAGACAACAGTTGCCTTGGAAGTGAGTGCTATTTTTAGCGCGCACGATGTTATTATTATCATTATTATTAAAAACCCAAGAAACACCCAAAATTATCAGAACTATTTCAATAAAATTAATAAGAAAGCCAAAACACGCGGGAGTCGAACCAACGCGCTCCAAACCCTTGGCAGATTTAATCGCTCATAAACACTTTCGATGGGGCAGAGAAACATCCCTTTTCTTTTAATTTTGGATTTAAAATCGATTGATTTGCCCACAAGTTGGCTACCAAGCCCAGTAGGGAGCAGGGAAAATTTGATTGAAGCAGTAGATAGAAGAGTGAAAGATCAGGTTGCCTCCAACTGCGAAAGTTGAATTTAATCGGGGGGAAAACGCCTCGTGGGCAGGCTCTTGCCAGCGCGATCGAACTTTCAAAACATTTTTTCATGACAGAGTTTTGACAGAAGAAACGTTGTCATGTAACGCAAATTTTTCTTCAAACTGTAGCTTTAGGCCCCGTCCACGCGTATCCGGATATTTTTGAATGCCCAACTTTTCGTTTGCGGATTCGGTGTATCCGGAATGCGAACCAGCAAATTTTTGAATCCGCTCCCCAGAGTGGAAATTTTTTAATACGATATGAATCCAGACTCGTATATTTTTGGGGTGAGAGAAGATTGGGGTTAGCTTGGAACGCGCGGAGACTCGTGGGAAGGGACCCTTCCCGTGAGTCCCCTCGTCGACGCCATATATGGGTTGAGTTTGTTGTTAGTTCTCTCATTTGCGCGGAGAGGTTTTTCTCCAGGTACTCTGGTTTTCCCATCTCCTCAAAAACCAACGTCTCCAAATTCCAATTCGATCAGGAATCAGGTAGACGAAGAACCATTATGTGCTACCTCCAAATCGTTATTTGTTTTATTTATGAGTCCCCGCGCGCCTCAACCTAAACCCAATCTTCTCTCACTCCAAAAACACATAAAAAGGGACTGAGTACGAGTCTACTATGCATCCGGAATCGCGTGGACGCTAAATCAGGATATTTTTTATCCAGTGACGTCACAAGATCGTGCCCAGTTCTTTACCGTGAATATTCAAGAAAACAGAGCGAAAATTATCGCTTCTTCACTTCTTGGACTTCAGTTTCAAGTCCTATAACTTGTGTGCAATTAAACCCTGATCACTGTACACTTCAATTGTGGCAATGCGACTCGACATTTTGAAGCTTATTTTCATGTCGGACGGACGAAGTGGGAGCAGTAAACAAGTTAAATTAGCGAAACAGTGCTTGGTGGGACAATTTTGTCAATGAAACAGTTATTGACGAAGATCGGCGATGAAATTTTTGCATGAGCCGGAGAACACTTTACAATTAGCTGACGAACTGAGAGTGAATGCGGACACATGTGGACGTGGAAATTTTTGAATCCGCAAAGAAAATTGGCGGATTCAAAAATATCCTGACATAAAATACTTATATCACGAACCAGAGAGCCGAGCCGTGCCAAAAGAGCATTCATTTCACTGGCTCATACTGCCTTAGCCACCTGTCTTCGAACATAATTAACTAATCGCCGAACACGTGTGAAACACGAGGGCACGCGATAATCCGTTTAAATGTATTGTCCTTGATGACAATTGATTTCAACTAACGTCACGCGCAAAGCCACCTGTATAATACACAGTTTTAAGTAACTTCTTCTCCAATTGATGTGCGACCAACAGTAAGTTTAGGCGGCTTGTGTTGATAAGAAGTTGATTAGAAAAAGATGATCGTTCTTTTTAATATTTTTCTTTTGTCTGTTTACTACGTGTCGCGAATTAAAGTGCGTTCGCTGATTTGAAAATTTAATTAACGCATTTGAACGCTGCTAAGATACATGTGTACTAAGAGATAAATAACCAGTAACTCTTGACATGTTTACCATTTGAAACCAAGAGAAGAAAATTAACTATTTAGGAGGGTGTACAGAGAACAATTATGACTACGAACCGCGTAACCAAAATGGACCCTTGGATTAAAAGGCACATTGTGTAGAAACGATCATTCTGAGTGGGATCATGCAGAGAGATAAGTGTCTGCTCTCAAGGATTAGAATCCGAGTAGACCCTCATTTTTTCACGTAAAGCCGAAAGAGCATAAAACGAAATTGCGTGAAAATCGCCACCCGCGAGTGACCTGGCCTCTCCTGGCGTGCGGCGATTTTCCCGCGCGTTCGAGTGTCTCTCTCGCTCAAACTGAAGGACTATTCGTAGTCTACTCCAACATTCGAGTTTTGATGAATTTTACAAGTACAAGTCGCAATCTCTTATCGGCTTATTAGTTATGGAACGCGTTCGTGCCATGGAGCCATGTCCGCAAACCTTAAGGGGCTGTGGGTGCGGCTCTCTAGTTCAGTTAATGTTAATATTGTCAATCACGTGTCATTATTCGCGATGGGACTAATAACGTTAGCGAAGAAAAATTACTTGAAAATGACAAAATCACACTTGCTTCGTGTCAAACAAATTAGCCTCCCAAAAGCACTATATTAAACGCTACAAGCAACAAAAAGATGAACTTTAAAAACAAACTGTTAGGCCGACAAGTTTGTCAATCAGTGTCTTCTTTCATCCAGTCTGTGTTATTTATAACTTCTTTACCTTCCCTTGATGTTTTGAGGTCTTTTTTGTTTGGTGACAGTTTCCACTGCTCATCTTTTGATAAATTTTTTGAGGCAGCTCCTTTGCAACAGGTTCGTTAACGCATGCAAAGCAATAAGTTTACATTATTCCATGCAAGAACGATTAATTCATGTCGGTTCATGAATTTATGTAGTGAGACCGCCATGCACGAAAACAACCGTTTTATTTGCCAGTGTTCGCGTGAGGCTTCGTGAGACAGGAAGCCGTTAAAGTTAATAGGGACATAATGTGTTAAGCGGGTGAAAACTATATGTTCCTCGTTTGTAACCAAAACAGAATCTACTTAAAGCAGTATTAAATACTCACTTAACATAAGAAAAGTTTTTGGCAATTCAGCCCACGTGCTGAAGAATGCCTGTAATCGGCTGTAATTGCTAGTTAATTGTCTTTGAAGTAGCTTCTAAATTGCTAAACCATGTTTCTCCTTTGAGTGCCCTAAATTAAAATTCACTTTTACAAAACACCTTTCCCGTTAATCTCATGGTGTAAAATACTGAAAATAAAATAGTACCGCAAGTGAACAGCTGCTATCCGATATAATGTGACTCTACACTTCAGACATGGGATCGACGCGGCGCAGCTTCGCCTCCGCTCCGTTACAGAAATCGCGCTGAAATCACCGTCGTTCTCACGTGTGAGCAGAATCCCTATCCAGTATTGTTTTCCAATTCGTGCCGGCGTAAAAACGGCCTGGAAACTAAAATTTGATAGCATTTTGTTTTGAATGAGGGTATGGGCATGACCTTTTTACCGATACGGCGGCCATATTGAATTTATTAGATTTAAGGAGTATTATGGGATGCCCAGCGGGCATGAGCACGTTCCGATATAGTCGCTCAGAATACATGTATACAGCTATTTCGAGCAAGGTTGTCGGAAAAAATGTGTACGCGACAATCCCGAAAGGTAATATGGGATATGAATAATAACCTTTTCCTGACACTGTAGCTGTCGAACCTACTATTGTTTCTTTCCTTTAGCAATTATAAACATAAGTCCATGGCCTCTCGTGCCATTCTTGCAGATTTCTTTGAAGAACAGTGAACTCAAAACCACCTACAATACCTTTCGGCATTGTCGCGTGCACTTTTTCTGACAACTTTTCTCGAGATAGCTGTATACGCGCGCTTTTCGAGCCAATTTTTCTTGACGTTTTCCTAGAAAAAGATTGTAGTGGGAAAAAAGATCTTTGTGCCGTGTTTAGATGTAATAATGATCGCCTTTTTCCCGAGAAATATACAGTGAAGTTCTCTTTTTGCCCAAAAAGCGCGCCCCTGGGCATCCCATAATACTCCTTAAATCAAATAAATTCAATATGGCCGCCGTATCGGTAAAAAGGATTAAAGTCCTCGAATTTTAGTTTCCAAGCCGTTCGTAAAAGCCATTTGGCATAGTGTGAATATGGCCTAAAAGGTAAGAACCGACTGATTAACTTCGCGAGAGAAAAGGGTTATCGGACCCATCCAAAATAAAGGATGACATCATCAGTTAAGACAGTCAGAGAGATACATCTGCTTTTTTATTTACTTAAAGCTGCAGCCAAAGAGTAAATGCGTTAAATTTCCAACAGCTAGAAAGATGGAAATGACTAACTTATTTAAGTCTGAAACTATAAAACTATACTTATTGTCATTTTATTTAAGTTACAATAAAGATATACTTTAAATCGATTTATTAGCTACACAAGTAACTTACAATAAATCTGTTCTTGCATCTTTCCGTCTTGTAACTCTGAGCCCCTGTTCCCTTGGTTTCTGAGTTGATGCGAAGATCTACAGCCTCAGCCTGACTGTGCGGCTCAGTTTGCGTAGATCTCATTGAAGAGAGTGTTGTTGGCAATTGTTCAGTTCCCTTTGAATACAAATGGAAGACCTGTTGTTGCGCCCATTAAATAATATGCTCATAGCACGTTTTATTGAAATAACTAGGCAGAACGCAAGTATTGAACTTGAAGAACACAAGTAATGAAGAACAGGGTTAGCTTTCTAGGTGCTACTGAAGATCTTTGAAGCTACTAATAAACATCCTCCCGGGTAATCCCGGGCATTTGACCATCACTTGTACCAGGCAGGGGCGTAGCGTGAGGTTTTTAATGTGTACGCACGGAAAGAAAGGTTAGACCTTCGAAGGTACGGCAAACTAGGGAAGTGTGGGGGCACGCTCTCCCAGAAAGAATTTCAAATTTAGAGGCTCAGAAATGCCATTTCCTGCGTTTTCCGCAGGACATGTTCATTTTTTTTTTAGATATACGTGAAAATTTACAGGTTACCTTATATAATTATGCTCTTTCAGCTCCTGAAACAAAAATTTCCAAAAGCAAACTATTTTCTTGTTTACAGAAAGTTTATCACGTGACCAACTGTTGCAAAAGGCCTATTCCAAGAGACAAAACATTTCTTCTTTGGGAGGAGCATTTGACCACTACATTGGGCTAAGTAATGGGAATTTGAACAGGCGTGTTTTCACGTTTTATTATTTCTTTTCGTAGTTATACCTCAATAAAATCAAAGTCCATTCATTTTCATGATGTAATTTAACAGGACAAAAAATCACGCGAAATAAAAAGAAAACTGCTCAATATTATTTTGTTGTTGATGTTTGTTTGTGTTCGCAGACTATGATTTTTGTCATTTCAAAACCAGAAAGTAGAGGGGATCTGGGTTCCATTTTTCCCGCCGATGCCGCCAATGCCATTCATGCTGTTTGTTTTCCATCAAAAATCCATCAAGAAAAAAAGTGTCATGATCGAAGCTACAAAATCCGTGGATTAATTTCTATATAGGAGAGGGAAAACATAGTTTTTGGCTTTTCTTGACGGTTTGTCAGCAAAACAAGGAACTTTTGCCAAGAAGTGATTGACAAGTCTGTAATCGTTTCACTGCAATTTGATCAAAGCAGATGGTAAGTTTAAAGCTTATTCCCGTTTTTATGAGACGTTTTTGGTAAAAATTTTAAAGCGCTTGTGAGTAGATATTATCTTACCGTAAGAAAGAAAGGTAAGCCTTTTCCTTGTCCTTTGTTGATGAATCTTTCAGCTTATTAGAGACATGATATTTAAGGTAAGGTAATTAAAGATGATAGCAAGATTTGGCTTAAGTTTAAACCATTGTTTGGACGACCGTGAATAATTCTGACAAGAAAAAGAACTTTCACGTTAACTGCTTGTCGCATTAACACAATGAATAATTTAAAGCTATGATTATCCAGTAATGTGGTATTTCGCCGAGACTCAAACCTTAATTTCGAGAAATGCCGTAGAATTACCAAAACTTATGTTGTAGACATGGTTGTACTTTTCGTCATTTGTTAATCATCATTACCCTGCGATCATCATTGGTCAGCTAGGTTCAACATTGCGATTTGTATTTCTATCTTATTTTTATCATGCCAAGATGTCCTAAGTTTCGCAATCAGATATAATACTCCGTTTTTTATTTGTTGTTCTATTTTCTTTTGAGGCAAAACATGGGCGTCCATCGGGTTCGGTATTTTTAGTGACGATGGGCAAGCTCGCTTGATTAGATTCTTGTACAGTCTCCCAAGTTGATTTGTTTTCTTCTCAAACGACAATATACCTCTCCAATGCGGTGGTCTTCTTCTTGTTTGTTTTTAGCGAGATTCAATTCACTGTCAAATAGAGCTCGGCTAAGGATGTATAAAATTATCAGAGGTCGACCATCCGAACTGTTCGAGGCAGCAATGGCTACGTGATCTCTCATTTTGTACATTTACTGTTTACATTATGTGTATTTTCTGTTATTTACTGTTCACTGTGCTGACTAGTCTTTACTTAAGAAAAACAATCGTCTTCCTTTGAGATTTTCCTTTCCGTTAACCCAGAAAACATAAAAAAGAATTCGCTTTTTTGGCTTGAGTAGAAAATGCTTCTTCCACATTAATGGTTATAAAAACTATAAACTATTCAGTCCTTCAGTAAACTGGCATTAAGATACGGGAAAGTATTTCCACGAAAAATACGACTAAAAACAACCGATCCAGTTATACTCTGTTATTAGATATCAACGAGTGTTCTCCGTCGCTGATGCCTGTGACGTTAAAGGCAAGAGCAAAAATACCGTTGGATCTTGACACACATTGGATTAATTCCTCCCTACACGTCCAAGGAGAGGGCTAGACTCGGTTGCAGACTCCAAGATAGCATAAATGCGCAGAGATTGTGAAAACTGATCCAAAAAACACGCGCCTTGTTTTCCCTTGACCTTGTTCTCTCGACATCCCTGCTATTTGAGAGTTCCCGGGGGGAGGTACTTTAGGAATGTCTGGGTAGGGATGTCGTGCCGGTTAGCCTCGCAAGCAAGCGTTTTTAAAGGAGTCGTATTTTCCTCCGTAAAGACGCCTGCGTGGGAGGTTATGTGCGGCTTATAGGACCCCACGACCTTTAGCCGAGAGCGCAGCTTATTAGTCTAGTAAGCTCTCCACTTGTAGCGAGCGAAGCAAGCCGCGAGAGAACGGGTGAGCAAGCGGACTTACGTCTCCTTTCGCGAGCTACTCTCACGTTAATTCTCGTCTCGTTTACCGGTCGTTTCGATACCTGGACGTCTCGATGCAAGTCGTTTCGATACAAGTTTATTCAGTCGATTTGTGAATACGGTTTCATTCCACGGACTTGTTTAGAGAACAAAGGATCCAAAACGTCATTCTTGTTGACACGCAAACCACAATTGAAGTGATCAAAATTTTTTGTGTAATTTCACTGCTTGAGCTCGTATCGAAACGACTTTGTATCGAAACGACCGGTTTCCGGATATCTCAGATAGTTTTTGTAAATGCCAAAATAATATAGAAGACTGTGAATTTTAATCTTGAAACACACAAACGAGTCTACAGTTAACGCTTCGAAATAGTTATTACCTAAAAATATTTGTACAGTTGTATTAAAGGTTTAGTTGACATCAACAAAAGTCTGGTAACGCATCAAACTTTAAGAAAAGGAAACGACAAATTCATTTTTAAAGCACTTTGTCTGGTCTCTCCAAATTTCTCTCGTTTGATCACGATCAAGAAAACAGAAACTTCTGCTGTAAATTTAGCACGTAGAAAACCAAAGTAGAGCTTTTAAGTAATACTTGGTAACTTGGGCCATCTTAAACAATACTTCTAAGTCTACAGTCTCTTAGGCTTTGTCTACGCTATACCAGATAGTTTTCCGTGTCGACGCGAAAACCTTTCCGGAAGAGTATGAACAGCAAAGGCCCAAAACAGCAACAAGTCGTTCACACAAAACAAACATCAATTACATCGATCAACATCGTACCGGAGCGGTTGGTCCAGAGGGTTTGACGCACTAAACTTCCGTCTCAAAGGTTTCCAGTCCTCGCTCATACTTATTCACTTCCGCTACGGTCCGACTGTACCAAACTTACCCGATATGTGACGCTTCAACTTCGAGATCAGCTCGACGCATCTTCGCTCCGTCAGGGAATTACGCCGAAATCACTGTTCTTATGTGTGAACACGCAGAAGTCCTTTCCGGTATGCGCGCTCTGATTCTGTTGATATTAAAAGCGCCGGCCTACTATTGCATGTCAGGGCGCTTACCACTAGTCCGCAGAACTGGCTGGCCAAAGCAGCCCAAACGTTAAGAGAATTCCGCTGTTCATCAGATACGTCCAGCTAGATCAGTCTAATACCTAACCATAGGATACCGAGCCGTGCTGGGGTGATTGAGAAAACTCTAAGAAAAGGACTATTTCCTTTTTAAGATATATGTATATAGAGAACGGGTCTGGCCAATCAGACCTGACTTTGGTGAATGCCTCAAGTTTCTCCGAGTCCTGAAGTCCTTTTTGAGAATTGGCCAAACATTTACTTGTCCACGCGGCCGAAACTGAAATGGCTACAGTTTGTTAACTGATGGCTGAGAAGCATCCACAACTATCAGCTGAGATGACTGAACTTTTTTTTCCCATACATATGAATGTATCAATTTTTTTATTGCTTTTTTATGGACCGAGACGAAGTCTGTTGATGATTTTCCCCGCATGTTCCACGTTTCCTCTGAGTGTATATCCCCTTCCCCTCCCCTTCCGCTCGTACTCTTTAGCAGTTTCTCTTCGTGCCATACTCCATAAGACTGAGAACCTGTTCATAGGCTATTTTCATGGGTTTAGATCTGCCGAAAACCACGAGGATGCACAAACCAGGCGTTCCTGGTGAAAAATTGTTGTTGAACCTGTTCAAGTCGTAGGATACGATTCGAAAAGCGTTTATCTTACTTATCAATAAAACTATTTTTACATATCGCCGCGTTGCTGTATATTCTACGCAGTTAGAACTCATTAGCACAAGTCCGATTGCTAGCCAGTCAACGGCCGCTCGTGAATGTTGAGACGACATCCTTTTTAAAAGTGTTTATTTTCTCAAAATGCTCCAAGGAATAACCATGAATGATTAAAACCTCAAAGGAAAACCTCTTAACATCAAGAATTTCTTATCTTAAGTGATTCTTTAAATTCGTTGTGTTTAGTATAAACCGTTTAAGAACGCTTTTTTATTTTGAGCCTACTCTCGTAATAAACCAAGTACCAGTTTTTAAGGGTCAAATCGCCAATGAACTGCGTTAGTAAATACGCAAATTATGTTTATTCGGCGGTGAAAGCTTCTACAAAAGAGAATTGTTTTAGTTCGATTATTTTGCGCCTACATGACATCTATCGCGTTAGATCATTTAAAAATTAATAAAAGCAACTCTTCGCGATCGTGGAGCTTTTCATAACCTGGAGAAAACATTTCAATCTTGGTGTTAAATGAAAATTAACTCCACAAAAAGAAGAAAAATTCTTTACGGAAAGAGTCGCTTCGAATGAGAAGCAAACGACAGGCAATATCGGACGTCGGCGTGTGGTTCATTATAGCTATACAAACCTAGATTTCTTTCTTTTTTTAGCGATAATAAAGTAGAAATGCGGAACAGCCCTTGTGTGTATTCACATCAACTAAAGTTCTTTATTTTTTCTTTAATTCACACATAAGCGCGTGCATCGTGGGATTAACAAAGGTTGTGTTTTGAAATTCATATAATTTAAACTCGACACTGACATCAACAAACACCCTGTATATTGATATTTTATGGCTGAGAGCAACGTTTGGTTAGTGATTGGGATCAAAAGCTACTTGTGTGCACAAAGAAATAATGGTATAACAAAACATTGTTATGGTGTCACGTAATTATGTCAAAAAAGTCACATAAAATGGCAGCGAAATACATTTTTGAGGGAAAAATTTTGTTGTTTTGATAGAAGTAATTTATGACCAAAATAAAGTAAGAAAATGGACTTAAATTATGATGAAATAATACGTATATAAGATCTTGTTTTTCTCGCGTTTCTTTAAAGTGCTGTCAACATTATGCAAATTTTCTCTGTAGGCTTCTATGGATATGCAAATTTTCAATGCTATCAAAACGACCTATACATGTATTCGGCATCACTGAAAAACGATGTTACCAAAAAATAACCTTTAATGAAAAGATTAAGAGATCGAAGCTTTAATCCTCATTCGCCAAAGTGTTAGCGGATTTCAACAATGGGATTACCAATGAGACACTTAGATGTAAGTCGCTAGGCAAAAGCTAAATCGCATGAGTTTTACAGGCAAATGAAGAGAAACCAGAGCATATTAGAGTTTCCACGGAGATATTTGTCTTCTCCTTGATCTTATTCACAAGAATCGGAGAAAATTTTTTCGATATAAAAGTTTGTTACAGCTAACGAGAACCGGAAATAAGACGCTTTCTATTTCCTGTACTTAAGGGCATGATTTTTAACACTGAACCGCGAAGCCTCGAAAGTAGCCACACATCGTTGCAGCAAGATATTTAAAATGCAAAACGCACCGAAGTTTACAGGGAAAATTCCACAATGGGAAATTACTTTAAGGAAAGGAAAAAGGTTTATTTTTTCGTTTATTTAACATTAGGTATCCAAAACCAAGGAAAAAGTTTGTCTCAATAACGTTAGGAGCTAGCCAATCACAATCTTCGATGACTTTGTTTAGGTATTGCCATCACGTGTAGGCGTCACGTGGGTACCGTTGATTTTTCCTACGAAACTTCTGATTGGTCAAAAGATAATTGGATCTGTCAAGACTAATAATTGCCATGATGAAAGCAACAATAAGCTGTCAATTATTATTTTTAGTCCCCTCCCCGGAGAGTTGGACTGGTTAAACTTGGGAATATGGAAGAAAACGAAGCCACGCGAATTAGAGAAAATTTGTAAAGCTAGTCGTGTTCGCGGAAATTCCCCCCGCGCTAACAGCGCATGGAAAGCTGTTAAAAAAATTCAGAATTATTTGGGCTGAGTGCGGTTTGTCAGCTTGGAGAATTGATCGAAGGACAGTTCAGTGTGTCGCCTTTGTTATTGAGTGAGCTGAAGTTTTGAGGATTTTTTGTGTGGTTGAGCTTATTATTCAAAAATCGGCCCGACATAAGGCTGTGTGCTTTCAGAAGAGGTCCTTCCAAGCACGATTCGCTAAGCACTGGAACACTTCGACGAATGAATCCGCACGCGGGAGATAAGGAGTTGAGCGATCTACTAGACTTCAGCGCGGTTAGTATAAGTTGAAAAATTTCTGACACACTTGCATTCGCAACTTGACTAGATGTTGCGATTAGCGAACGCTGTTGGCTGCACTTTATTAACGATCGTATTTGCCTTGCGTGTTGGCAATTTTTTTGCTCAGATGTTCTCGCCGCCGGGATCCATGGTCGGCAGTAAATCTAGTGGCTCTCTGACGGAAGCTGGGTTATCGAGTTCCATGCACGCATCTCGAACAGGTGCCCTTTGCGTTTTGTTTGTCTGTCGTTCGCCATGAATTAAACTTGATGCATGGAGCTGATAGAACCTGTTACTCTCACTAGAGTAGCTCGAACCGGTTCTTGGCTCCAATGCACATGCTTCTTTGCTATCAGGACTTAAAAGTATTGACTTTGATGGCTGTATTTTATTTTTTCTTTTGTAGGTTCTTTAGACGAGACACCCACGTGGCAGGCTAGTTCTGTGTCGTCCTATGAAGCTCGGGTAAGCAAGCAGTGAATGCAGGAGCTAAATCGGTGATGTTACATGCGCTTGAAAATTAAAACAAATCTTCAACACAAAAGTCATGTAAAACTCGGTTTACATGTCAACAGCAACATTTATTCAAAATTAGGATCACTAAAGCTACCGCACGTGCCCGAACGGAAACTCTATATTTTTAAGCAATAATTTGTTACTTTATAAAGATGCAAAATATTTTACTAACAAGTGGCCCTCTTAGTTATGTATGTTAGCGAAGCTCATGCTGGTTGGAAATGCCCTTCGTTTTTATAACTCGGCATTTTTAACACTTCACTGAGCAAAAGCTGAGCGACTGAATAAATAAAGCTACAAATGAGTGATCGTCTTTTAATTTCACTCATATTTATATTCGTTTTTTTTCTTTTTCAGGGTTACCAAACGGATGGCCATGGTGTCTACAGCACGATTGACGATGTTGAAAGCGACTTTATTTCCCGCAAAGGATCTAGCTTTGCAAGTTCATATCTCAGTTCAAATTCGTTAGGAATAGGTAAGATGATCTGTTAACAAAGAGAAAGAAATTTCGGCGACATTTTAAATGCAAAATTATTCTTTAGCACTTTAATGGTACAGAGATAAAGCTCTCCATGTCTTTGCTTTGTTGTTGTTATGTCGCTTGCATGAAAGCCATGCCTCGTTGCCTCTTTGATATTGTTCGGATGATCAAAGCTCTTCTGATCTAAACACTGACGCGTGCTTCGGCTCAATCTCGTCAAAACTGACCGTGAAAACCTTTGAACCACATGAAAGGCAAGACAGTGGGAAAGTAATCTCAACTTTGCACGGATACCCTTTTGAGAAATTGATTGGCTTGTTTTTCAGTGAATTCACAATGGTGGCGATAAATGTCGAACCCTTTTTTGCGGTTGAAACTGCTTTTCGCGTGATAGATTTTGCCAACCTAAAACGGTAAAATCGGAGACGAAATTAACGCAGAAGAGTTGTTTTAGAGGTTTAGATTTCCTCCTTGAATTTGCGATTATTTTAATATTATAACTTGCGATGCTTGGTAAATAAAATAACCACATTTTATTTTTGTTCCCTTCAATAATATCGAGGCGTTGAATTAATTTATTTGGTTGGGCATTTAAACAATAACAGCATTTTTCTCATGATTTTCCACTGCGCTGAAAGTGCTGAAAGAGTGAATGATTATATCAAATGTATATTTTATTCTATGAGAAATGTTTTCATTCACCATTGTCTGGGCAAGAAAGTAGATATGATAATGTCAGCGAATATGCTTACTCACTGTTAGCCCCACCCTCTATTTTTTACGAATCCTTTTTTCGCTACGGGCTTAAACTTATAGTCCTATAGCACGTACCGTACTTCCAACTGGATGCCACAGATACCTGTTTCAAACACATATTACAAGGTTGATTTGATGTGATGAATAAATCCGCTTTATATCTTGTTAACTAAAACACTGTCACTTATTCACATATTATTGCTTGTTGTTGGACCGTTTATTGCGCACTTGTTGCCGGTTACTAAAATTCATCAGGGTGGATGACTCTTTGCCAGGTGAAAGTCTCAGTCAATTAACACTGCATTAAGTAATGTAACATATTTTGAAGCGGTAATTGGATCAAAACTAGTTGATTTGGCATTTTCTCTAAACTTTAAGCTCAGTTTAACGTTAAAAGAATACATCTGTTTACAGTGACAAGTTTTTGGTGCAAATTATTCGCTTTCATAAACTTGGACATGTTAAACAGTACATGTCATCTTGTACACACTGCATTGGAGTTGTTCTCTAAGAAGTGACATAAGTTAAATACAGGTTTACCAGCTTTTATAAATTTCATATGCAAATATATTTTTTATTTGATTGCTGTATATTGCAAATGTGCTATTGCTTTCCTAAATGTTGGGTGGAATACTTTCCTGCATAAACTAGACATCTCAAAAAGGACAATCTTACAAGACAGAAAGCTGAAATGGCTTGATTCTGAATAAACTGGCGATATCTGTTTCTTAGCAGTAAATGATGACATCTTTGAGGCCTCCTTGGTGGGGGGGTGGGGGGGGGGGAGAATGTATGTCCCTAATCTGAATTTTAAATATGTTAAATACGTTTGATTGGTGTTTTAAGGAGTTTGTCATGTCCCTGTCAGTATTTAACCCATCTTGATGTCATTTGTCAACATTTCATCCAGTTGTATGTTTTAAGGCCATGTCTCTTGTCGGAATTTTACCCTAACGGGCCCTCATCACTAAGAAATGCATTTTGAATATTGTCCTAAATGTTGGGTTCAAGTGTTTCCACTGCACTTTTCTATGCAGATTTGCATAGCAGATATCCTTTTGAAAAGCCATCAACAAAACCTGGATTGTATCAACCCCTGATAATTACTCAATCACGGGTTGATGTCGCTGCTGCTTTTTGAAAACATAGGCACTTTAAACGTGCATGAGGTATTTTGAATGCGTCAGTGTAACTGTACCAAGAATGATGAGGCTACCTTTTTCATCCTAAATATAGACTGTTTTTTGTGCAAAACTGGGTATTGCTGTACATAAATGAAAACACGAAATGCTCAGCTAAGTCGATCCTTATGCTATATATTTACTTTCCTGTGCCTTTCCCTGACATATCTATTGCAAGTTAAGCAAACTGTTAAAGTACATTGATTAGAGGGAAAACTCTCTTTAGAGTTTCTTAAGAAAATGTGGCTTATCGAATACCAAACAGTTACAAAAATACCAGGATTTTTATCATTGTGGTAGATGGTTGCATCATCATAATTCATGAGGTTTTCATGTGCGATTCTTCTCAGTGAAACAGTCTTTGACTCTGACAACTTAATTTTTCATGTTTTAAAAGCTATTGCTTGTTTAAAAAAAAGAGCCGTTCCTTAAGGCATTGGTTACAAAACCAAACAGGTCTTCATACGTTCAAGTTACTATTATTACTGTGAAAAGCCAAGTGCATGAGATGTACAGTCACACATACAGCCAGCACGTGAAAGTGTTAGACTTTGCCCCCTTTCATGGTTCGTACGAGGGAATTCGAGTTATCACAAAGTAATCTAGTAAATAGGATTATAAAAATATCTGGTGCACACAGTTTGCACGTGAAGATGTTGAACTTTGCCCCTTTAACAATTTGTACGAGAAAGAACACATATTGTTTACAAGATTACTTTGCTCAAACAATTTTTTAAACAAGTCACCTCCTTTTCAAACATCTGGAATTAAATTATGCATCATTTTATGTTAAGATTGTTACACTAACATCATTACTTTACTTCCAACAGAATTGTCAAATTGCCAAAATACTGATTTCTACTCATCTCATGTTATTCCACTCAATAAAACAATCTCTAATTATTTCATCACCTGGCTACTTCCAAGTTTATTCGCTAATGCAAAAGTGACGCACCTTAACTTAGCCACTGGGTAAATTAAATACATTTTGATTACTTTTATGACAGCAAACATGTATGAGATATAGTTGCACTTAAGTTGCCGGAACATGAATTTAAAGGTTTATTGAACAATGTACAAGAGAAATTAAGCATGTTTACGGAAGTAATTTACCTGGTACAGCTTTAAAGAATCAGCTCTTGTTCAAACTTCTAAAAACACAAACCCCGTACCTCCAAGTTTAAGTCAATATCTAAATACCAATTATTAACGTTTCGTTTGTACACCTTTGAAAAATATGATTTTTTGTACTTCACTTTGAAGCAGGTGAAACATAATTCACGCTCGTTGTGACGTTCACTATGGCTGAGATCATAAATGTCTTGGACCAGCAGTCACACTAAAATATATGAACCCTTAATTAAACAGCTGCATCACTCATCATTTGAATCATGAAGATATTTCAGTGTTATGCTTCTAAACACCTTTAGCTGTAATAAAAGATGACAAAATTGTGACGAACCAAAATGGCGGTTTAAAGTACCTTTGTTTGACCTTTACCGCAGCAATGCAATGTTTAGATGCCAAAATCTCATTGGTTCCTAGCATAGTACCGCATAGTACCTTCAACCTTATTGGCCCCTGCAACACACATCCAAACAGACAAAGCCACAAAGATACATGCTTACACCACTGACATTTGAAGCAGGTGAAACATAATTCATTCAAGATGAATTTGCTTGATATTTTTTCAACTTCTCCCCACTGTGTCTCTAGGAAATGAATAGGGGAAAAAATGAGAATTCAAATTTTGATCTTGGGGTATAAATGGTTAAATAAGAAAGTTGGAGACGCACCTACACCTGTACACAGGAGTCACCAACATCAGGCCATTGTTTTTATTTATAGTTTTTTCATATACAAGTTTGCTAAAAATAGCAGTCAGGTGGAATATACCTACTACAGCGGCCACTCTCATGGGCTATTTATCAGGCCAACAACCCCTATAAATAGGCTTAGCCAAGAAGACAGTGAAAATGTATTTAGTGGTAAGGAAGCGGGGAGGGGATGGAAATATTGAAAATATGATTTTAAAAAAAACATTATATATTGTCCTGTATCATTTAAGTGGAACCTCTTGTAATTTCACGAGACATTATTTAAACATTTTGTGATCTTAGCCTTCATGGAGTTTAAGGGAAAAGTAGTTGTATACAGTCTCTTACAGATTAACGATTAGCAGTCTATTTCATACAGTGTACTTAGAAGTAAAGTATTTGATGGTTTTTAAAAGGCAACAGGAACTCATGACTGTCTTTGTTTTCTAGCAGGATACAGAGATTCAGGGCTAACAGGAAGCCAGGTGGGTTTTACTTTATTTCTATTTTAAAATGTTAATAATACAGCTGTGTGATGTTTTACAGGTGACAGTTTAGACGGAAATCACTACTCTAATGCAAAAAAGAGTTTCATAACCAAGTGCGTACTGATGGTAAACAGAAGGCGCCAAAAAAATTATGTCATTGCTAGTCTGGGACAAGTGGGTTTTCTTGCTGGGCAAGTAACTTTTAAAACTTGCTTGCCAAATGTGTGAGGATCTAGGCAAGTCATCATCTAACAAAATCATTAACTAAGACAAGCAAGCAGTGGCCCCTGAGGCAAGAAAAATGAGAGAGCTGCCTGCCCAAAACACAAGCTGCCCATGCCAGTTGCATTTTTTCAAAGTTTATGTTTTCATTAGAAAATGACTTTTCTTTTGCCAGGGAAGCTCAGGAACAGCCCACGTTTAACCTTGGGCTTATTTTAACTTAACTGGGGCTATATTTTTTAATTTGGAACTCTTAGAGAAAATTAAAAACCAGTTGTTATTGTTATGATAGTGTAAATCAGCACCTGTACAGCTTTGTCTTTAAAATAACGAAGAAACACACTATAAAAAGCGGAGTCTTGCTAGAAAACGTGTTGCGTCATAGAGTGAAAAGAACCTGGCTGAGAGGACTACAATCTTTAATGGATAACGTTCAGTTTCTGAAGGTGATTTCTTGGAAAAAGGTAGCCCTCTACATGTAACATGTCCATGCAATTTGTGGTACAGGGATAATTTCATTTCAAACACACAGTTAATCGCCGTTGTTGTGGATAACAGAGAAGCTCTAACAGTTGCCTGTTAGCTGCACATTTGTGCATTTTATTTTAAAAAGTAGAAACCTCATGAGTCAGCTCGGAAAATCTAATCTACGGTACTGTTATATTTTATCAGAATCCAATTAAATCTCATGCCATAGGATAGTTGAAAGAGTGAGTTGATGAGTCATTTAAGTAATGCTTCTTAAGAATTTGAAATTGTTTCTCAAGCCATTACTGCAACGTTAGGAGAATTCAAAGAAGTATTGTCAGCCAATTTTGTACTGATTAAAACATAAGCAGCTAAAACTATCATAGTTGTCTATCACTAACTGACATTCTTTTGACAGGCTGGTCTGCCCCCACCATTACAAAGCTCTCATGATGTTTCTCTGTCAAGTCCAGATTGTAAGTACTTTATTGTTATTTAACTCAGGCACCGTTCTGCCTTTCACTGGTTATTAAGTTATTAAGACCCTGAGTAGTCCTATTTTGAGGTTCAGACGGGGGTTTCTGGCACAGTTTACGGACCAAAAGATTTAAGTAATCATGAATCACAGACGTCAAAATTTCATCTTAGTTTTTGAGTCATGATAATCAGCATGTGGAGTGCCGTTTTTTTAGTCCTGTTCTTAAGAAAAGAAAAAAGGGGCAAAAGAGTATCTGAAAAAACAGCAAAGTGGCAAAAAGGAAAAGAAAGACTTGTGCAAATAGCAACTTACAGACCTTCATCATTCTCATTTGACGTTTTCATAGTCTTTTACTCATCTTCCAGAGGTCTCTAAACTGAAAATCTTGAGAAAAATTGGTAATGAAATTCCATGTTTCACGGAAATACCCCTGTACGACCCTCTATATTTTCTTCACTGATCTACGTTTTTCAATAAGTTTGTCAAGTTTATTTTTACATCAAAAAGTGACAATTAATTTTGCAAACTGCTCTACCCACTGCTCTATCAGGGCTAGTCTAGGCATGTGAAGCAAATCGGGTAGGTTGCAACATACTGAAGGTCTAAGTAAACAAAATAACTAAATAAATTACTTAAGAAACAAAAAAGAATCTGTTTAGCAACTAAGTAGGGATTCACCTTAAATTAAAATTAAATCTAGCAAGGATAAGGTAAAGGCTAAACAAAGCTCATCTGCGTTACTGTACAGTTATCTTGGACGAGAGGTGCCCACTTAATACCTACTGTTTGTACTTGTAATCTATAAGTATTTTGATACGTACATGTTTACCAGTATTTAGCAATAATTCCTCGAAACCAAATGGGCTCTGAGTCAATAGCCCATGAGGCCGAAGGCCAAGTGAGCCTTTGACTCAGAGGCCATGCAGGTGAGTGTTTTGGTAAAATCCAACTAGTTGGTTAAAAATATGGTGACAAAACAATTTTAGCTAGACTTAATCCTTTTTTGCCGCCAAAAAGCCGGCACTTTTCGCTACTAGTGGGCTATAACATATAGCCTAGTAGTAAATCAACCAATCAGAATGCAGCATTGATAATAGACCACCAGTTGGATTTTACAAAAAAGATTTAACTGGTCTTCTGTTTGCATTAATGTCATTCATTGGCTACCTGCCTGCTCAGTGAAGTTTACAAAAAGGGTAATGCATGTATTTGCTAAACTATTCAAACTATTTCAAAATGGTTAATATAACAAAACTTGGAAATTCATTTGTCTCAAATCAATAGTTTCCTATTGAGAAGGGCTTGACTAATGTATGCATCTGTCATCTTTGATCGATAGGGAATTGATTTTTAAATTAAAAGAATTGAAACACTTTATCATAAGTAAACCATAGCATTCTTCTCAGGCAATTGACGTCAAGTACTATTATACTGATCATGGTTGTTTCTTTTGCTTTATTCAAAATAATTTGAACCAAAAAGACCATCGCAATTATGACAATAGAACTTAATTAGTTGTGGTATTCTGGTATGTGCACATAATATTGTACGTGCATGGATAATTTAAGTATAGTTTAAATGAGAAAGGACTGAGGAATAACAATGAAACTCAAGGTGCTGCAGTAGAAGACTGAGAAAAATTGAACAACTGATGATAGTCTAATATGATTTAACATCTAAAACTTCATTCAATTAAACTTTGTTTGTAGAATAAACATCTAAAACTTCATTCAATTAAACTTTGTTTGTAGAATATCCAACATAAAAAAGTGCTGAACAAACAATTTGTTTAGGGTTGTAGCATAAATATATACGTATTTTAGAGTAGGTCTTTCCTAAATGAGTGCTGTATGGGTAATCATACGCCTAACTAACTTCATGCAAATATGAATACCTCCTCAAACACTTGTTTGTTTAACTGCCAACCACTTATACAGAGGTAGAAAACTAATAATTATACAAGTTTTCAGAGAGGTTGTTTATTAGTGTACGTGTAGCGGTGTTGTAAGGCATTTAATTCTGCATCTTTGTTAGCTCATCTGTAGAAATTACCAGAACACAACTGAACTGAAACAAATACAGCTCAGTAGTAGTAAATATTTATGAAGTCAAGATATGAATACCGCAGAATGCAGAGCACACATATTAATACTGGTTGTATAACTGAAACATAGATAGTGATACAGGCTCTTACAGCAACTACCTTAGATCCTGGTTAAAAGTACTTTCCCTTTTTTTTTTTTTATCTTGGCACTAAAAAGAGAATTCATGACAGTGCACTGCTTGGTTAGAAACACAGCTCAAAAGTTTGAAAGTGATTACTTATTGCTACTTTTTAAACTTCATAATATTCTTTTGTCTGTTTAAAGAATCTGTTAATATATACTCTACAGTTAAATGTTGGAATGTAAACACAAAGTAACAAAGCTAATAGAAATTTTGCGCAAAACTATGTGAAGTATTTAAAAATATTTTTGCAGTGCACAACAACTCACCTGCTGTGAGCATAATAATTATTATCCTATGTTTTTCATGGTTCTAATTGTCTGCGATTTTGAAATCAGAACCTTTGTGTGCAAAATACACTGTTTAACTCAAGGATTAATGAGAAGTTTAGGTATACAAGCAGTACAGACAAATAGAGTAATCAAATGACTAGTAATTTTCAATCCATGGTTTGTAGCATATTAAAAAACAAACATGTACCTTCTGATTAAACAGTCAAACTGTTTCACTTCACTTGTTTGAAACTGACAAATTGCATTTAAGCCTTTCTTTTGTGTTGGCTGGCTTACTTTTTATTTTTTTTTACTTGCAATCATGATATATATGTAAAAGATTTGTACAAAACATTCTTGTGGCTTGGTTTCTTTGTCTTTCTGATATTTAAGAATGGACTAGAATCCCTTCCTCTAAAAATGTTATTATTTAAAATTGTCTATAAACAAAGGTTTCTTCATTGCTTGAATAATTATCTATATATTTTGGCTTTTTGGAATGTTGCCTGAGGCATGCAAGAGTATTGTTGAGTATATGAAAACTAATTCATGCTCGAACACGTTAACCCTTAGATGTCACTCTTTCTTGACTAGACTGTTTTTAAGTAGTTGTGAAAGAAAGTACAGCAGTTTATTATTCACTTTTCACCAGAGGGTTATATGGTTTAATCTGTTTAAAAACTAAAAGGTCTCAGAGTGAGTTGCTCAATTTAAGATTATACAAAAACGATTGGTTAATTTAAATTAACCAATTTACAAAGTATTTTAAACACACATTTGCTAAATTCATGCACATATACCATACAATGTGAAGTGGACACATTTTTGTTTCTTTTTTTTTTTTTTAGTCAAATTTGATTTTTGTATTTAGAATATGTGCCCAATTTAAATATTATGGTCCTTAACTTTTTGTTTAAAACGTTACAATTTTTTCATGGAAGGTTTTTTTTAGTATTTATAGGACCTTATTTTGACTTGATAATGACGTTCAGCTAACATCGAAACGTCGTCGCTTTTTAGCAATTTTTTAATCTTAAAATGATTTTAAGAAATGTTTTATCGCAATTTTTTATAGTTACATATTGTTTTTGTTAGAATATGTGTATGTATGGTGCTTACTGTTAAAGCTGGAAGGTCAGGACCTCTTATATGCGGTTATACTCTCTGATTTTGTCCTGCACAACTATGTTACACAAAGCTAAATTCAGTACTGATATGCCAATAGACACCTTGGTTCTGACAAGTAAAAAGGTCTAATGAATGTGAAGAACAAAACTTTATGTTGAATTACGGGCAAAAAAGCTAAAGGACTCCCCCGAACTACACGTACTCTTACTTTCTCTTCAAATTAGCTGTACTGTATGTTTAGAGAGTGCCATATTAGGAGCAGGGGGAGATCCCTACCCCTATGAACCTCATGATTTGCAAATGCAAGAGGTGATCATGAAAACTAATGCCCCGGTAAATATTAAAGTGACATATGGGGTCAAGGCAATATTTTGGATTTTCTGTTGGTGAACACCTGTTGATTTCTTCTTTACAAATAGCATAGTGTTGGGGATGACAGGCTATGTTCTCCTGTATTTATATTGGCGCTATAACCCACTAAGCCCCAAGGCTCCACGGTCCCTAACCAAGATTGGTTACCACCAGTGATTGGGACTTATCATTATGCTATGAATCCCTCTCACCCTAGTATTAGATACAAAGTCTTTTTATGACATCAGTAGGGAAATAAAGTTTATGGGGTCAACCCAGGGAGCATCTTCCCAGAATTTTTTCCATCCCACTATACGCACGTGAATTTATATATCACACGTGACTTGTGCTCGATTTTTTTCTTAGACAAAACAATATTCACTTGCGGGATATTTTTTCCAGAATCACCTGGTCCCCTCGCCCCCTCAGAAGTAAGATGGTTGGCCCCCTTAATAGAGCTTTGAAAAGTGACATTTAGATCATGTAATTTTAGACTGTTCACGGTCCCTTACTTTTCTGTAAGATCATTGAGATTGAACACTCTGCCTTAATCTTATGGCTGGCCATCTTGGATGATCGTCAAATCTACTTATGGGGGTGGGGCATGGTTTGAGAGGAGGCAAAAAAAATAGAGGGGCTGTCCTAACATCACTGCAGCTTGCATTCAGGGGGCGTGACAGGGATTTCACGACATTTACCATTTTATTACTTAACAAACTCTGCTTTCAATGAAAACTGTGCCAGACACATTTAGCATGATTTAGCATGTTACAAACATCTCCTACCCAATTTAGAAACAGGGTTTTTTATATAAACAGTTACTGGAACATTCTTCTGATTAAAATTGGCAAACATGCACTGTTGAAACATTTTCCCAATCGAAGCAGCAAGCATAATTGCTTCAACACCAATTACAGTGGAACCCCGCCTTATGGCCACCTCGGTAATACGGTCACTTCATTATTACAGCCACTTTTTTGGCCACCTGGTAAAAATCGCCATGCATTTTCTTGCAGAAAAACCCTTGTTAATATGGCCAAATTTTTTTGGTCCATTGGTGACTGTATTATTGGGGTTCCACTTACTGTAAAACAGTTATTAAAACCTCCGGATACAAAAGCCAGAAATTTTTGACAGGGGGTGTCTTTCTGCATCTTTGTAGAAAAAATTTCAATTCATTTTGGAGATACTGTCTATGTCTTTATTCAAAACTCCCCAACAGGCTACTTGGCTTAAGTGGTTGTTCCTCAAAATTCCAAAACTCAGCTAATGCTAGGAAAGTAGCGATTATTGGCGTTTAAAACAGCCAAGTGGCGTTATGTCATCTCTCCTGCATCAAATGTCAAGAAGAGTCTGCCCTACTTCATGCCAATCTGAAATAAATTCCTTCCCCAGTTTCTTCCACCCAAAATGATGAAGATCCAAAAAAAATAACACTAAAGATTGGTGAACAGGTATTTATGAAAGCACTTTTAGAAATGACAATTTATCAATGGCTTGTCATTCCTGGCAACTTTAAAAACTAAACCAGTTGTCAGTGCAAATTAACGTCTATTGTCTAGTGATCAATCAGATACCTGCAGTGCTGGAACAATGCGCTCCTTGAACACGAGCAGCAGTAATGTTAGGACAGTCCCTCTATTTTCTTGCCTCCATCCCCCCACTGCTATAAACCCCAATGCCTGCCTCCTGGATACATGTGAAACCTAAGATGACCATCCATACTGGTAAGCGCTCGATCATTGCAGTCACTTTTATAAAGTGATAAATCCAAAAAAAAGTCTAAAATCTGTATGTTAATTAAGAGAATGCATGCTGATTATAGCTAAAGGATACAACCCTCCAATTTGCTACCATTTCGGTTACCATGGCGCCTAAAATTTTGGAGCTGGCGACTTGATTTGTAAAAAAGTCTCCCTAAACCAAAAGAGTTGGTTGCCAAATGGCAACCGCGTAAAAACTTTAACTTGGAGGGTTGGGATATGTGCTCTGAGATCATTATAAGTCACCACTGTACAGAGTTTTAAAAGCAGAAACCCAAGATAATATAGGACATGGAAAATGATTATAATAACAGGGCTTCTGATATGTGTCGTGGACATGGAAAATGATTATAATCCCCAAAAACGCATGAAATCCACAGAAATATTTCCAAATACATGTCGGCAAAACATATTTAAAGACATCTTATAAAACTGATGGCTCCAAATTGAACAGTAAGACACTGAACTAAATAAATTGTCTGCTGCGTAAAGTGGTAAAATTACACATTGTATTTTTCCTCTGCTAAATATACACTGGACTGAGCTGGCTTTTCATCCACTGAATTTTACTTTTTCCCGCGAAAAAGAAAAGCTACAGCAAAATAAGAAGCCCTGTAATAAATAAAACTGATGGCTCCAAATTGAACAGTAAGACACTGAACTAAATAAATTTTGTATTTGAAATTGTATTTTTCCTCTGTAAATTCTGTGAAACAGAAAATAACTTCAATATTTGTATTTGAAAGTGTAAATTCTGTGAAACAGATCTTCACATAGAGCATTAATATGTAACTATGGACATTATTACACACCAAAGAGCAGTTTTATTGGTAGTTCGATTTGTTTGCTTTTTGTGCACTATTTAAGAAGCTATAACTAGGAACAAATAACCCACCTAAAGTGCAATAAATGTATTTTAGAATGAATGAATGAGTGTAAGGTCATTTCTATTGTTCTCAGTGCAGTAACATCTAACCTTTGAAGCCAAGGGACTGAGTTGCATACCTGCTATATCCCCCTTTTTTTTACTCTTTTATAAAGCATTGTTATGACAAGGAGGAATTTGATACTGATTGTTCTTAGAGCTATTTTATTGGTTCAATGAGATGTTATGCTCTGTTATTTTAAAAAGGTGTTTGCATTCATGAGGAAAGGTCTTTCAAATATCATATTACAGGAAATGTGCTCTGTTTTGACTTATGATAATTCTCGAGGTTATTTAGCCAAACTGACAATTTCTTTGCTATTTCTATCCATTCGTAATTGCTTTATGTGTTGCTTGAGTTGTACTAGTAATTAATTTTTAATAGTTGGTGGAATTAAACATAGAAAATCACAATGTGGGGAAATCCAAACATGAATCTGTCACTTTTACTGTGTAAACATTCAATTATTAATTATTAAAAATAAAATGTCACAAATTTGTAGAATTTCAAAACAACTGGCCTTTTTAAAATTTTATCTTATGGTAATTTTGTTACGACATTTGCGTGCTTAATCTTGGCAACAAATTACAATAGTCCGAGAACTGTATCTGTAAAAGTTTTAACATTACCTGTGGCTGCCAAATCAACCTTGCACGCTACAAAGCACTTAGTCTCATAGCATGTAACAAAGAGTGACAAAAAGTGCACGTGTTGATTAGAAGTCACTACCCAACATGACTGCCTTGAAGAACGATTTTGTTTTACAAGCACGTGGTTTTTGTACAGACTATTCATTGCCAGTAAGCTCATGTCCTCTCAGAGTACAGTGATCAGTGTTGCCTACCTGAACATGGTAGCACTATGGACATTATTACAAATCTTAGACCAGTTTTGTTGGTAGTTCATGATCAATTTGTTTTGGATTTTTTTTGTGCAAAAATAAAGATTTATATGAAAGTGGAAATGATTCTTGCAGTTGAATTGACAACCTAAGCAGTTGAAAAAGAACCTGAAAAAAATTCAAGCTTGACCAAGAATCAAACCCTATATTTGCAATGACTGGATGCAATGCTCTATTCATCGAGCTTATCAAGCTAACTGAAGAGCAGGCCATTGTGAGTTCATAAGATACCCAATGGTGGAAATGACACGAATTAAAATATATAAAATGAATCATACCGTAAAATTCCGAAAATAAGCCCCGGGGCTTGTATTTTACAAAGGCCCTTTTTGAGGGCCTTTTTTTTGGAGGGGCTTATCTACGGAGGGATATTTGCGTTTCAAAATTGATTGGGCTAGCCTTATGGTTGGAAATAAATGTACTGTTTTGGCTTTGTTTTACTTTGTATTTGAAGCCAATTTTTCAAGTACAAGTCCCCGGGGGGCTTATATTTGGAGGGGCGATTTAACGGAGGGTTTTTTGCGTTACCAGTTTGGGGGGCTTATACGTGGAGGGGCTTATTTTCGGAATTTTATGGTATTTTGAACTGTGGATAAAGATATGAAAGGGACCATTACAAATACGTAAAAAATTTCAGGCTAGACCAGGAATCAAACCCTGACCTATGCAATGGCGTTGTAAATATTCTCTTTCTCTTAATTACTTTGTTTCTAGGGAGAGGATCAAGCAGGAAGTATAAGTCCAGCAAAAACAACAGCTCCCTTTCTGTGAGTAAATGCATTTTAATTATGGGATTTAACAGTCAAATTTACAAGGTTGAAAAATACACTAACCTTGATCTTCCAGTCAGGTCAGGCCATTAATTTCTTATTCAGCTCTAATTGCTAGTTTGAGACTGAAAATGAAATCTGTGAAAAGAGAAGAAATATTAGGCATAATGTTATTGTGTCAAGGTATTTTAATGCCTTGAACACAAGCATTTTTTCTTGATGTTTTTGCTTGATCATTTGGTGTGTGCTAATTTGAGGGGGAACAGTACCTCTAATTTGCAAACCAGAATGGGTTTTTTGTCTCCCAGTCAGACAACATGTGAGAAATAAAGGAAAAACATTCCCTCACCTGGATTAAACATAACCACAAAATTCACCATCCTCCAATACAACTTCAGTGTGACAGTGTCTGTTAAAAATTAACTGTAACAAACCAAAAAGAAGAGAAAACATGTAACATGGGAGGAGTGGTACTGCACAAAGGTCTCCTAGCTGCCTATCCTATTTGTAACTTCTAACTGCAACTGTAAATAGTACTTTCAACGCATGTTTAAAATGTGCCTTAAAATAATACTTGATTGTCACATAAAAACTTGTTTTTTGCATGGAGCTTATATTTTGAAATATTTTCCAAAAAATTCTGCACACACTGACAAATATAGAAGTCATTGTTATTGCCGTTACTGTTGCTGCTGATGGACTAAAAGCATGCAGCTCAAAAAATTCCAACTCTTGCACAACCTGCATTTCCTTTATTGACATTATCTTTGTATGGTCTATTGAGGAAGAATTGTTGACTTTTTTTCAAAAAATTGCCTGTGTTAAGTCTGAAGTCTAAAACAGCTGTTAAAGTAGAAAGAAAAGGCTGCCAAATTCTTCACCTGACTGTAGAAATTGTGGTTTCCTCTTTCGAGATAAAATTACAACTGAATAGGCCCGGTTCTGGCAAGAATCGTTGACACCTTTTGTCACATGATAGCCTAATTATAACTTGAGTGCTTGTGATTGGTAAAAAACATAACCAAGATCATTGTTTGGATGAAAGTATCATCTTACAGTAATTAGATTATAGTCCTAATGTTGCCCGCATGAGGCGCTGTTAGGAAGCAGATTAAATAAGCCAGACAATACTTGGCCTGTTTTTTAGTGCAGTGAATTTGCTAAAAGGTTTTTCCATGTGGAGACATCCATATCCTCACCAGAGGCCTTTACTTCCTTACCATGCCAGGGGAAAGGTATTACTGATATCTCTGAGTGCATTTGAAGCATTTCTGTTGAGCTGTGTTGTTTGAATATTGGGTTTATTTATACGGATGTCACATCACTTTGACTTCAAGATGTGTCCTCAGAGATGAAACAGAAGGTCTTAAATTTTACCTGTGTCATTTCTCTCAGCTAAGATTTTGATCCTAAATCAGTCATAACAGGATGTAGATAAGCTTTGGGAAGATTTTAGAACCTCCAAGAGCTTTTAAAAGTGGTTTCTTGATCCCATATGCTGAGTAACTTGAAACAACTGTTACTTTACTGTGACCCCCCTGTGAAAAGACAATTTGCATGTGCTTTTGCTCCCCAATTATTGTTCTCAATAAATATGTAAGAGGGTTATATTAGGGAGTATTTTGACAAGCCAGCTTTTAGAAGTGACTCCTGTCCTGATATACCTCTTGATCTTGTTTTATCTTTGTGCATGCTTTGGCATCCTAAATGCATCTTTGTCATTCTTTTGAGCGCTAAAATTAAACACTTTCTCCTTCGTATTTCAGGTCTATTCGCCTGGCGCTGATGATATAATGCCTCATCCTGGAGATGCCCTAACTCAATCTCATTACTCTCCAAAAGGAGGAATATATGCTGATGCATACTACATGGGTAAGAAGGGATTATATCATCTTAATTTGCTACAACTAACGGATCTCGTGGCTTGTTCTGCTGTCCTTCATCTTGAACAAGATTCTCCTTGCTATATATCTACTCTCTACATATCTTTTCTGATGTGGATTGAACTTTCTTTCTTCTGCCTCATAGGTAACCATCATTATTGCAGTTTGGTACATGAAACAACAAAATTTATTCAAGAAATAATTAGAGCAAGTTTAGTTTACGTACCTGAGGTCTCTCTCTCTGGTCTTGATAGCAAGCCCTTTCATAAACAACAGTTTTTTTCAAATACCTTCAAATATCATAAAGCGAATGAAGTTTTCTCTGCTATCCACAAAATATATCACTTTGTGATGATTGGATGAAGCTGAAGATCTAGAAATGAGAAGAAAGGACCAAACCTTGATGCCACTTCAACATCTTGTTGGATTGAAATGGTCAAGTCACACATAGCACATGTGTTAAAGATGGTGTTGTTCAACTGACTATTAATGATTACAAGTCTGTTGAAGACCTGCAGTGGCTTAAATACGCACATGATGACTTTTTCATTGCAGGCCATTTTCAGAAGTGTGGTGTGCACTGGCTGTTTTATACATTTATACTCTTAAGCACTTGATTTGTGGTTTCCAGCTGAAGTAACATTATTCTGTCATCAGCCAAATGTGTGTTTTAAATCAAGAGTGTAGCGTAAACCCTTCTTCAGTCCAATTTCCTCTCATGCGGGATTTCTGGTTTCTTTATACAAGCATAATACTCAGTCAATATTATTTTGAATAGCCTTATAGAAGTATGAGAAATACTCATGCATGCAGCCGACTCAGTTTCTCCAAAATAATTGTACAGATAAAAGTTTAGAGCATTCTAACAAGATAGCCGCTACCATTTTGATTATAGAGACTGCTGGTTGTTTCTTTGCTTTTGTGTTGGGTTGTAGTAGCATCTGGCTGATAGATTATTGACGCACCAGATGAGAATGATAAACCAACATCTTGACCAAAGATGCTCTGCATTTCTTTTGTTTGATCTGCTTTTTAACTTAAGTCTTGATTGTCATTAATATAAAAGGAGCTTAACTCTGCCCAGATTTAGTTTTTGAATTTTCAGACAGCATAAACATTTGCTAGTTTCATTTTCCATTCAGGGCTTGCTATCAAAATCTTAATTACTTATTTGACTGAAATTTCTGATGGTCACCGATTCCATGAATTCCTTAAGTTTTTTTAGTGTTGCCCTTCTAATATAATGCAGAACATTGTTATTGTTTGTTAAACTATATTACACCTTTTTTGTTTACTCCTTGTTTAATTCATTGATCTCATGTTTATTGAGAAGTAGGTTTGTGTGGTGTATCAATAATAATCTATTTTCCCCCAAACATCAGACATTGAAAAAGGAACTTTGTATCTTAAGAGAGATGATCGAAACCCACTGACCTCCCTTTCTCTCTGGGCAACAACAATGTTGTAGACATCTTTTCATCCTGATTCTGTCTTTTGAGTTTTTCTTACTTAGAAAATAAAGTAGGAATTATTTGTCTTCTCATACATGTTGACAATAATTACATTTATTGCTAATCAGCCACAACATAACCAGGGAAGATTTCTTAGTCCTTCACCTGGGAAGGTTTCTTAGTCCTTCTCCCATTGTTATTTTATAACTAAAATGATTGTTAAGGAAATATGAAATGGCTCTTTTTGAATGATATCTATGCAGTGTTTCCTCCTAACAATTACCATTCAGTTAATATTTCTCCAGTAATCAGTTTAATACACCTACATTACAAAACAGCCAGAGTGAAGTCTTCTGACTAGACTGAAAGATTATTTCAACTGGAAATGTTATAAAGAGGCCACTACAGTCACCCTAGTTATAGTATTTTCCGGTTATTACAAACAGATTTCTCACATGTTAACCCTTAATAAGCCCCAATATCCAAATACAAATTCTGCAGACTGATCTCCATACATTTCCTTAAAGAATTGGCTGAGAGGATTTGTTTGCTGATCAAAACTTTTCCCATCAGGTGATCATTTCATTGATTCTCACAATATTATCTCTAGATTGTCTATTGATAATGTTGAGAGAAAACTGACTTTGGTCACTCTTGGGTCTTAAAGAGTTAATCTCTTTTGTTTCTCTGGACAGATCATGGTTCACCTGATCCATGGGGGCACGCAGGTCAGCTTGGCCCAGGATCTTATTCAGGCTCAGCGGGGCCATATGGCAGTGCTTACGGCACACACCCAAGGGATAGCATGGTACGTTGTGTATCTTAACTGTGTGCGCAGTTTGGTCTTTGCATTTTCTTTGAAGATGGGTTGATTTTTGGATTGATTTTAGTGAGGGGTTTTGTTTATTTGTTTGCTTTTAGAGTGATGTACGTGGTATTCCTGTTTCAGCCTTTGCAAAGGGCTCAGCCATTCACCAGTCTAGGGTGGGCACTTATTTATGGTGTTATATACACACGTTGTATAACAGTCAACTCTGTGTTGACGACTTCTTTCAAGTTGCTTCAAAGTGCTAACCATTACACTTGGTGAATGTAAAGCTCACTGTTGTAGTTAAGGGTGTTGGGTTGTTGTTTCATTTATAATGCTTTGAATGATGGCTATGGGTTGATCAAAATGTAACAGACTTATACAATAAGCTTGCAGTTACTTCCTTAACCAAACTTGAATGTTCTTTCGTACTAATTTTGTGTACAATGATATTAACAGCAGTAATTATTACTCTGTGTAACAAATGCCAACACTAAAGAGCCTCTCTTCTGTAGAATGTTATTTGCAAAGCTCAAACTATATGTTACCCTAACTGAACTTAACAATAAAAGATTACTATTCCACATGTTATGGAAAAAGTGCTCACTGAACATTGATTAGATAATAATTTAATTTCTTGTTGCTTTAAACAGCAACAACTTAGTTTTTTCTTTACATTGAATTTCTGCATTTTCCTGCAACAACAAAGCTACAGCAGAACCCAAATAACTCAAATTCCCTCTAACTCGAACTAAATTTCCTCTGCCTTCATCAAAATTTCACTGAAATTCACCCTGATAGCTTGAATTGCCCTGCTAACTCGAACTGTTTTTCATTTCCCTTCAGAGTTCGAGTTACCAGGGTTCTACTGTATTTGTTTTTCTGAAAAGAAAACATCCTATTAAAATGCACAAAAAAATTTTGTGGCAAGTTACATGAGAGCAAGTGGAAAGCAAACCTGGTAACACGGGCCAATATGCACCTTAAATCCTCGTCATTTATGTGGAAGGTTTTGATCATGAATTACCAGTATCTACCACTGTAATTAGTCTGGATCTTGACAGATGATGTAACATTGTTCGTGTATAATATGAATTTATGAAAAGCAAAAGTTCATTTTGTTTCCAATGAATTTGTATCTTCTCAATTTTTCACAGGGATACCATCACTTGGGCCATGGGGAGCCAATGGACAGACTTTCAACATTACCACCAATGACATCCTTTAGACAGTCCGGTATGCACCATGGACCTTCGTCTCCATATCTACACTCTTCAGTATCACCCCCTCTAAATGGAAATGATCCCATGGGTAAGCATTACACAGTAAAAACACAGAAGTAAGAACCTGCATTTTCCCAAGTTAGCCTAAACAGGATCTTACATAAATAGTAATTAGCACAAATTTACACTATTCAAGTTCTTAAAAAGGTCCTTATTTTCAGAAGAAAAATAATATAGCTAAGCTAGGTTTATGTGAGGTAAATGTAGCCTGCATAGTGAACGAAATCAACCATCTGCAGTAATCAGCAGTTAATTCTCTCTGTCTATGGCTACAGGTGTAGCCTGATGAAACTGTTTATTGTATGTTCTGTCATTTAAGAAGAGCCATTCAGTTGTGTTTTTATTGTATTTTTTATTTTTATCTGTAGCTGCTCACAGCTCCAGAGCACCAACGTCTGGCTCACAGACTGGGGACACTCTAGGAAAAGCCTTAGCATCAGTAAGTGTGAGAGAATTGTTTAAATGGCCAAAATAAATTATTTTCCTCGCAGGAACAAAGCAGGCAATCCAAAACAGGCAAAATAGGCCCACCTTGCCTAGTTTGGTAGCCAATAAAAACACAGTGGTCACCTTCCGATCAATCAAGGCTTCTAGGAAACTGCCTAACTACCCCTCCCCTAAGCCAGCATTTTGCCCTAAGTGACAAGTAAGTGTTAATGCTGGCTTAGGGGAGGGGTAGGTGGTCAGTGTCCTAGAAACCTTAATTTATCCCCTCATCTGGCTTTTGGGTCAGAGGTATACATATCAAGGAGTCTCATTGACCCTACATTTGAGCTTAAGCTTTAAAGTAATAATTACGTACTAATGTAATTAGTCTGCAATTTGGCTACCAGGGTTAACAAATGAGATTATTTTTGAAACGTGTATTGCAGTCACTTCTTTGTTGGGTGGCCCTCTGTTAAATAAGTAGTAAATGAGTAGTACATCCTAACTCTTGCCACTTTCCCCAGGAGAGCTGCTTAATAATTTCATTTGCCTTAAGTGTGAAACATCAAAATAAATCAACCACTTATGTTGTCAATAATTATTCCAGGACACTCTTAATAAACATGTAGATGATAGTAGCAGACCCACCTACATTAAATGTGTTGTGCAATGTAATACTAAATAACAATAGAGTTTAAGATTCACATATTTGTACCACATGACCCAAGTAATTTCCCCTTAATTGTAATATACTGTTTATTACTTATGCACAAAAATAGTTTCAAACCAGTTTTATCCATAAGAATTGTTCTGAACCGTTTTTATCTGCTTATTTTCTATTCTGAGAAATTCTCAACTTGAATCTGACGTTTGCGACTCTTAATCTCTCTAATCTAACGATAAACTGTTTTGTAGATTTACCCAACAGATAATGGTGGATCATACTCATCCAACCCATCAACACCAGTTGCTTCTCCTCCCCCTTTGGCACCTGTATCAGAAAGGCCCTTGTCAGGTACAGTCAAATAGAAGTTCAGTAGAACTCTGAAGGGAAATGAGAAAAACAGTTCGAGTTAGCAAGGAATTCGAGTTATTGAAGTAAATTTCAGTGAAATTTTGATCAAGGGTAAGGAAATTTTGTTCGAATTAGCAGGGAATTCGAGTTGTTAAGATTCTACTGTAATACCACCGCTCATCTAGACAGATTTCATTCACAACCTTTTTTAGCTTAGGTAGTTAGCAACACACCATTCAAGACTTGGCATTGTTTGAGCATTCTGTTTAATGGTTACCACTAGGATGTCAACCGAAGACTCAACAATTGAATGGTACACAGCAACATAAGCATGTGTGGATGTGTTCTAGGGATTCAGCTAACAGCCAATGTTTACTTAGATACCTTCCAGTGCTCTGGCATCGAGAAGAACCATTTTAATGTTTTCATTTTACAAGAATGTCTTAACATTTGTTGTTGTCATCGTGCTGTGCATGTCTTACACTCCGTGATTGCAAGTACTGCAATTTGGAAATAGTTTCCATTTTCCATTAGTTGTCGTTCTTGTTGGCTTTGTTTCACTATTGATTAAAGAACTTAAACAACTGTTGCTTTCTATGGAGTTACGCATCGTGCTTTGTGTACTCAAAAAGTTGTACATGGCAATCATTTTTTTTTTTCTATTTTCATTCCAGCCGGTTCAGGAGCTTCAGGCCATTCTGCAAGCTGGGGAAGGACAACTCAACCAACCTCGCCTCCGTATGAGAGCCACCTACACTCTCTAGTAAGCAACATAACTGTTTTCATTCAAATTAAGCACTAAGGAGTTTAGGGGAAGGTAGATGCTCCTTATCTGTTTGCAGTTGATGTAGCTCTCTGCCACGGCATTTTAATAAATGGGTAAAGAGTGATCTTGATGAAGTTGCAAGTGTCTACAACAAAGATTAAATGATTGCATAGTGTTTGGAGTTTTTTTTGAAGTCTTAAATGCAAATATGTGCCCTGACCTTCTACTTAGTGGGAGAGAATCAAAATTACTGCAAAATATATTTCCTCTCCATTAATTCCTTGTAGTATTGTCCTCCACAGCAAAGTCGGATGGAGGAAAGGCTTGATGATGCTATTCATGTTCTGCGTACCCATGCTGAAGGAAGTCTCCCTCCTGGCTTAGCTAGTAGCCTACTGAGTGCAGGAGCAGCAGCGGCGGCAGCAGCAGCAGCAGGTGGTGCTGGTGTTCAAGGAGTAAGCTATTCCACATCTGTGGGCAGTAGTGTACCTTCAGTTGTGCAACCCATGGAGCAAATGGTGAGCCAATCTTTTAACCCCTCTCACATCCTAAAGTACCAACGTCAAAATTCAGGAAAATGTTGAAATTTCATTTTGTACTATTCTGAAAGACAAATGGTGCCATGTGAGATTACTTCTGAAGAGGTTTCATTCGAATGGTCACACCATACGATTTCGTCCACAGACTCAAAAGTTAGAACTACCGGTACATACTAAATGTGTAGAACCATGTGAAAGTACTGCTGAAGAGGTTTCATTTGAATGGTAACTCCACAGGATTTCATCCACAGACCCAAAAGTTAGAACTACGTACTAAATAAGTAGTACCATGTGAAAGTACTGCTGAAGAGGTTTCATTTGAATGGTAACTCCATAGGATTTCATCCACAGACGCAATTTAAAATCACCTCACAAGACGCCATCATTCATTCAGTATGAGAGTGAAATGGTTAATTCACTGTCAGGCTTTTCTGGGGGAAAGGAGATGAGAGAAGCAAAAAGGGGAGAGAGCAAAATGAGAGCTCTCTTTCTCTCTCTCTCTCTTCCCCCTCCCCTCTCCCTCCTCCCACTAAAATCTCCTCTCCTCTAACCCCTAAGGGAAACCGGTCGTTACGAACCCAAACGGTGAAACTGCACAAATTTTCTTTCACTTTGAATATAGTTTGCGCGTGAACGAGAAAAAACGTTTTGGGTGAATATTCTTTTTCAAGTATTTTTACAGCTCGACTGAATAAACTTGTATCAAAACGACTAAGTAAGGCCTGATACTCGGGCTAATTAGCTGTTGTCCAAATAGAAATATTTATAATTTAGACATCTGTAAGAATTGCACCTGCACATAGGTTGCTGTTTGACAAAGGAAACAAAAATGTGTCATAATTATAGATAACTGTGCTGATTTATTTTCATCACTCGTGTTTTTTTTTTTTTTTTTTTCCAGAGTCACAGTGGAATGGAAGATGACCATGGCATGACATCTCCTAGTAATTTATCAAGTAGAGGAGCAGGCTCACAAATGTCCCCAAGTAACTCGGAGACCAGTGAATCAAGATGTATGCACCACATTTGAACTTTTCCTTGTACTTGTGTAGTGACCAACATCAATTTTCTCCTAACAATATCTATACAATGTCAAGAGATTAGGTTATGAGAATTAATTAAATGATCACCGAAGAGAAAATGCTGTGATCTTTTATCAAACTCTCTCAACTTATTCTGTCAAGAAATGTATAGATCAGTTTGGAGAATTTGCTTGTGGATATTGGGGCTTAAAGGGTTAAGGCATTTAAAATGTAAATTTCAGTTCAGTAATTGAGGATACAATCAAACCCCTCTTTACATAACATGTCTCTGTAATGGTCAGCTCTCTTGTTCCCTAGGATACCACTTTATACATTTCTTACCTCTGATGAGGACATGTCAGTTATGTGGATACTTAATTTTAATCTTTTGGTGTATGTATCGAGGTGTTTTGATTGTACCTCTATTGTTGCGACAAACTGTGAAAAATTCACTGTCCTCTCAATGATATTGACTCTTCCCACTTTATAACAGTTATAGCCAAATCTGTTTATTAGGGTGGGTAAGCACTTACTTCAAGGTGGTGCTGTTTGTAACCTAAAACTTTAGAATTTATTCAGTTTTGTTGATTGGCTTGAGGATGAAAGTGGACCTCAACATCTTCCTAGGGGAGGTATCTGTTATCAATATTAATTTATTAGTGTACAGTGAAAACCCGTAACTAAGAAACCGCATTTTCCCAAGTTAGAATAAACGGTCCTTACCTTAAGTAATAAGCCATTTCCGAGTTCCTCCCAGGGCCTCTGTATCAAAACGAGGTTAAGTGCTCAGCCTCTGATATGAAAATGATTTTTTAGTCTCATGCAAATAGAATTCATTTCCACAAGAAAGGTTGTGCACTTGGCCTCATTTTGAAAGTGAGGGTTTTTGGGAACTCGGAAGTGGCCTATTAGCACAAGTTTAGGCTATTTGGGTTCTTACATGTAAATAGGTTCTTATTTTCTGAGGAAAAAACACATTACATAGCTAAGAGAATTAGTGGTATTCAGGTCATTTCTTAGGTAAAACTTGTATACCATTAGAATTGCAGCTGGACTAATAAGGCTGAATGTTGACTTAACTTATTTGCCTAAGTGTACAGAATTTTCTAAAGGATTTTAGAAAATAAGAACCTGTTTCAAATTTTAGGCTTAACTGGTTCTTGTATAAAGGGGGCCTAACTGACCAATTTTAGTCTAAGAGGCTCTTAAAACTCGGGTTCCTAGTTGCGGGTTTTTACTGTATATACATGTACAGTGAAGAAAACGTTTCCTGACTAACTCTTCTGTCACAAGACTAGTTTAGTCTAAAACAATGCTGTATATTGCAGTGGTGAAAAGTGGTGTTTATCTACTTGTAGATGGCTCTAAAATGGATACTGGCGAGGGCTCAAAAGGGAGCAAAAAATCGTCATCCGAACAAGACATAAAGAGCAGTGGGGATATTGGAGAGGATATAAACAACAGGGACTTGGTAGTGGATGACCTTGATGATGACGATAAATTAACAGACGATGGTATTGAAGAGGGGGGCAGAGTCAGAGTTGTGCGAGAACAAGAAAGAAGATATGCCAATAATGCCAGAGAAAGGTACAGAATGATCCACTTCCTCTCTTTCATATCACTAACTAATAGATGTTATCGATCGTTTCGATACAAGATTATTCAGTCGAGTTGTAAATAGTTTCAAGTACTTGGCTTGGTTTACGGTCAACTCGCCCAAAAGTCATCTCGCCCAAAGTTTTGTCGCCCGAAACCAGAGTTATGTCGTGTCGCCCGAAATTTTTACCCAAGTAGCCCGCAATTTTATCATGCTCAGCAACATCCTTACATCTTAATCGCGCTTATTTCGTTTCATCAAATCTTTAAATGAACAAGATATGTTACTCTTTTGACGTTCTTGTTTCGTTTCATTAAGGCTAAAAGAACGGGATCCGATACACATCCATCCCGCTTCTTTCAACTTTTACAGAGTTGATTAGGATTCCATAGGCAGGATTGACAGGATGCTGTTGTGTCGTTCAAAATCTTGTCTAAGATCCCATAGTATCTTGACTAAAATTAATAACGATTTTATAGGATTTTGTCTAGGATCCTGTGAGATCCCATAGGATCTTGTATGATTCCACTGTTAAAAATTTTACAGAGTGCTGTGGAGTCCTTTCATGCTTGTCTAAGATCCCCTACCCATCCCATAGGATCCTGTAAAATCACCATAGCATCACTGCCTAAAGAACGAGACTTTTACACAATTATCCCGCTTGTTTGGCTCATTATCGCTTACAGAACGAGATGTATTACATACACTCTTTATTAAAATTTCGGCCCACTTGAATCGACATTCTTCGGACGCGATGACTTTCGGGCGACTTGACCCGTTACCACTCAGCTTAAAGAAACTCGGGTCAACATTATCTTATTTCCGGGTTAGTACTATTTTGCCTTTTAACAAATGGGCCCAGGAACTTTATATCCCACAAATTCAGAGTGCTTTTACTTGTAATTTAACTTAAGGACTTGTGACGTAATTAGAAAGAAGGTAGTAGTGACGTGTGAAATTGAGGGAATATCGATGTCGAGAAAAATATTATTTTATATATTACAAATTTCTGCCTCAGAATGAAAAGAAGTTGTCTGTAAAGGGTCAAAGTGAAATAAATGATTTTCCCGAGGTCCAATTTCACAGGGCTCGAAATTAACGCTCGCAAACTCGCAAAGTGGGAGTGATTTTGATAATTTGCGAGTGAGAAAAATATCCACTAGCAAACGTTTGTGAGTTAGAATCATTTGTGTCTCTCAAACAAAAGGAAAGAACTTGCTAGTGGTCTCACCAGTTTGCTAGTGGAAAAAATCTTACTAGCAAAACTTTGCAAGTGCACTAAAAAGTTAAAGGGGCTGTGTCACGGCAGTCCAGTTCAGTTTGTTTAATTTTGCCAATTACTCGCCCTCAATTGCTATGGAACTTAAAGTAAGCAAAGAAATTACATGTAAATGACAAAATCAGAGATCCGAGACAAACAAATATGTCTCCTGAGCATTATTTTTGAAGTTGCAAGCAGCAGTGATCAACTTTGAAAAACTGTTAGGCTGAACAGTTTTCAAAAACCCTAATTTCAATCCGTTTCAATCTTCTTTTGTTTTGCCCATCCGTGGCATCTGTTGTTTCTGTTATGTTATTTTAATTTTTTAAGCGGTTATTTTTTTTGTTTCTCTTAATTTAACGGGTATTTTGTACTTTCCTAATTTGGCTGAATTTCGTCACACAGCTCCTTGAACTTCGAGCCCTGTTCTTGTTCTCTAGCCATTAGTAGACATTTGTCCTGTCACCTTGCCTTAACAGGTTGAGAGTTCGAGACATAAATGGAGCGTTCAAAGAATTGGGACGAATGTGTATGATGCATTTACAGGGTGACAAAGGCAATGCTAGTTCTAAACAAACTAAGGTGAGATACAGAACTAGCTATCTACAACTCAAACAATGATGACTGTTTATTACAGGATGAGGGTCCGAGACATCAATGGTGCCTTCAAAGAATTGGGCCGAATGTGTCAATTACATTTACAGAACGACAAACCCCAAACAAAGGTAACATTCAACAGGTCTTATAATGACAGTTGTAGATGTCTCATGAACAAGAGTTGTTGAGGCAGCTTGTTAATCTCTGCCGTGGCACTGTTTGCTTCTGCGACCAAGATCGTGAGGACTCAGTAGAACTCCCTGATTCTAACATAGTAAAGCTCTGAAGTGGGACCCCGATGAACGTTTGAGGAACGTCTTAAATTCATTTTGTAAATCGCAAGAGAACAAAAAAATAGTACCAACCTAAAACATTGCCCGAGAGGTTTCTATTGAATTGGTACAACAAGTTCTTTCTTCTCTAAATACAGAATCAGTGACAGATAGATACAGGGTTGTAAAGCGCTTTTTATAGTAATTTTGCAACTGCTTTGGTTTTGTGTTTGAGTGAAAAACATCTTGCCACGTTTTCAGCCAGTGAACGCAAGACCAAAACCAGTGTTGACTTGATAGATCGCGTTTTCGTTTCCTCCGATATTTGATTCGTTTATTATATTGCCTGCTCTTATTGCGATCCGCTGATGTTATGACTCGGTTTGGGTTGTACAATACTGACAGTTTCCCTTGGATTAATTGGTAGAATGCGTGGCGCCCAGTTACATCTCTATACAGTTACTTACATCTCCACATCCAGGGTGATGTGCTCGTTATTCTTCAATTCTTCTTATACACTAAATTGCCGCTTTCAGTTCGTTTCATTTCACGATTTGTACTTGTTTCACCTTTACCGTGCTTCTTTTATGACACGTGTCTTTTTTTCACAGCTTGTCATTCTTCACCAAGCAGTGTCAGTTATCACGAGTTTGGAGTCTCAAGTGCGAGGTGAGCTTTTGACTTGTGTTATCGTGTGCGTCTACGAACACGTGATTATTGTGATGATGATGATATTGATGATGACGACGATGATTTACAGTGTTTTTAGTTTGTTTGTTTGTTTGTTTGTTTGTTTGTGTCGTGTATGCCAAAAGCTGTTTTGTTTTGAGAAGTAGGGAAAACGTATATCAAAGCTCGAGTAAGATTTGAAAGTGTTTTTAGTTAACTCTCTAACTTGCTTATTTTGGCTTTACAGAGCGAAACTTGAACCCAAAAGCAGCTTGTCTCAAGAGGCGGGAAGAAGAAAAAGTAGAAGAAGAGGCGCCTGAAAAGAGAGCTGTACCAGGTGTGGACAAACCATTCGATACCCCAGGGGCAGCTGCTGCTCGAGGAAGAGGTCGACGGGGTAGAAGGTCCTCAAGAGGTGAGTGGGTGTTGTTTCCATTAAGAGAGAATGATGGAACAGAAAAGTAATCTTAAGGCGTTGGCCGGAATATGTGAATTTCAGTTAAGTTATTTTTAAAGGTTTTAATGAAACAGAAGTCTTTTTCCTAAGAGGTCCGCACATTTTTATCGATTGTTTGAAATGTCATCAAGTCCAGGCGCAACTGCCTGAAAACGAACAATGTAGGAATATTGTAATGGCTAGTGTTGATTTCTGTCTTGACAACACGAAAACTCTTCCTTAAGGCCTGTCTAAATTTACAGTTAAACTGGATTCTGACAGTGCCTTTAACCTGAAAAGCAGCGTTATAGCGCGACCATTCAAAAATAACTGTTTTTTAACGTGGTAAAGTTACCCTGCTCTCTTTAGGTTGATGGGTTGTTGTTTCTATAGGCCAAAAAAGAAAAAAGACCCTCACCTTGTCGTTTCTATTAACAGGGGCCTTTAACGGAGGGGGCCGAGGCATGACTTGTGGACCTTTAGACGGATACGAATCGACGGACCATGGAGATCCACCCTCCTTAAATGCGTGACAAAAGTAAACATGGAACAAAGTTTTTAATGGATAAAAAAGCTATCAGAGTTTTATGTAATTTACAGATAAAGTACTAAATGCAGGAAAATAAGTTTAGACAAAAGAAGCAAAAAAAAGAGAAACTATTTCATCCACATTGTCAACATTTTCACTTCTTTTTGTTCATGACACTATTTGAATCATGAGGCTTTCACGAACAAGGCTGCTAACCTTATTGTCGTGATTTCTATCCAGAGTAACGAGACAGAGGTCAGTTATTATCATGGTCACAAATGAAGGTTGAACACTGTCAGCCAACGAACTCTGTGGCCGTATGTGGTAACCGTTGAGCTACTGTGAGTGTCAACAATCCCTCACGCCTCGACTCTCTTAGGAATGAAACCCGATTTTTGTATTCCTACGGTTGATTCGATATCCACGCGCCTTTTTTTTCAAACTCTAAGTTCGTGCCAAGTCGTACAAAATTCTGCTCTTAAGTTGTAAATAGAAAATTACGTCCAGCCCTTCAATCGTCTTAGTTCTATGTAACAACGTATTTTAAAACCATTTTGAGCTTTAATCGTGTTCTGTAGCAACCCACATTTCGTCATCACCAAGGTTCCATAAGATCAAGGAATTGATCATTGTGTTCTTGCTTGACACTAAAACTTTCTAACACCGTCCGTGTCCGTCCTTTCCCTCGAGATGTAGTGTTAATGTTGGTGTTGCTCTACAGAACGCTTTTAATTGGGCGATTACCATCCGTATACTTGTCGCTTAGACTACCAAGCATTTTAGATGATATTTTTATGAATTACAGTAACTATTTAGAATAACAATAGAGTAGTCGCGTAATATCCAGACTCGCTCCCGGGCCTTTATTGTTTTTAGAACGAAAGAAGATTGGATGCAAGTGAAGCGATGTTATAGACAAGCAAACAAAAGCATGCTACACTTACGTCCAGTGCCTTCTCGTCCTTCAGTAAAAAAGGAAAGGTGACGAATCTGTCTTGAGTATTTCCCTTTGTAACGTAATCACCCAGACACGGCCTATCTAGCTATGTATTTATCCCGAGCGCCGTTTTAGAGGTGTCCACTTACAGGTATATTCTATACCTTCAAGAAAAAAAATCCGCATTAGCTACCATCATTCCAGACTGCTCCTCTCTTTCTGCCTGCAGCATATCTATTCTATGCCACAGATATCAAACGCTCGCCCTAATTTGGAGATTTTGTACAAAAGATTAAGAACCTCTAGTTATAGGCTCGATTTCCGTCGGTTCTCGTTCCTCCCCCTCTCCGAGAAGAGCCTAGGGACCTTACGATCCGACTACCGCGACTTCCATGAAAACCTCGCTGAAAAGTAGACTCCGCATCCTCTCAAAACATTTCGCGATTATCCCAAGTCGCCTAGTTACTTAAAAGAAGGGAATTTATGTTGAAGCTGAAGAGAGGGGGCCACGCCCGAGTTCAGACAGAGACGGTAGAATTTATCGCCTTGCCGTTCTCGTCTTTCAAAAAAACTTAAAATTTGGTCTTTTTACGTCGTAGTCGTGCAGGGACGGCAGAGAAATGTACAAAAAAGCCTGCTGCACGTGCAAAGTTGTTGTTTTGCCAACTAAACCTATTGCTTTTTGACGTTGCTGTTCCCTTCGCCGTCTTAGTTTCGTAAGGTCCCTACTATTCGAGGGAGGGGCACGAACTCATTTCCCGAACAGCGGCTGGTAATAGAGCCTACGCTAGTTATAGATACGAACCGCTTTTTCTGAGCTGTATCTGGGTGATAATTTAATCACTGGATCGCCTTACGGCATTGTTCGGTAATAGTAGAGAAATAGTCGCTGATGTACATAGAACTAAATCCTGATCAGTGAAATAAATGACTAACTTGCATACGATGTTTTGCCGCAAAATTTTGATGACTAAAAATACGTGCTACTCGATCTGTCATTTTTTCCTTATGTTGTCGATACCCCCCCCCAAAAAAAAGTTTTAGGTTGCGTGCAAACGGACGCAACAACCCCCAACATTGTTGCGCCGACAATATTGGGAGTTGTTGCGTGCGTGTTGGCAGTGGTGTGCAAACGTATGCAGCAACTCTCAACAATGTTGGGACCTGCAGTGCATCGTGGGAAGGATACAACCCATAAGTCTTTGTAAACCATGCGTAATGAGCGTGCGTGGCCCCAACAATGTTGGAAGAACTGTGCAAACGGATCCAACGCTGCACTTCAGCGATCACGGAACAAAAGAGATGTTGGGAGTTGTTGGCTGAAAAGGTTGACCGGTTTCAAACTTTGCGCAGCAACACGCAACAACATGCAACAGGGTGTGCAAGCGGACGCAACATGTAACATCCAACAATGTTTGGAGTTGTTGGTCAACAATGTTGCGTCTGTTTGCACGGGGCTTTACAGCTATTCAGGGTCTTTTAGAAAAAAAAGGTGATGTACTGATGCTCTTTTTTGAAAATCAACAATTCAACAATAATCTAAGGATTATGATGAGGGTCTCAGTGATGCTGGAAACGACAAAGGATATGAGAGGAAAGTGCGCCCTTTATACATTTTGATGAAAACTGCGCAAATCGGCCACTGGTCGGTAACTATTGGAACTAACCACTTCGCGCCCGTGCTTTATTGCGACCAAAGTGCTGAAAAACGAAGTGCCTGAGGAGAAAGCAAGGATTTACATATCGACCGAACTTCTTAGCAAATTGAGACTGAAAAACGAGGATTTTTGGAAATTTAGCCTACGTAGCAAGCGTTTCCGCGCGAGTTCGTGGAGAGTGTTGGGATGAGAGCAAAAAAGAGAAATGAACTGAACTTTCATTTCTTTTGCTCTCACTCCAACTTTCGTGCGATTAGTCGAACGGAAACGCTTGCGTCGCCGGCTATGTCCGAATAATATCCACCTACAGCGAAGCGTTATATTTACACAGAGGCTATGCAATGGCCATGCTGATGACTTGTTTCCATTTTTTTTTCCATTTACAGAAACGGTTATGTCATAGCCTCCCACGCAGGCGTTTTTTGGGCGAGGCGTTTTTCCTCCCTCCCGGGAATGACGGAGCATGTACCCCCAACCCCTCGCCCCTCCGAAACGTTACTTTTTCATTTTGTCGCTGTCAAAAAGGCCGGATAATTAAACACTTTAATCTTCAAATGTTCTATGTTAGTGTTCTAATTTATCATTACGAACCAGCATGAAATACAACGATAAGTAGGTATAAAACTTTGCCTTTATCATTTAAAGACCTTTAAAGTGAACTTTCGACTGGTTTCAAGGGAAACAAAACTTGCAAGGACAGTGGTGGATCAAGACATTAAGATAAGGGGGTGGGGTGGGGGGCGGTCATCCAGATCCTGACCCTTATCGGATAAGGGGGAGCCCGGTCTCAAAAAACCTTTTTTTAGCCCCTTGGGTCTCAGTTTGGTCTAAAAATAAGGGGGGCCTGGGACCCCTGGGACCCTTCCCTGGATCAGCTGCCACTGCAAAGAAATATCTAGGGGAAAAAATTTCCGCACACTGATCCTAGGCAAGAAAGCAAAATCCTACCAATGCCATTTCATACCAATGCAATGAAATTTGTTTGGCAGGCCATGTAGGCTATACTATTTTAGACTGGAAAGACAAACTTGGACTATTAAACTTTACCTCTGTCCAGTTCCTAGTTTGTGCTGGAGCCTCGATCTAGGGCTCAAAACTACAGCGAGCGAAATGAGGTTAAATACTTTTTACCATCAGGGACTAGACAGAGAATAGAACATATATATAAAATTTCTCAATAAATGCTGTTTATAAAAATACCGCTTCAGCGTTATTTTTTAAACTGTTTTCTGTCTGTTAATAACAGCCTGCGTCTCCAGCGATTCCGTGCAGTTTTGGAGCAAGGAACGAGGAACGAGAGTCAAATGGGGCGAGTGAAAGAGCTCTCGTTCAATTTCTCGCGCGGCCAAAACCGAAAATCCCGCTCCTTGGTCTTTCTTCCCTGGAAGGCTACATTTTGCGCCTGTAACTTGAAGTAAAAGTCTTTAAAAAAAGCCTTTTATTTTGGGGAGCTTGAAACATTGGCGCCGAGTGAAACTGTTATCTGTCACCTCATTACCACTTCTTTTATGGTAATGATGTTGGAAATTCAACGACAGCTTGGCTCTCGTTGGAATATTTCAAGAGGGTTTTGGTTACTAAAAATCCGGTTTCTCCAAATACTGATCATAATTAATCTTAAATCAAATTTATTTTACAGGACCTAGTCAAGTAAGAGTAATCTCTAAAATACCAGTCGGTAAAAAAACACAGGATTTAAACTAATCAATTGTCCTTCGGGATTTAAATAGTCTCGGGAATCAGGTACTCGGACAAAGCAGCCACCGGGACTTTGTCGACTTCCCGTGACCTAATATACGTAATCATTTTGCAACGGTCCAACCTACTTCACTGTAATGGCGAGTGAAGGTAAGTTTTTTTGTTAGATTTTTGTCTCTGTTGTATATCTGAAGTGCTAGACAGCAATATTTAGCTCGAGGACCTAGGTTAACTTCACGTCGATCAGTACGATATACGTGAGGTTCTTCACACACACGGAGGTTAATTTGGTAAACCCAGAAAAAGACAGCCGTGATAGGTAGTGCGGCGCTGCGCCAGTTTTCCTTCTCAAAAGTTTTCCCGCTTTTAGTTTTGCCCACTGACTACATAAAATGCAACGGTAATGCGACCAACAGGTATAAAACTGTGGCTTTCATTTTACTAAAGGTCCGTATGCCCAGCCTTGCGTGACCCACGTGCGGAAGGGCAGCGAAATTTCCTTTTATTTTAAGCGGCTGAGCTTAAAGTCTACAATGTGACTTAAAAGCTGACTAATTTGAGGTTTTTACAGAATGTTTACTTTCGTTTAGCAGATTTTTGGGTATTTTTCGGCGCATTTTAAGTACCAATCAAGTACGGATCGCGATCTTTAAGCTGCGTAGCCATGCGTCAGTGACCGTGAGTCAGCACGGAAGAGAGTTAGGTTTATGATGCGGAAATAAAGCAGGCACACTTTGAAAAAACTTTCTTGCAGCCGTGTTCTATCTCGAGCTGTGAAACGTAGGAAACCGGTAACAAACGACCTGCATGATACATGATTCAGTGTGATGATAGCTTGGACAGTATGTCAGTATTGTTAATCCAGCATTAATAAGAACAATAGCACTGTGAAGACGTTACAGGCTGTCTGGTTCAGTCGTCCGAATTTTAATCGTCGCGCTTGTAAAACCTCACAGAAGCTTATGACCAAACAAAGGGCCGAAAAAAGCAGAGGTTAAACAGGCGTTAAAAAACACTTGTTATTAACAGTGTATTAAAAAGGCGTGAATGTGCGAATATACCGTCACAACTGAAAAGAAAAGGGTAGAGTCAATATAATTAACTGATCTACATTTTAATACACAGAACTGACTTTATAAATAAATTAAAAAAATCCTCGCCCCCTCACCCCCTCCCCAATTCATTCATCTCCTATCCGATCTATTTATATTTCGGGCGTACCCTCCCTGATTTCCCATTCCCGTCTGTTGGCCATGACAGATGCAACAATGCAACAACGAGCTTTATTTGCATGACCTTACAAGTACATACAGTATTGCAAAAGCTATTTTAGGAAAGATCCTGCCTCGAAAGACCGCTGTCACTCTCTAGCTGGTCAATAAATGTTGTTGCTGGGCGCCCCCTTGAGCGTCTGCCGTGTTTTGGATCCCAAAGTGTTAGTTGGAAAACAGTCTTCATTCTACTTAATTTATACAATTCTGGTTTTATTTATTGTGAGTCAACACTTGTTAACATTTTGTGTTCACTGTTCAAATTCGTACAAAGGAAACCTTAATGGGCCAAATTGCGATTAGGCCAAATTTTATTAAGCGGCTTAATTCAGTGCTACCCCAATCAGTCTATACTTTATGACGAAAATTAATAGTATTTATAGAATTCTTACTTCAATCCCGTTACCTTATCCCGACCCAAATTTTCGCTCAATCCCCCGTAATGCCGAGGGTTATATTCAGCATTCCACACCCCGTACAAACTTCAATCCCGAGTCTCGCTCCTATTTTGGTTTAAAACCCTGAATCTCGTCCTTCAAATAAGGAAAATCCCGCATCCCTAAAATTATATTGCGCACCCCCTATAGTCGGACAAGAGAGGATGATCTGACTGCGTCATGCCTTTTTTGGACAGTTAACTTAAAATATGGTTGCTTAAAAGTGTCACATACTTGAGCGTTGATTGAGCGACGCGATCAGTATTTTCAGTTGTACCCTATTCGACTGGTTTTGGTCGTTTTCTGAGTTACGAAAGGCTTGTACCAAGCAAAGAAAATTAAAAAGTCGTAACAGAATATTAAAAAGTCATTGGGTACTCTTCCGCGATGTACAGGGCAGAAATGCGAGTCTAAGGTACGGGAAGGAGGCGGAGAAGGTAAGAGAAATATAGCCTTTCCGCCCTTTCTCCGCTTTTTACTTCAGGTCGGGTTCTGTTCGATTTTCACCGGCCTTAGAGGGCTAATTCAAAGGTACCGAGAGATCCAGAGTCACTCTTTAAGTGAAACCTCGGGTTAATTCGTTAATTGGGGCTTAGTAAGCTCAACTCGAATTCCTTGTTCGTCTCAACAAATGAAAGAAAGAGGGTTGAAAATGATGGTCTTCATAAAATGTGCACGCGGACGTTTTTTCTCGAAAAACATGCGAAGTCCAATTGAAATTAGCAAAGTTTAAGCTCTGCAAAACTCTGTTCCAGCAAGGAAAAGAACCGACAATGTCGCCGGGAAAAAATAGATAGATTTAGCTAACTTTTCTAACTATGACAAACTGTGCAGTTTCAGCTCCGGGCGTATTTTGGCCAGCCCGTTCCTGGTCTGCAGGTTCAACAGTGCTAAGACAAAAACAGAGCAGAAGCGGAAAACGGGTCGATAAAATAAAGCAAGTGATCGGTCTTACTCAAAACTGTTGCGTCAGTTGAGGCGTTGAAAATTTAACGATGTAAAATAGAGAACAGTGTACGAGTCTGTGCTGTTGTGTATTGAACTTTGCATTCCACTCAGGGACTCGTGATTACCTTGGTCCCAGAGGTCTTCCTTGAAGTTTTTTCTCCGCGAGAAAGAACGTGCCCCGTGATTTAGTATTCAGTAATTGACATCCATTTAGCCTTAATTTATATCGGAATTTTCCGCTTATGTGCACCCCCACTTGTAAGCCCACTGCGTCAGTTATAAACAAAAAAATACATCCTGTTATAAGTACTTCCGGATATAAGCCACCCTCCAGCTTTTATTGAAATAAATTCGATTTTTTTAGACGTTTTGAAGCTTAAAAAAAAAAACAAAGTAAATTAAAAAAGTATTTTGGTCAGCGCTGCTATATAGCTTTGTTTGAAATGCTTTTCAGTCCGATGGTAAGCACCCCCAACCCCCCTACCCCCCCTCCTCTCCCACCCCCATCACCTTGGGGGGATAAGTCCTCCTAAACCCCCTAACGAAGTTTACGGTATGTTTGAATTATTATTTTCAGACAGCTGCTCTTGTGGTCCAGGGTATGCGTCACCCCTGGATGCCATGAAGGGCCCCAGGGAACAGATAGTTTATCTTCCCTGCATCCGTACAAGCCCTGGTGTTGATAAACCGGACTATCTTGCTACCGTTGATGTGGACCCTCGATCTCCAACCTACTCGAAGGTAGGCCGGGAAAGCCTGCACTTATTTATTAAATAAGTACCTTTGTCCTTCATTTATACACCCAGGAAGACTTGATAATAGTAACACAGGCAAAATCTTAGCTGTAGGAGTTGACTGCACAGAATCTTTGCCATATCACACGGCTTCGTCCTGGCCCCAGTTATTTAAAAGCTGGGTAGCGGCATCCATTGGATAAAGGCTATCCACAGGATAAGTATGAAAGGAGACTAACTGCACTATCTGTTGAATAGAAATTCATCCGATGGATAGCGTTAACCAACTTTTGAACAAAAGGGGCGAGAAGAGTAGATTAAGATATAAAAGGAACGTTTTTACCCTGCTCTTAACGCTTGCAGGTCATTCATCGTTTGGAAGTTCCTTTCAAAGGAGACGAGTTGCATCATAGTGGTTGGAACGCCTGCAGTAGGTATGTTCCACTTCCCCTCGACTCTTTGACTGCTGCCCTTTCACGTTTCTTTTCTGATTTCCCTGCAGTGAATTCCGTTTTGAGGCTACGGCAGTTAATGTTAGTCGCAATGGCCCGGAAGCCCTTTAGACTTTTCTGGCTTGAACGTGCACAACGTTCAATAGCATTCCTATAAGTTCAAACATTAACAATTTGCTGCTGTGAACAAAAAAGAAAAGATTATGCACCGTTAGAAAGCATCCAATTTATAAAATAACTAAGATAGTAGGCGCGTTCTGATTGGTTAAAAACCTATGGTTTATTGTGCCGGTAAACTCATAGAAAACTTAAAGTTATCATTTTTATAAAAACAATAGAGCTCACTTTCTATGGATTTACCAGCTCGGCTCTTGAGTTACAAGCTTTTCTCGTGTTCTCCCCTAACATGCCGCGTGGGTCACCACGCCGGTAAACCCATAGAAAGTGTGGTCTATTGCTTAAATAAATTGTACCCCCTTGTTTTCCTCTTTCATACATGTAATCAGTGTTAGTCTCCAGTAAATATGGACTATTTGAGCGAGATGTCAGTAAATCCTAACTCCTCCAATAATTGGGTTACCCATAAGCCCTAGTGGACCTAGTGGCGTTGGTTTGAGAGGAGGATGGAGGGGAAATTCGGGAGCTCTTGACGCAGACTAATGGGCAATATTAGCTTACTACATGTTAGTAACAGTAGGACTTCGATTCTGAGCCAAGGACAACCTAGTCTCCCACACAGGCATTTTTACGAAGGGACGAAATACGAGCTTCCCTAAAAACGCCTATATGGGGGGCCAAGGACAACTTATTGTCAAGCAATTCCATGCTGCCAGATTGTCGTGGAAAACAAAAATTATGTCCGTACATTCGCCATGTTTACTTACATTTCAGTTCCGCTGCTCTTGTGCTGTCCGTATTCGGGCTGCGATTTCCCGCGATTAAGTTACTGGAAAATCAGCCAAACACAAGCATTTTGATGTATATCGAGTAAAGGTACGGTAAAACCCGCAACAAAATCGTGCCACTTGTTTTGCGGCATTACTGCAAAACGAGTTGATTAGCGATGTTGCGCGTTTTACCACCCACAAACCAAACCTGTCCTGCAACAAATCTGGTCGTTGCAGGTTGCGAAAAGTTTTTGCAGAAAGTAGAGAGAAGTTCTACTTTTTGCAACAAAATCTGAACATGTTGCCTATTTTACCTGCCCAAGGCAAACTGGTTTTGCAACAAGTGACGTAACTGCCTTGAATGACCCGACTCCCGCGTAATTTTATCCAATCAGACGTCCATATTCACGCAACTTGCAACAGCCTGATTTGTTGCAAGGCAGGTTTAAACGTAGTAGTTAAAACACGAAAATTTCCTGTTTTCAACTAGTTTTGCGCAATATTGTAAAAGAACTTGCACGTTTTTGCTTCCCGTTTTACCTTGACTTTAAGACGCAACTGAGAGAACAAGAGATGTGTTGCAAAAAGCAAGACGCTTTCTACTTGAAGCAAACAATTTGTTGGAGGAACTTGCGAGCTTGTGAAAATATGGTCTACAATGCGTCTCCATTTTTATTCCTTCACAAACAAATAACACTTCAACTTTTCATTCTGTTCTCTCATTTACGTTTTTTTGGTCATTTTGTGCCATTTTCCAGTTGTTTTGGTGACTCGTCCCAGAACAGGAATCGCCTTATCATGCCTTCCTTGATATCTAGTCGCATTTACATCTTTGATGTAGAAACTGATCCCAGGGCCCCACGGATACACAAGGTGAGGATAAAGGTTTTATTTTCTTTCGTTTAGCTCTTAAACAAATCGGTAATACAGTCGAACATTCTGTAAGTGACCAGCCAAAATGCGAAGATTTATTTTTTACCTACGAGAATGGAACCACAGGGGGACAGATGTACGAACTCTTGGAAAGAAAATTTACAGCATACAATTTCCGAGTAACGATATATGTAGTTCTAGCTGATCTCTGTCACAGTCACTATGTTCCACGTTGTTTCGCATATCATAGAATCTGAGTATCAGAGTACATGCAGCGAATATCGACGTAGACTCCGATTGATTTAGAAAATATATATATATAAGTTTGGTCTTGCTATCGGATTCTTACGACTGACTACTTTCATTTGAAAAGCTAAAACAACTAATAAAACTTACCGCAATTGGCCCCTACAGAAAATACCATAACATACAATAATGGTCTTTGTTTGTCACCCCAAAATTTTGCAGAAACATTGTTTTCAGTTTATCTTGGGGCCATTTTAACTCCCAAGAGAAACTGAAGACAATGTTTGTGCAAAATTTTGGGGTGACAAACAAAGAGCTTTTTAGTATGTTATGGTATTTTCTGAAGTGGTCAATTTCCCTATCTGCCGAAAACCTGTAGTGAATATTCATTTGGATAAGCACAATAACTCAGGTCAGCCCGGGAGAAGGATTCTAGAGCGAACCCCTCAGCAGTACCAGCCTACGTAGCTGGTGGTTTTGGGGTTTTTTTCATCTCTGGTTCGTAAAGTAAGAGATACATCCGCGCACTCCCCTCACCCCCACCCCCGTCAATTTCTCGTTTGACCTCGGTTCAGCTTTCGCGCGGGTGTATCTCTTTTACGAATCAATAACGTAAAAGGAAACAAACAAAAAAACCCGCCAGCTAAGCAGACTAGGTTTTAAGGGATGTTTGTTATGTTTGAGTGAATAGTTCGTTCTCAATCCGAGGCAAAAGCACATATTTGAGGAGTATCTGATTATATGTTTATAATCAAGGCTTAATCTGTGGTTCTGTGGTAGATTATTCCACCAGAAGAGGTCGCAGAGAAGACCGGACTTGGCTATCCTCACACAACACACTGCTTGGCAAATGGGGAAGTTATGATCAGCTCGATTGGCAAACCTAACGGAGATGCAGAAGGTAATTCGTACGAAGTGTACTGTAGTGAATACCTCAGAAAAAGAGACTCGTTTAGCAATGACTGAGCTACAAGCTACCATCGTATTTAATTAAATCAATCTGTGAACATCTGTCATTTTCCAACCGTTTTCTTTCAAGGAGGATTTGTTATACTGGATGGCAAGACATTTGATGTTAAAGGCCGTTGGGAGAATGGGTCCCCCGCCCCGATGGGCTATGACTTCTGGTATCAGCCTCGCTTCAATGTGATGATAAGCACGGAATGGGGCGCGCCTAAAGCTCTTACTAAAGGATTTAAGGTGGAAGATGTTACTGCCGGTAAGCGATGTTATTATCACATAATTCAAACTTGGAGGTTTAACTTATCTCTTAAACGGTGTAAGTTACACTTGAAATTTTTACATTGCACATAACTAACAAACCTATCTATCAGACCCTATCAGAAACCAAGAACACTCAGAGGGCAAAAAATGCACCCTGGGGGGTCACATGGGGATGTGTATAAGGAGCGAATAAGATAGAATCCTCTGCTGACTTCAAGAGTCTGAGTAACTCTGTTAGAACCATGATCAGAAGATATGGCTAAATCGAAGATGTATTCGCCACAACTAAAAAAGATTAATAAAATGTTTCTGTTTTGTTTTCAAAAACGTTCTTTATAAGTAAAATGAAACTACAGCTGTGAGACTCTCTATGGGTATTTACGACGAAATTAATGAGATGACGATCTTAAATATTAAAAAGCGACGATGGCATTTCCATTCCGATCACGTTTGACAACGTTAGTCGTGCGATGACGACTAAGAAATCTGCCAAATAGTCTGCTGCACGTTCAGAATTTTCGCTTTTCTTTTTTTATTTTCTTATTCTTAAAGTTTACAAGTTATGCCATGGTGTATATGGAAAAAGCAGTTAAAATAATACTTTTTTGTTTTAGTTCGCTTGAAAATTGTCCCTTTAGTTTGAATCTTTTCCTTTTCCGATAAATATGGACGACTAACCGGGCTAAAAATTCATCCTAGTTAAGAGCGTTCTGTGGTTAAATGTTCAGTCAAGAAGTACGATTTCGGCTCCCAGCCTGAAGCATTTTAAAACTAAAAGTGTCCGTTCATTTTGGTTCAGAGTAGGCTCCCGCTTGTACGCCGGTACTGGTCGGAGCCACAAGCATACATAATCTATTATGAATCTTTTTAGGGCTGTATGGTTCTCGCCTGCACGTGTGGGACTGGACCAAACGGACTTTGAAGCAGACTATTGACTTGGGAGTCGGTACCATTCCCCTAGAGATCAGGTTCCTGCACAACCCTGACCAGCCGCAAGGATTCACTGGATGTGCCCTAAGCAGTACCATTGTCAGATTCTTCCAAAACGAGGTAAGGACGTATGCGATAACGGAAAAATGAAAAATGCGAACAAAACCCAACTTGAACCCTCGCCCTATTAGTAACTTCATTTTCAATTCTATTCTTTTATCCCGTTTATCCATTTCCCGTTGCCCTTGCTTGTTCCCGCTCCCCGTATTCCGTTTTAGTAATATCCAGCAAGGACTCGAATAGAAAGCAAACAATAAACACATGCGGACACAAACAGCGCAATCCTTCCACAGCTGTTCTGAGTTTCTCGAGGTACGTTTTGACGGAGATCCCGATTTTTTAAAGGTTTTTTTCGCAAATGTTATTTCTTGTTAACTTCGCCGCGGCTTTGCTAGTCTTTTTCTTGATGTGAAGTATCTTCCAAGGAGTTCTTTAGAATAATAATAGTCGGTTTAATTAAAGAGCCCGTGTACATTATTCTTATTGTTAACCTTAGCATACTGTGGTAGAATCCACGTCGGTGACGAGGCCTTCTCTCCTTAATATTGTTACTGAACAATAGATTTTCCGTAGTTACAAAACAAGCCATACATGTCATGTCATAGAATGTATCTTAATGTGGGGTTGTGAATGTACCCCATCGAATTTCCAAGGTAATACTGTTCCACTAAACTACCCGATAAGAATTTACGTTATAATATCCACCCACTCGCATCCAATGCATTATCCACTTTATGCATAATTCTGTTGTGATAAGTGTTTTATCAAACGGTTCTTGTATTTCAGGTGGACTCTTGGAGTGCAGAAACAGTGGTCAGCGTTCCAGCCAAGAAGGTTGAAGGCTGGGCTCTACCGGAAATGCCTGGTAAGGAATACGAGAGTTAGTACATTGATTTATATAACCTGAGTATCAGGCCTTCCTAAGGGGCTAGGGGAGAGGAGATTTATACGGAGTGATTTCGCAAAGACGGGGCCTAGAGGGAGGGGGGGCGCACTCGATAAAGCTCGTACTGGGAGGCTCCGCCCCGAGGTCTAACTCCTTACCCTTTTATATAACAACTGCAGTAAATGCACATTCTTTAAAATATGAATAAATCACAAAACCAGAACGCTTTCTCGATTTTTCACAGCCATAAAATACATCCGTTAGCCCTTTTTACCGACCGAAATGACAGATTCCCTACCCCTTCATTAATGTCTGAAAAAGGTACCACTTTCAGGCGGAGCCTCCCTGTATAGGCCATTATAGCGGGAGTACCCCCCAAGAGACAGGGGCGATAACTAAGTCCGGCATTTCTGAAGAAGCGCTCTCCACCAGCCGAGCGCGATGGAGCATCTTCCCCTACTTGAATTACCTGACTCCTTCCCGCAAAAACAAACTTGTAATGACTAAGGTGGCTAGTGGACGTCGGCCTCGTTCTTTTTTTCATGCGTCGAGAGAAATAACTTACTAATCTATCTAAATATTAACCTGACAGGACCCCACTGATATTAACTTGGCACTCCCTTATTAGGCCTGATAACAGATATCCTTATTTCACTGGATGATAAGTTCCTGTATTTCAGCAACTGGATTCATGGCGACCTCAGGCAGTATGATATCACTGATCCCAAGCACCCAAAGCTTGTCGGACAGGTAAATTAAATGAGCAAACGCGGTCAGGTGTGGGGGAGGGGGGGGAACCAACATTACGGCGTTCAAAATGCTGAAAGCTGTGATGCAAACTAAACCTAAAAACTAACTAGCCAATCGCATTATAATTAAGAACAAATCATAAGGCATTAGACAAATTGCGCTAAGATTAAACCTTCATGTTTCTGGCTCTATAACTGTTTATTATTTATTTATTTATTTTTCTTTTTGATAGAATTTGTTGATTTGCGAATTGTAGAATAATGGTCACGTAACATATCACGTGATTCACTGAAATAATAGTTAAATTTTACATTATTAAGGACTTTGAGGTCTTTCTGTGTACCAAATTTCGTTTCAGTTCCACTCTCTTTGCTGGAGATATAACCCGTAAAGTAAACCCATTAGACCCAGGCCTGTTGGATGCAATGTGCCAATACGACGGCCTTAGGTCGTGAGACTAACAATTTTGATATCATTTATAGCTGTTTATTGGTGGCAGCATCGTCAACGATGGTCCAGTTAAGGTGGTTGAAGACTCTGAACTGAGTGGACAGCCTGCGCCAGCATATGTGAAGGGCAAGCGAGTAGAGGGTGGTCCACAGATGATTCAGCTCAGTTTAGATGGAAAGCGTCTTTATGTCACTACTTCACTGTACAGCGTGTGGGACAATCAGTTCTACCCCAGTCTCTCTAAGTAAGTGTTATTGATTATCTCTATTGGCGTCTCGAGATGGATTACTTCGAAAACTTCCTGAACGTGAATGGGGGCATGGCGGAACATTTAGCACTATCCGCCTTGCCTTTTATAAAAGAGGTATTTAAACAATCAAAAGGTCCTTTGCAACTAGTCATCAACGTTGGACAAAACGCCATACTAGAGAGCAAGAGATGCATTAACGCAAGAAAAACAAAGAGCCCATATCTTTTAAAATGGTAGTAATTTTCTTTGTTTGTCTTCTCCCAGTGCGTCTCTTTTCTCTAGCATATGTCAGACCATCCGCAAAGGACCTATTGACTGTTTAAATACCTTTTTACCATCGTGGTGGCAAGGACTAGAAATTATCAACCTTTCTAATGGCAACCATTGTCTCAATTTATTTCAATCATACTCGCGCCCAAGGTGTTTTTCGCCAGGTTAGTACCCTTTCGTTCTAGCCTGACCACAGACGTCTTTCTTTTTCTTGGACAATTTCGACAACGCGGGAGCGAAACGAAGCGCGGGAGAGCTTGCAAGGAGCACCCTTGAGCGCTTGCCGTCAATAAATCCCCAGTGGTTTTATACGCGCGTTCGACGATCTCTACTAAGGAGAAAATAAAGGCTCTTTGAACAGGCTACTTTCGTTCTAGAGTAAAGTGTAAATAACTGAGCCTTGCTCTATCTCTCCAGGAAAGGCGCCATGTTGCTTCAAGTTGACGTTGACACAGTCAACGGTGGTCTGACCTTGAATCCAGACTTTTTTGTGGATTTCGGTGACGAACCTGGGGGTCCATGCCTCGCTCATGAAGTGCGATATCCGGGGGGAGACTGCTCCTCTGATATATGGTTGGCTGACACCAAACCCGCAAAACTGTAACATTTCAAAGAGAGTACTAAGAAAAAAGACCGGACCCAAGAAAAAGCAGAAGAGCTATACTGAAGAAACTAATATAAGCTGGAACTTTCCATGAATCATTAAAAATAAAAGTTTTTCCTGTTTGTTAACTGGTAAAGTTTTGACTAGGGAATAAAATATGAGTCATACAGAAATAAAGGCTGAACTCTATTTTGCGTCTTCGTACTCAATGAACATAAGTTCTCGTGATCAACGCGCCAAGCAAAACGCAATCCAAGTACAACAGAGAGGAGATGTGTGACGTCACGTTACCATAATAGCAAATTTCTGGGTCACATGTACAACAACAAGGAGTTTTTGAAACGGCGACGGGGAGCAGGAAAAAAACAGTAGGTTTAGATCGGCAAAAAACACAACTTTGCAAGTGCATCACGCTTTTTAGTACATTTCATAGCCGTTGTTGCACGACTGCGACATGAAACTTCGGAGTAGGTGAGCACAACAAAAAAATTTTCTTTTTCTAAACTCGCCAACATTTGACAAATTAAATGAAATTAAATTAGATCGATGAAGTTTGAAACAGTGCGAATCCACTTTTTAAGTGATGTTTTGGTTTGTTGTCATCCACAAATTTTGCTACCATGGCAACGTGACGTAACGACTTCTCCTCTCTATTGAAGAACGGACAGGGCCAGGTACCTTTTAGGAGCTTATTACTTCGGCGGAGCGAGAAGTAAAGGATTCGCGAGGCTCAGGAATGTATCAAAGTTAACTTTTTTTGACAAGATTGGGCACGTAAAGCCTGTAGGTTTTCGGTTTTATTCGGCTATTTGACGAAGTGAGAGCCGAATTAGTTCGAGATATCTCGAGATCACTTCGATTTCTTTGATTTATTCTTTAACTTTTTCTAGGAAGAAAGAATTATTATTTCGGCTTTCCCGGAGTTTGAACCAACTCACCTGTGTGACCCGTCAGATCAGAGCAGACTCTAAGGCCCAGTTCAGACGTCGTGCTTCTGCCTTGCCGAACTTAACTGTAATTTGGTTCGACTGTAGCACGGCAGGAAAACAACTTTGATTCAGACGTCGTGCCAGAGTCGAACCAAACTCAGGATTTACTGATGCCTCGTAACAATTCTTTTCCCAACTCCCCGTGGGAACAAAATCTCGCCAAAATACATTAATATAATTTATGAAGTTTGTTTAGCGCGGCAGAAGCACGACGTTTGAATCGCTGCCGTGCCAGAGCCGTGTAGCACGGCAGCGCTTGTCGAACTTAATTGCTCGCCGAACTTAATTCAATAGTTTGATTCAGACGCCGTGCTTCTGCCGTGCTTTTGTCGAACTTAATTCCTGAATTTAGTTCGGCACGGCAGAAGCACGACGTCTCAACTGGGCCTAAGTTGAGGGATTAGCCGATTGCGCTACTGCGACCCAAGGTAGTTGCATATGAAAAATAATTATGAATCGGGACAAGATTGGGCGTGCAAGTTAGTGACTTTCGGCTTGTTTCGGCTATTTCACGAAATGAGACCTGACTACTTCGTTATATCTTGAGATCACTTCGAGTTTAGTCTTTAATTTACTCGAGGAATAAATAGAGGATATTACGGGCCGCGCAGAGACAAGAAATTTCTTGTCAAGTGTTGAAAAACATTTCACGAGCCCTCCTTTCGAACTGTTTCAAAGTTACAAAATGCGGCACAAAGACATTTTGTCTTTGTTGAGTGTTACGTAGTAAAATTGCCTTTATGCGTTGCCTGACTTTCTCGAACGTTCTCTACGTTTTTGGATTATTCATGAATAATTAATTAGGGTATGTTTACATTTCAGCATGAGTCAGCAGATCTGCATCAGTTACTGAAATCATAAAATATGTCGAAAAGCTACTACTATTCGCCTATTTAGTATTTTCTAGAACCTTATTTCAAACGGTATACAAGTTCCAAGCGAGTTCTTTTGACGAACCAAGTTTTTTCCCACGAGCTGGAGTACTGTGTTTAGTCAAGTGTGACGAAAGTTGAGTTTACAAGTTGGCGGCTGTGTATAAAAGTGGGACGGGGACAAGGGGACGGGGACATCGGGACGCGTGTGTGGGGACTTGGGACTTGGGACTTGGGGACGCGAGACGAGGGACTTGAGGACATCAAGTATGGGACGTGGGGACGCGTGGGACGGGGACGCGAGGACGTCAAATACAGGGACGCAGGGGACGCGGAATAGGAATAATTATTGCAAAAGTCGGAGGTAAATGCGATATCAGTCACTTTCCTCGTGAATATGATTTGGTGAAGGCAGCCCACCCTGTCCTCCTTAGGGTTCCTCCATGCCTGTTTACGAAGCGAAGACTCGGCGAAGACCCCCTGCATTGAAGAAAGTGAAACCGTTGTCCTTGTCTTCTTGCTGATGGAATATTGGAGCCCAAAGCAGAGTAGAGTGGGTTGCGGACGCCAAAATTTTAGTAGAACAGCATTCGATTCCAAATAAATACAAAATTAAGTGGCATAAGCGAGCTTTGAAGCGCGAAGTGCTAGCTCCGAAATCCATCGCCTGTACCACGAATCCACGGGGGATTCAAATATTGTAGCAATATTTATTGTGTCCTACATATTTTTAGTGGCAAACCTAACATTAAATCCTTGCTAACAGTACTTAAAGGTTGATTTTCACTGACGCGTTTTTGGCTATGCATGTTAACGCAAGTAAATTTTAATCACGTAAATAAGATAGAGGCGAGATATAAATTGTTGAGATTAAACATGAAGTTGAGCGAGATTCTACTTTTACGCTTACGTGCGACCTTTCAGACATTGCCTCTATTTTATTTTCGAAGGTAAATTTTACGGAGGCATGGAAAAATTGCGCGACAGTGGAAATCAACCCTAACCCTAATCACGATAGTCGGTGCGCTTACTCCTATTATAAAGAAATATTTTGTGTAAACATCATAAGGTGTCCAGTGTGGTTTTGGAAGATGGAATCATAACACATTTTCACGAAGAAAGAGATATCGCATTCACCTCCGACTTTTGCAATAATTATTCACATTCCGCGTCCCCTGCGTCCCTGTGTTTGACGTCCCCGCGTCGCCGTCCCACACGTCCCCACGTCCCATAGTTGATGTCCTCAAGTCCCTGACGTCTCGCGTCCCCAAGTTCCAAGTCCCCACACACGCGTCCCGATGTCCCCGTCCCCTTGTGCCCGTCCCACTTTTATACACAGCCCAAGTTGGCGGAAGCCGTAAGATATCTGAAGTTCAAGTGAGAGTTTGCCATTATTGGCAGAGCCTGTTTAGTTTAAATTAAGTTCAAGCCATTTTGTTTTGGCGGATGCTGTGTTTTAAAGCTCTGTCAAGGCTATGTTCCTTTGGTATTAAACTTCCTTGTGTTAATGCGACATCCCTACGTGCTGATAGTTAGTTAATAATTATCCTCAAAACATTCGAACTCGTAACATCGAGTTTTAGCTAATTCCATGCTCAACGTAATAGACTCCTTACCCATGCCTTAAATATCTTTAGTCAGTACACGAGACTGCTATGCTGTTTTTGAAGCCTGATGTGACTAAGAAAAATAGAGAATTCTTTTTCACTGTTTGTTTTGTGAGACTTGTTATTCACCGCCAGTAACCTCGTGTTTGACGTAGGTCTAAACGTTTAGAACCAAGTCAAATTTAGAAGGATTTCTATGGAGTCATCAGAGTCAACAAAGATCTTAATCGATTCATGCAGAGTCTTTCTCAAGTACGCCAAAAGAGAGCAAGTGGAATGCTTGCCTGGTGGTCAGATACACAGATAACCGCCGCCTGGTTAGCTCAGTTGTGAGAGCGCCGGTCTACTGAGCGGGAGGTCGCGGGTTCAAACCCCGGCCGGACCAACACTCAGGGTCTTTAAATAACTGAGGAGAAAGTGCTGCCTTTGTAATAATATCTGCAAACGGCTAGACTTTCTAGTCTTCTCGGATAAGGACGATAAACCGTAGGCCCCGTCTCACAAGCCCTTGCACATGTATTAAATCTGTGGGACGTTAAAGAACCCACACACTCTTCGTAAAGAGTAGGGCACGTAGTGCCCGGTGTAGTGGCCTATCTCACTTTCACACTCATGTATGGGGGCATCATTACTCATTCCTTCACTACTTGTAAACTGCACCTTAAGCAGTCTGGCAAAGTCCCCCAAACAGTGTTGTAAATTATCCCTGAAAAGCCCTGAGGGGAGTGGATAATAAGATATTTACAATTTACAATGCGATAAACCAATGTCTAGCCTGCTAGAAACATATTAATACTGATTTTAAGATACCACGACGGAGACGGCAACAAAAACGGAGAAAACGCAAAAAGTTTAGATTGGCAAAACAACAACTTGGCACGTGCATCATGCTTTTTTGTAGAGTTTCTTTGCCGTCGTTGCACGTCTACGACGTGAAACCTCGCAATTTCACGTTATATGGAGGACGGGAACACAAGACAACGATTTTCTTTCTCTTTTGTGAAGTTAGATACTGTCCTTTAGAATTCCACTCCTGAAAAAAATCACCAACCCATGGCAAACTAGAAGAGTTGGAATAAGAGCGATGAAATTTGAAACAGAGCAAATCCTATTTTGGGGTGAAGTTTTCGCTGCTGTTGCAGTCGTCTTTGCTTACGATCCCTAATTGGGAGCAACAAGAATAAATATTCCAATGGATATAGAAAACCAGCGAAGCTTAAGCCATTTAAACTTTTTATGACATTGACTTGAAATCAGTGATAATCATGAATTTCTTGATCAGTTTCATCTCAGCTCATTTCCGCGCTCATCGCCAAACAAGATCCGCTAGCTACGCACAGCATGTAAATCAAAATCAAAATCAAAACAGTGGGCTCACATTTTTTGGATTTGCAAAGTAATTAGCATCCGATGAACACATTTTTATCGGCCAATCAGAGATGACTTTTTTCCGATTTAAGCCTTGTCCCTTGCTGCTGACCAAAAGGATCGCAGTATCTGGGTTGTCCAGTGTACTATCATGCGCGCGCAAAAGAAATCAAGCAGGGGAAAGCTGATTATGACGTCATTAAATTAACGTACAAAAATCGCTGACTATTATTTTTGGCGGTTGGCTTGTTCTATTTGCGTGTTTAAAATATTTTAAAATGCCTTCGTTCCGTGAGTTAAAAGACAAAATCAGAGTTTTAGAAGAGGAAAACAAGACGTTGCGTGAGGAACGTGGAGAACATAGCTCCAAACGAATTCACTTGGAGAGGAAACTCATGGAGTGGCAGGGTTATGCTGAATACAAGAGCGAGATGTTAGAGGCCACAATGCGAGAGAGAGAAGAGTTTAAAAAACTGTATGAAAAGACGAAAGCTGAAAATAATATTCTGGAGTTTCATTTGGAACGCCTTCAAAGGCACTATCTTTTGTTGCAAAAGGGCTTTACGTCATGGCTTCGCGTTGGCCAGCAAATGTATAACGAATATATATTATTTAAAGATGCCTACTTTGGTCTGCTGGAAAGGTATACTTGGGAGACAAGAAGTGACACCGTGGACAATGACAATATTACATCCACCCTGGCTATCCCTTTTTCGACTATGCAGCCTAAAGCTCCTCTCCACAGTCTACAAAACGGTTATCTAATGTACACAAACGCGCTGACTTCTCAATCGCCGGCAGCTGTTCCTGTTTCAATGAGTGCGATCCGGCTCCAACCAGCCGTGGATTACTGTTCCTCTATGCTCCAGCCGATCAACTTTAGTGGCGCAGAACGGATTTTGATTTATGGTAATAACCAATCAGAAAGTCCCACGATCCGTATTGCAAACCAAAACATGGCGCTTCTATGGAGGCCACAAATGCTGATCAAACGAAGAAACCGGCCACTTCAGATCCTACCAAGAGAAGAAATTGCCTGTGAACAGGCCAACGAGATAGAGAACGTAAGAGAAAACAACGAGCACTGCGAAAAGGAAGAGAGAGTAAGAGAAAACAACGAGCACTGCGAAAGCTTATCAGTGCAGGATGAAGACAGTACCTCGCCCGCTATGTTTGAAGGAAAAAGCTCCAAATTAAAGGTAAGCACGCCAAGATTCTGTAGCACAGTTGGAATGGATCCGCAGGGAAGTATGGGGGAAGGGCCTGCAGCACAACTTCCTTTTATCCTTATTTTTTATCCATATTTCTCTTTCTTTCTTACCCATTTGTAAATTAAAACGATGAATACGTTCATATACTTCTCTCGAAAACGATACCCGATTTAGCCAGACCAAAATGCATGGGCAAAGTGTATATCCGTTTTCAGACCAAAACGGCGCAAAAACTCTACCCGAATGGGACTGCACGTAACTATATAGCTTATTTGAGAGAGTACCCCCCCCCCCCTCCCCCTACACACACACCCCAGGGTACACAACGAACTCTTGTTGTGCTATAGTGTGATTGGCCACAGGCTTTGGGTGGCTTTGGTGATCAACTGACATCTACTTTCGTCTTATTGAGTTACAGTCCTCCGTCAAACTTTAAAATCACGTCCGCTCTTAAAAGGTCCAAATAATTGATCATGCTGCACCAATATGCGGCGCTTAACCCATCCGATGTACGAGGTCTCGCTTTCGAGATCGGCCCGGCACAGTTTCGCTTCATTACAGAAATAGCCGCTCTTTTTAAACAGAAGCAAGAGTATGAATGCTACCTAAACATTTTCGGCATAATATTCTACGCATTTCACAGGAGACTGTGTTTACATTGTAGCAGTCCTTTCCCGCACAGACGTTGGGATGCTTTTCACAATAATACTACTGCATGGGAAATTACTGCAATTTGATTGGCTTAGAGAAGTGGTATTTCAGCTTAATTTGAAATACCTACATGTGAAAATTACAAACCTTTTGTGGGTAGTAGTATAAACAAATATTAGCATGATTTGTACGTGATATTTGGCATAAATACCACTTGTGATATTTCAAAATTGTCTCAAATTTCACTCGCCTAACGGCTTGTGAAATTACGTATAACAATTTCGAAATATCACTCGTGGTATTTATGCCAAATATCACCACAAATCATGCTATTACCTATACTAATATATTAATATTATTTTTTACCTTGTTCTTGTTGTTGTTTTTTTTGCAGAAATCCCGTGTTCGTCGATTTTTTTCGTGGTTAACAAAGATCTGTTCTTGTGGCAAGCCACAAACAACAGATTAATATCATTTCTTAATTTCAAAAAACATGCCAAAAAAATTACAAAATTATAGGATTCCGCTTTCCACAATAAAAATCACCAGATTCCGGAATCCTAATTACCTCACGTAAGGCGACAAGCTGGTTTTTGCAAAGGGGCTGGACAAAAGTGATGTAAATAAGAAAACGAGAGAGTACATTTTACCAATGAAGACAATTTTAGTATTGGTGAATGAATGTAGAATTATTTATGTATCTCAAACAGTACTTAGTAGGTATATGTTTAACGTGTTACACCTCGTTGAAGAGGCTACTAAACATGAAAAGTGGACCCACTTTCCCGTTCCGTTTATTTTTTTGTCTTTTGCTGTTCCACAAGATTTTGCGGATTTTTTTTTTTAACATTTGTGGTCAACATATATCGTTTCTACTCATTAAATTATTCTGTCGCCCGGCTGGGAGCAGGCGAAGCATACTGGTTGATTTACATTATTTTACACTTTGTTTTAGGGTTCATCGATTTATGTTGAATAAAACATGAACGTTTAAGGTGTCATGCAGTTTGCTTTTCTTTGAAATGAGCGAGATAATTGCCTGGAAAACGTTTCTCCAATGACGTTACCTGTAAAAAGAAGTCGTTTCAGTTATGGCGAGCTTCTAAAGCAACGACGACGACTACGAAAACGGTAAAAAAGCAAAATAACAACACTGTACGTGCATCGCCTTCTATTTTACATTTCTTTGCCGTTGTTGCGCGAATACGACGTGAAACTTCCTAATTTCTCTAATTTGTTCCTGGTACTTAACAATTATTCCTTAAGTCCGAAGGAGCTCTGAGTCAATAGCCCATGAAGCCGAAGGCCGAATGGGCTATTGACTCAGAGGCCATGAAGGCGAGAGGAATCATTACTTCGGTGGAGCGCGAAGTAAAGGATTCGCGAGGCTCAGGAATGTATCAAAGTTGTCTTTTTTTGATAAGATTGGGCACGTAAAGCCTGTAGGTTTTCGGTTTTATTCGGCTATTTGACGAAGTAAGAGCCGAATTAGTTCGAGATATCTCGAGATCACTTCGATTTCTTTGATTTATTCTTTAACTTTTTCTAGGACGAAAGAATGATTATTTCGGCTTTCCCGGGGTTTAAACCGACTCACCTGTGTGACCCTTCAGATCAGAGCAGACTCTAAGTTGAGGGATTAGCCGATTGCGCTACTGCAGTCCAAGGTAGTTGAATATGAAAAATAGTTATGAAATGGTACAGTGTTGTTTCGGGACAAGATTGGGTGTGCAAGTTCGTGACTTTTCGGCTTGTTTCGGCTATTTCACGAAATGAGACCTGACTACTTTGTCATATCTTGAGATCACCTCGAGTTTAGTCTTTAATTTACTCGAGGAATAAATAGAGCCGCGCAGAGACACGAAATTTCTCTTCAAGTGTTGAAAAACATTTCACGAGCCCTCCTTTCGAACTGTTTCAAAGTTACAAAATGCTGCACAAAGACATTTTGTCTTGGTTGAGTGTTACGTAGTAAAATTGCTTTTATGCGTTGCCTGACTTTCTTGGACGTTCTCTACGTTTTCGAATTATTCATGAATAATTAATTAGGGCATGTTTACAGGGAAGAGATAAACCTCTGCCGGTCCCCGACACTTTGATGTAGCCGCCGACCACATCTGTCATCGAAACTGGATGGTTTTCAAAACCGGTTTAGGTTAATGTGGAATTCACGTGCCCTATCGAGACTGCATGCTGGAAATTTCTGAGCCCACAGTTGTTTTCGAGCAAACCGGTTCATAGCCTGTTCCAGGCGTTCAGATAGTGGGGAGCGGTGCGAAGTAAAAGGAGCGCGAAAAAATAAAAGCGAGGGAGGGGGAGAGGTGAGAGAGGGAACCCCGCACCTCTCTCCCCAGCCCCCCTCTACTTTTCATCCCTTTCTTTACTTCGCACCGCTCTCCACTATCTGAACGCTTGGAACAGGCTAACCGGTTCAATAAGTTGTGTCGCACGTGACTGAAGCGTTACTGGTTGTTAAGGAAACGCCAGTGCATGCGTGATAGAAAACGCATTGGAGGCCGGCAGAAATCTCTCTCTCTTCCGTATCATTTCTCTCTTGCCCTCTCAGGTGTCCGCATCTAATTGGGGATATATTTAAGTTAAACATGTTTGTTTTTGAGGAGAAAGAGAAAACCGGGGTATCTGGAGAAAAACCTCTCGAGGGAGCAGTTAAGAACCAACAATAAACTCAAGCCAGATATGGCTTTGACCCACACCACATCGGTGGGAGGCGAATGCTCTCACCACCACGCCACTCTTACTCCGTTCCCCTCCCCACCTCTCCCCCCGACAAAAGCGAGGCTTATATTTATCAAGGAAGTTTGAAGTAGTTATAGTTCTTTATTGTTTTGATTATGAACGAAGCTGGAAAGAAAAAGAGAAAAGGCTAAAAAGAGGGAGGGGTCATTGGAGTCAGATGTGTTTAATACGGAATTTACCGTCGGCAGCAAGATATAAACCACAAGAAATCAAAATCCACCAACATTTTAGTGTTTACTTACAATAAAATACATTGCCATTTTATAGCATTGAAAAAAAAGAAAATTTTTACAACAACGTGAAAATTGTCAACGCTTTTGTTTGAGTGCAAATTTATTTACCTAATAATGTACAATGACCTCGGGGTACAATAAAATAATTTCCTTCTCTTCGTGAGCACTGTACATGCCTGTAATACCGCAAATCGGGTGATGGGTTCGTTGATTTTTCTCACTTTCAACTGAGCCGAATTAAAATCTGCTAATGGCATATGCTTCTCTTTACAGCAATAATCCTTCCTGCCACAATCACGCCTCGTCCTGTTGAAAATAAAGCAAATTATCTTCACGAGTCTGCTCAAGTGATTATTCTCATACTACAACTGGCATTAGGTCAACGTTGACTGTCGATAAATGAAAGTGTTCAGAGACCTTGGATTCCCAACAAAAAATGATAAATCACAAGAGGCCAACGTTAAAAAATAAAGCAAATTTTCAACCGCGCAGTGACGTCTGAGAAACGAACGAAGAAATTCCATATTGATGATGCATCACTATCCTGAACTACGCAGTGCTTCTGATGGGTTGAAAATTTGCTTCATGCAATCAGAAGCAGTACAGTGTATACCACCCATATTTTAGGAGAATGAACAAAACGAAAGCGTACAAAATTCAGTGATTTTGCCATTTCTTTAACCTAAATAAAGTTCAACCTCTGTTAGGCGGCAAAGTTCCGAATGACTGTACAAGGAACAACAGGTATTAAGGACCGGGGGGTACTCGACCAATATTTGGGTATAGGTGAGCAGCTGAGGGTTTGAAACCCTGACCCTGTTTAGGACAAAAAATTCCTAAAATACATACCCCGTTTAGGACAAACGGCAAGAGGCACGCTGTCCTGTTTTAAAGCCATTTATTAGCAATTACAATGGAGCAAATTCACGTTAGAGTCATTGCTTTTGTACACAAAATTCACCGAACAAATCAAATCAATCGTGCAGGCAATATACGTTTAAACAGTCTCGCATGAAATCATAAACACTGTTTAGGACAGAGAGGTAAAAACCATACCCTGTCCAGGGGTACATATAAGGGAGTACCCCCCCCCCGGGATTAAGGAGCAGTCTCTACAAGTAGAAATGTTAATAATGTAGGAGAGACCTTTGTAGAGGCCCCAGTCTCGTCTACAGGGCTTGGTTGTGGTGGCTTGTAAAATGGGTCACGTGTCTGCATTAGATCCGTTAACCGCTGGTACAGAGGATTGTCTGGTGGAAAGAGGTTCCTCTGCAAGGCAAGAGAAAAAATGCATCGCTTGATTAAATGGAACTTTTTAACTTGTAGGTTTTGTTTTCCCATTTCAGATCACGTGATAGTACCACAGAGAACTATTTCCACCCGCATATAAACGCATATCTTATGAAAAGACAAAAGGCAAATTCCCTGGACAGCATCACATGGTCTGAATTGAGAAAACAAAGCATACAAGCTAAAAAGTTCAATTCGGCCTCAAGAAGGTGGGTGGGCCTTCTCCTCCAGGACCAGCCTCTAAAATGCTGGCCAAGGCTAGCGTCTGAAAAGGGGGATCCTGATCCCGCATTCCCGCTCTTTTTTTTCACGAGAATCCCGCATCCCGAACTTTTCTCAAGTGCTATTTCGAATACCTTTTTCTTTCCCAACCCGTATCCGTGCCAAATTTTGCCCAATCCCGCTTCTCGGGTAGCATTCAAATCCCATATGCCGCCCTATATTTTGGAGAAATCCCAGGCCCGAGAATACACTTCCAGACATTCCAAGGCTGCCTGCGTGAATACTGTACAGATATAGACCAGTTTAACTGTCACGTTGCACTCGATAAAAATTTATTTTCTAAGGCTATTTCTAAATACTCTATATCGCGCGCATTCGATTAAACGCCGCTGCGTTAATTAAATTTTACGCGTTTCCGATGCGGCGTTTACTCAGGGGCGGTGTTTATTCGAGGGCGATGTTCACAGTCGACTCCCTCCAAACGGACACCTCTTCTAAATTGACACCTAGAGTTGTTCCCTGCCTTTCTTTACTCCCTTTATTTGACTCTCTATAAGACGGACATCTCTCTAGGGCGGACACTTAGAACCGGACCTAAAGACTGACTTGGAAAGAGTTGACTGTATTTTAAAATCACTGCGAGCAAGCGCTCTGGCAACAATCATGACAAATCATTTGTAGAAAATATTAAGTAAAAGAGACAAATTTTTTACGTTCCAATGTCTCGCATTTTTTGCTGAGATAGAATCGTGATTTTTTGGACCGTGTAGATTACCAAGTTATACCGAGTTTTTTCTCATATCCTCGAATAAACGCCGCATTGTTCTGATTGGGTGCAGCGTTTATTCGCGGGCGCACTTTATTGGCAATTTTGCTTCCATCTGCGGCGTTTAATCGAAGATGCATTTAATCTAGGACGGCGTTTAATCGAGTAAATACGATGGCATTTGCTTCCTTTGAATTTAGATTACAAAAGACTAGCTATGTCACAGGATTTTTTATCACGGACGAAAACATTAAAAAGGTGTTACTTACACTCAGTGAAAATCTCATGAGTCCTGTTGGTTTAGCGCCTGATGAAGAAACTTCTGCCTGCCTTTGTATTGAAATAAGGAAAGCTTCTACACCGGACACATCCACTTTATTCCCTACAAAGTACCAAACACAGTTTCCATGTTACTTTCAGTTGCACTTTTGTCTCACCTTAAGACGAAAAACAAATCACAAAAACAAATACGGAATTATTAGAGAGATTAAGAGTGACGTTACGTCAAACGGCAAACATCAGATTCAAGTCGAGAATTTCTTAAAATAGAAAACGTGAAGCTAAAAAAATCCAAAACAATTTTTGTAGACAAAAATAACGTAAAGCAGATAGTTTTGGGGTAGAAGTGATGAACAGAAAAGAACAAGTTAAGGGGAAATTTGGTCACGTGGTACAATTTCACGTTTGCTGTTTGTCGTTAAAGTGACTCCAAATGAGGGGACGCAGTTGAACTCGCTTGCGCTGGGTCATAGTTGGGCTAGTTATGGCTGGGTTCAGCTACCTCGCTTAGGGGGCCGTTTCTCGTAAGTCCCGATAATTAACAGATGGCCGGGCCGGGCTTGGCCGGGCCGGGCTTGGCCGTACCGGGCCGGAAAGTTATTGTTGCTTACATTCTAAATGTAGGTTTCAGTAGTAATACAACATGATAAAATCATCAATTAATCACAAAATGGACTGGTTTGTTCGCTATTGATTGCGCTATTTTTCTTTAGGCTTTGATTTGCATATTTGATTGCAGGCCCCAGAAACGGGCAAACGGGCCCCAGACCAGACAAAAAAGGCCTTCACCAGGTCTCGCGTTGTTTTTTGTAAGGACAATAAGGCTCGCAAACTCTTTCTCAATATACCGCCTCTTATTCTTTCACTTTACACTTCCCAAGAAAATCACGCTAGACTGGGACCTTTACTTTATGAAATGATTTCATGATGTTTTTTGTTTTTTCATTTTTTGTTATTAGTTTGTGAATGTTTACAACAAAAAAACGTACTTGACAGATTGAGGTTGATAAGAGCTCTGTTTCCAGGAATAATAATTTCACCACCTTCTTCTTTCAAAGGAATTTCTAGCAGCGGATTAGGAAACTCCACAACTTCTGGTTGCTGTGAGAAAACAAAACAGGCATTTTATGGCTCGTTTACTTGTAAGGAGTTTACTCACTCCGTTTGCGATAGTCGGGTGTCCTTGAATGAAAATAAATGAGAGCTCCTGCTACTATGAGAGGGAAAGCTACTTTGCTTATTCTCGCCAACCATTGAAGATTTGGGTCTTCTTTCCTCGACTTTCCGCTACTACGATCAACGATCGTTCGTCTCCGTAAACTCTCCGCGGAGAGATATTCACCCTCTGAACGTCCGCAGTAAATTTCCGCTCCATGTTCGAAACGCAGTAACATCAGCAGCAACTGAAAGCAACTTCCCTCATGAAGCGGTGTAAATGGAAAATGTGGATATTTTGACAGACAACGGCAAGTAAAGAAATTTAATGTACATTAAACTTTAAAGTCTTTCAACTAAAACCCGCCGAATTTTTGAATGCAAGTACTGGTTGTACAGTACTGTAAGCATGTGAAAATCGGAGTTTTCTGAACCATATTTCGGAGAATTCTTGAGAATAAAGTGGTTAACACGTTCACCTCCAAGAGTCAGTACGAGAAATTAAACAGTGAAACAAAACGTATCATCATCATCATCATCAGCATCAGCATCAACAGACAATATGTAACGTTCGGTGGAGCCTACCTCTTGTTCAGGTTGTTGGAGTTTTTTATCCCCCTTTGTAGTGTTAACTTTCTTTCCTTTGCCCACACTCTTATTAACGGCCTCTGTCGAAGCAACTGGCAAACAAATCACAGTGAACATTTTGCCCCGCGTCCACAAAAAATTCACTGGTAATGAGACATGCACTTGCCCTCCCCCAACCCCATAAAAATAAAAATGCTCGCCCTCCTCGTTCTACGACATTTTTTCTGTTGAAGACTCTCTCAGATTTTGTCGGTGTTCCTTTTAACAATTTTTACCAGATTCTGCAATATAAATCTTGGATAGATGTCTAAGCGATTCATTTTAGAGACGCATTTTTCAAATTGGTATCTGAATCCTGACTCGTGTCCAGTGTCTCCATTTGGATGCGGGAATCGCTAGCCTTGTTTAAGGGGAGGGGAAGGCTGTATAAGCGGGGGACGGCACGCGAGAAGTGTGACCGAAGGAAGCGCAAGGGGTGTTAGGAATGAGACCGCGCTTCTCTCCTTATCAGTAGGAGACCAAAAGACGACTGGGAACGAGTCAGATCTGAACCAGCTTCATATCGGTATCACTCAATCATTCACAACCAGTACCCAAGCCAACAGAGACTCCTTGCTGATCAGTCTGTGAATATGCAAAGCGGATACTGAAAGCCCTGATCTAGTGCTTGCTCCATTGGTATTACCTTTTTTCGTTTTTTCTGTTTCTTGTTTTTTGTTGTCCTAGAAAACAAAGCAAAACAGTGGAGTAAAGCAAATATTGTACTTCAAAAGCAAAAACAAATTTGTACGCACCAATTTAGAGACATTGAACGAAGAAAACTTCAAACAAGTTGAGCCTCTTCATTAGAAAAAAGACCAAACCTGGTCGTCCATTAGCTAAATTTCTAGACTCAATTCCCAAAAAATAGTGCGGGTGGTTGCCTTGAGGAGGGAAGGTCACCATTTGAATTTCACTACGGTGACAAAATGTTAAGCTCACGTCATAACCGCATATTGTTCAGTTTACTTCAAAACCGGGGTGAATCTTTAGAACCAAACGCAAAGACAAAGCAAACATTATTGGAGGGGCGAGTTCACACTGGTAGAACTAGAAAACGTATATTTCAGATCCCTTCTCCAATGTTGAATGATAGCCACTTAATCGCCGTTGAACAGTAAGAAATCAAAACCATCCACCGCATCTGAGGCTTGACTGCGAGCAGTCTCTCTTTTTTCTTGGTCCGTCGAGCAAAACGCACGAGAGACGCAAATAACCACGCGCGCCGCCATCGTTTCTCGCGTCTCTTGGTTTCGCAGCTCGACGCTCGCGCGCGCGTGCACTGCCTTCATTAAATCTGAAGAAAAAGAGCGACTGCTCGCAGTCTACACTTGAGGCCAATAGATAATGCTGGTAGAAATGTTCACTTAACCCTGTACGTCCCAAGAGTGACCAACATTAATTTTCTCCTTACATCATCAATACTTAAACAAAAGAAAAAGGCAATGAGAATCAATAAAAGTATCAGGATTACTAAGGGAAGTATTACTTTGATCCTTTATCAAATTCTCTCCACTAATTCTTTAACAAACGTATAGACATCAGTCTAGAGAAATTGTACGTTAACATACATGTGAGTGTTAATGTTTCATAAGTGTGCCAGTGTGTTGAAAAAGTGTTAAAATTAGATTCACATTCAACTACTAACAAGAAGTTTAGTTGCCAATGAAAATGTTACTGCTGCTCGCGAGGTCTGACGAGCCAGCTAAAAAGAAAAATACGTGAAACCAGCACGAAACCAGTATGTCAGTAGCCTGCGAACGCTTCTCGCTTCTCTGTGGTGGAGAGAAGCGACGACCAGAAATACGTCTGTGTTCGTAAGCTAGTATGTCAGTAGGTAGAATAAAAGAGGTGCTTAAATAGTTGTTAAGGTTAATCTTAAAAGCGTAAGTAGGATAATTACGTTTTAAAAAGAAGGGAGCAACATCTGTTAATGAAATAGCCGCTAAAGACGGCGAGGGGCGAGGATAGACGGCTGTATTCGCAGGCTATTTGCAAATGGAATGGAATGTGCCGTTTGAAGATGACTACCGCACAGGTTGCTGAAATTTCAGTCACTGTACACTACAGTCCTGTTCAGGACTAGACACTCACCCGGACGATCATATTCCACCTACATGTACTTATACATGTACACGTATTGTCTAGACAAATACTTATACACTTCTCTTTTCTTCTTTTTATTTAGGTTTTGTAAATATGCGTCTTCTATTAATACGTGTGTAACCACTGCGTGCCTCGACTAACTTTGTAGCTCTTACTGTCGCTCTTACCAACTAAATGAACAACCTTGTTGCCAAGGTCCTTTCCTACTCAGCCCCTGAAGCAAGAGATGGGGGCGAGTAGGAAAGGAACCTGGGAACGAGGTTGGTGCAGGCAGTGCACATTTTTGTAAGATATACCGCAAATCCTCTACTAAGCCCCCCGTCTCAAATAAGCAACCTCCCTCTAATAAGACCCCCCCAAGAAGGTTAATAAGCCTCCCTCTCTATTAAGCCCCCGCCCCACCCTCCCTTAATTATTCTTCAATAATAAATGATAGACTGTATTAATGAATCATGACTGTAACCCTTCTTGTGGACTGATCCTGGATGGTTTATTTACCAACTAGAAGTTCGGATTTGATTCTGATCCTGGGCTGCATGACCTCCAACTGCCTGAACTTGAGCTTTATCACTTTGTATTCTAGTTCTTTATGGAGAACCGATACCATCGTCGTTTCTAAATTAAATATGTCCCCCCTCCCTCCCCGGCCCGGGGGCTTAATAGGGGATTTACGGTATATAAAGAGTTAATAAACTGGATTAAATTGTTTATTGTGTTCTACACATACCTTCTTTTTCTGTGAGTCCTTCTTTTCTCTACTTTTCTTGTCTTCTTTGGAAGCATGTGTGCTAGAAGCAAAAAGTGCATATTCATTTGATTATCCATTTATTTGCCTCACGTATTGATCGTGGTGTGCACATCGACACTGGTCAAAATAATGTTATGGTCAAAAATTGCAGCTCATGAATGCAGACAGCGCTTTCTTCCTACCACATTTCGCAATTTTTAGCCAAACATAAAAAAAAGAATTGTCAATCAATCAATCAATCAATTTTACAGCGACTTGGACGCGGCAATATGTACGTTTTCGCGTGAACCGTTTGGCATTCAATTTTACTTAAATTGACGCGCACAGTTTGTCCGATAAAAATGCATTGCAGAATATATATTCTAGGACAAATCAGGGTCCTAATTCAAAAATTGTCCCGATTAATTTGGTAGAGACCACCAGGAATTGTCATTCTTCTGGGGAAGGACTGTTAGTCCAAGATGTGTATTTAAAAAATTCAGAAATAAAATATATTAACAACAATTATAACAGAGCTTAGTGTTGTTTATATAACTTACCCACTGCGTACACTGGCCGGTCTGTCTTTTGATCCTCCAGTTGGAGCGTTCAAATTTCTAGATGGACTCGTCTTCATACAAATGAAAATGATAAGAACACCGTCACTTTTATAATATGTAAAAAATAAATATATCATAAATAGATACACAAGTAAATAACGATTTATTGGTAGTGAACGCACAAAATGGTTCTTTTTCTACCATTTCGGAATTCATCGAATTCGCATTTGGTAATGTTGGAGAAACCCGAATACCAGGAAAAATAAAAATCAATCAATCAATCAATTGATAAAAAAAGGTCTCCGAAGAAGGAAGAAAACTAGCCAGTATGCGAGGCTTAAAATATTGTCGGGACAGCAGACAAAGAAATGAAACGGGGGTGGGAGGTAGGGAGCGAGGCATTTTTTCTCCCTGCTCCAGCCATTTTGCACCATTCTGAGCGCCTAGAGGAGGATAGAAGAGAACGAACAACTAACTCAACCCACATCAGTGGGTCGCCCCCGGGATTCGAGCCCAGGTCACATTAGAGGATGGCGCGTGCCCTGACCAGTGAGCCACCGTTGTTCTCTGGTCAGGTGGTATATTAGAAAAGGCTGAGAAAATACTCACTTCTTCTGGGTTCTTTTTGGAAATAAGAAGTCTCCTTGCTACTATTTCTTCATGGGAAAGAGAAAAGCTGGAAAGCACCTAAAAGACAAGATCAGAAAAGATAGCAACCACAAGGTTAGTATGACACGTTTGGAAACAGAGCAATTACACACTTTTTATAGGAATATATTTCATAAGAATAACGAGGCTGAAATCTGCGTAATTTTAAGAATATTTTAAAAATAAACCCAAGGCTGAGTTTTTGAAACGGACATAATTTTGTTTATTAGAAATCTGTAAATATAATCCAATTATATGTTTTTAACCTAGCCGTATAAAAGTGATTATTCCTTTTTTAAAAAGGCAAAACAGGTTTAACTCCAAACATTTGGAACTGATACGCTAGTACAATTCTGAAACGGAAATATCATAAGCTATAATTTAAGAATACAAAAATATTTTAAGTCCAAAATCGGGACAAAAATAAGAATATTCAGCCTAGGCCGGAAAACAACATTCTTATAGAAAAGAGTATACTTAAATTTTGAAAAATAAAGGACGGATGTACATTAAGTGTGGAAAGCTGGACTTTCCTGGCCTTCGAGTGACATTGCTTACTTTTTTACCACATTGGGTTTGCTTGTCTCATCACGTCACTTTACCTGTGTTAACAGGCCGAGTTTGTCGTTCTACTACACAAAGCTTACCAGTTTGTTTTACGAGAAAAATTTTCTAACCTCCGCTAACTTGGATGCTCCGTTATCACCGATAAGATTACTTCCAAGGTTAAGAGAAAGGAGAGTTCTATTCATTCTTAATCCCTGAAAAAAAAAAACAAGAAATCACTTTTGAATTAGATCAAAATTTTTAAAGTGCGTCCTTCTCAAATTCATGATAAACCTCTTTCTTAAAAATGTTTAATTTACTTTACTTTACTACTTTACTTTGTTGAATTCACCACGGTGACAGGGGATGAAACAGGACTTGCGTCCCTTCATTACTCACCCAGCCCATGAAAGCTTGTTCCGCACCATCGGGGTCTAGGCCCCCTACCCTTTACGAACAGAGTATGGGTTCTTTTACGTCCCACAAGAATCAGACGAGTGAAAGGCAAGCATTAATTCAAACGTTACAACAACAAAAATGAACTTCGAAAAACTGTTAGGCTAACAATTTTCAAAAACCCACAATTTCAATCCGTTTTAATCTTCTTCAAGTTTGTTCATCCGTGCCTACTTTTATATTTGCTGTGTAATTAATACTTTCTTTCAACGTTTTTGGGGTTACTTTTATGTTTCACTCCATTTGGTGGCAGTTAGTTATAATTTAGATAGAAAATGTGACACAGCGCCTAGATACTCTATTACTTCACTTAGATGGTATGTTTCTAAAAGTACCTTTGCTATAAATCCAGCTCCTTCACATGTGATTTTGTTGTAACACAGATTCAACGTTGTAAGTGACTTGTTAGCAGTCAAAGCTCTGCCAATCATCTTTGCGCCCATGTCATTCACATAGCAGTTTCTCAGAGAGAGAGTTTGTATTCTAAAAAAAATTGTTCAAAACCAAACAAAAATGCAAATTAGGTCCTGTTCACAGCTCTACAACTGCGTTTTCGGACGCGAAAAACGCAGGTTTTCGAAAACGGTCCTGAGAGTGGAGTTTTTTAAAAAAATAACGGTTTACCGATTTTGGTGTGGAGAAAAGAAAATAGAGGTTTTTGCATACGCCAAAGAGCGCATGACTTGTAAGGGATACTATCGTATTTCGATCGTTTTAGCGTTTTCGTGTGGACGGGAGAAAACGATTCGAACGCGCTGCGTGTGTGTCGCGTACTTTTTCGAAAACGGAAAAAACTTTTTTTTTGGCTCGTCACGCAGGGCAGGTACGCGTGGGGCAGGAACGCGTGACGAAACCCTAAGAACGTCTGCGTGGGACGCTATGTTTGAAGCTGGTCAAGCCCTTTCTCGTCACTATAAACTCAGAAACAAGCAAAGTACCCAAGAAGTTAAAAGGGCTCGCTTAACATTTGAATGACGATAAACATTTTGATACTGATCGTGATGTTTCCAAGTCGAACTTTAAGCTACATTTTGATTTGTTTCTTGGTGCAACAATACAACTTTTAGATTTTTATAACTTTTGTTGGGTTACTTGTTTTGTTTGTTTGTTTTACTTCTTTTTTTTTCGCTATTCTTCCTCGTTTTCTTTATCTTTTGCTGGGCTTTAACTAGGCTTCAATCTTGTTGGAAAAATTACTGTGAAAACACCACGACGTCCCAAGCATGCTGAAAATATTTCAAAGGTTTATAAAACATCATCTTACGTGCTTTCTTCGCCAAGAAAGACTCCATATCGTTGAAGAGTGACAGGATTGTTATCAAGACATAAAGTTCTGTAAATTGAAACAGAATATAAACAAAATCACCTCCTGGCACTCATTGACATCTGCCCAGTTGTTAATTAACAATTAGTTCATGCGTCAGCGTGCGTATGTCGAGATATTGAGCACGCGGGAAGTTTGGAGAGCACGAAAGAGGCGTAAGAGTTGCACGAGGCGCAGCCGAGTGCAACTCTAGCCTCTTGAGTGCTCTCCAAACTTCCCAAGTGCTCAATATCTCGACATACGCACAGCTGCAGCATGAACTAATTGTTTTATAACATTATCAAAGCGATCAATGCACCAGTTAACTTAAAATTTTATTATTGTAGGGCGCGCTCAAAGCAGTACGCGTCAATGTTTACGTGAGTATATTTTTTTCCTCACAGTTAAGCTTATGTTTTTATCCTGAAACTGAGAGAAAGTGAACTCTAAAATGATTGTAAAATCTATATTTAGGTGCCGGAAGACTATTAATTCATCGAAAAATTGTTATTGAGAGAAAACAACTTTGCAAAGAATGATCTCACGCCATAGTCTGCACAGCTCGCGGAGATGACAACAACAACAACAACAGCACTCACCTCTTTTCCTTACTATCGGTTAACAAATTCAAACGTTTCCTCTTAAATTTCCTTATAAAACACATGGTAAACTTTTTATCGTGTACTGCCGAGTTATGGATGCACTCATGAGACTCAGGATTGCTAAGCTCACAACAACTCGAGGAATTACGAATAGTTTATTGACGTCATCAGCGTGCTCAATAGGAATATGAAGCACGCTCGCGCTATTGAATTTGATTAGGCGAATTTTCTAGCTATGTTATAATGTGGTTTTGTTACCCAGCCCTCAACTTGCAACATGTAATGCTAAACATATTCTGAAAATCTTCTACAACTCTCTAAAAAAGTCTTTCATTAAATTAAAATTCTTTAAATTTTTCCTTTGACAATAAGTACACCTCTAATTGTCCATAAAATTAATAATAATTTAAAAACTCAAAGAAACCAAAGAAACAGAAGCTACATTTCTTGAAAACGTTTACCACCAAATGCACCTTTTGTGTCAAACAGGCCAAAACATTATCTCCAAAGTAGCCATTATAAAAACTAAGAGTGCAACCATTGCTTTTTTCTCTTCTCCTCTTTTCTTCCTTCTCGCTTTTTCTCCTTTCCTTTTCCTTCGTTAGTATGATTTTGGAGCATATTGGGCTTATAAGTTATTGAGGAACACACTTCAACTGGAAGTAGACTTTTTGCATTCTTGAGCATTGTTTTTGGCAAAATTTTCCTACAAATCATCTCTATGAGAGTGAAGAAACTTTCTAAATCAAATTTGGTAGCTTCAAGACATATAAAAAGGGAAAACGCCTCAATTCCGGTTGACGTGCGTTACTTAAAACATCTATATACCTAAGATTGGGTAGGTGAGACGAGGCAATAGATGCTAAGGTATTCAGGCTGTTGTCTTGAAGACCAGTGTTCCAAAAACTAATGAGATAGAAAACACAATATTACATATCTTGTTAGTACAACTAAGAAAGCCATTCAACTGAAGGGACAAGTTAATCAGACAGTAAACAGCGACAACCTAAAGTCAAGTGTTAACAGGGGTTATTCTCTGCACTTGGAATTTGCCATGTTAGAAACGAGAAGAAAGGAAACTAGAACAAGTAAAAGTTCACAAAGTCTTCTGGGACTGTTACTAGGGAGAGGGAAAAAATTAGCCAATAGCTAGACTGCGAGCAGTCTCTCTTGTTCTTCAGATTTAGAAAGGGCAGGACACGCGCACGCGAGTGTTGCGCGCGCGAGCGTTGAGCGGCGAAGCCGCGAGATGCGAGAAACGAGGGCGGCAGCCCGAGAAGAAAAAAGCCTCTCCCGTCTCGCGACTTCTTTCACGCGCGTGGTCATTTGCGTGTCTCGGGCGTTTTGCTCGACGGACCAAGAAAAAAGAGGAGACTGCTCGTAGTCTAGCCAATAGCTGACAGGCGCCTCCCCAGTAACAATCCCAGAAACAATTGCAGGACGCATTTCGGTTCCAATTACCTTATCGTTTCTAAAGAGTCCAACTCGCTAACACATGAATTCACTGACTGTGGCTAACAGGGCTCGAGAAAAGTCTCCTCTGGTAGTTAGGGACAAGTAGATTTTTATGCTGGGAGGGTAACTTTTAACGCATGTCTTGTCCAATGGGGTAGGGTCCAGGCACGTCATCCTAAAATAGAGGATGAAGTGGTTCCAGGCAAACAAAATGTGGGAGATGCTTGCACAAGCACAAGCTAGAATTCACGATTTTTTCGAGCCCTGAGTAAGTATAACTTGAAACAATGTTGGCCAACAGTCATCCTGCTTCACATGACAGATGATGTTTCATCTCTCCTGTAAATAGGCATCTACTGCTCTTCAGTGGAAGCAAAAGAAATTTGGTCACATTGTTTACTAGTTATCTGCTTTTTGAAGCCTTTATTGCCTTTTGTTTATCCCTTCACCTCTTGGGTAAATAGTAGTACAAGAGATGCATGTCATTGTTACCCTTTGCTTGGAATCTACCGGTACTTCCTGATTCTACCAGTCTCACAGTCACCTTTAACGATGCTGCGCACTCATTTATTGTTGAGAAGGTTTAGCTTTAGTGTTAGTGTTTGTAGCGTGATGTAATGTAAATGTAATGTACATCATGCAATGTTACACAATGCCATGTATTGAGGTGCTGTAGAATACCATTCAGATGATATTTTGGCTTGTCACACAGGGGCAGGAATGTGTGATGAACCCCTAAGAACATCTGCGTGGGAAGCTAGTGATGCTGTAGAGTATTTTAATAAACGTTTTTTTTATGTGCAGAAAAGGGGATCATATACCTTTAGGTGAATAACTAAACTAAACATAAAATCAATTAAAACTGGAAACTTAACAGTTATTATGATAAAGTGATACTTATAGCAATGTAAATCACTTTTAATATAGTTACAAGCACGTTTCAACTATTTTACCAACTTACTCAATTGTGGTCAATTTCTCCAGTGGTGGCAATGTTATAGTCAAAATGTTTAAAATTCTTTCATCTATTTTCCATCCTACATGGAGAAGAGGTTTAATTAATTACAGAACATGTAGTGACTGTAGTTATTGGTAAATTCTTTTTTTTTTTTTTTTTACCATAATAATTCAGACTGAGGTGTCTGTTATAACCACCAGGTACTTTGTAACAGACCCATTAGACAGATAGGAAGTCACGCACCTACACAAGAAGTGACCAATCAAGGAGTCACCGAACTGTAAACGTGGCATGAACACCTTCCAGAAAATGGAAGCTGAAACCTGATTGGATAATACGAGGAAAGGAATGTGGTTCCGTTCTTAGCAACCAGTTGTGGAAGGAGCATTGCATGCGTGACAAACTCAAGGAACGGCTGTGAACATGGTGAAGCACACTGCATGAGAAGTGGAGTGAAAAAAAAAAGTACTACATGTACACTTCATCAACAGAGTGAACACGCTGTTTTTTGTTTGAAATAACTGGGTTTAAAGTTTATTTTTAAATTAGAAGAATAACTTTTTCCTGTACCGGTAAGTTAGATCAAGAAGAAGAGGTCCTGAAACTTCTCCACAGTTTACAACCTTAAGGTTCTTGAAAATAAATGGCTCAATCAAATTTGACAGTTCTAGCTCACCTCGAATGTAGATTTCCTTGATATGGGATTTATTACCCTCCTCTTCAGTTTCCACTTCCACTCTGGGCTTAAAGTAATGATATTTTTCTTTGATGGTGTATGTTGTCGGTGGCTCTTCAAGTTCACCAGAAACCATTCCTGCCTCATCAGTCTTACTACTGTCATCTTTTGATTTATCGGCTGTTGAAAATTAATAACAAAATAATTCAACCCGTATCTTAAATTCTTGAAGGAGTTTAATTTTGCAAGTGGATGATTTCACTGGAGAGAGTAGGCTCCCTCATAAAACACCCATTGTACATGCTTTAAGGATGCTAAGGGTGTTACCTTGAGTTAAAAAATTGATGAAAACAGTGTATACAATTCTTTTTTTACTACTGGTTAAAAGAAATTTTCATCCTTAAAAGGCACCAAGACATACCCACAAAAGAAATACATGGGTTCCATTCAGGTGTGTTTTCAACATTTTTTGGGACAAACTGTGACCCCCCAATTTTTAAAGGGAATCAAGCCAGGAGTTAACAATCATAGCTATGAGATTACAGTTTTCGGCCCCAAAGCATAAGGGTAAGGTATACAGTCGATACCCTTTTCCTAGCCAGCCAGTAATCTGACAAATGGTAAGTGCCCTTAGATAGACACTCAATGCCAGGCCCAATAATACCCATCTAACAAAATGTTGACTGCACGCACACCTTTAAGATCACACACCTACCATCTTTCTTATCCTGCTTGCCCACTGGTGTGCTGTCCTGTGGAATGACACTGGGTGTTGGTGGACGATGAGGACGAGGAACGACCTGCATAGTGGGAATACCTGCTCTTGTACATAACTCACAGAAATCCACTTCAAAGTTACCAGTTGGTGTGTATGGCTCTGCAGTACGAGGAAAAATGGGATTATTTTACAGCAGATTTTAAATAAATCGGCATACAATTTAACATGTCTTAAAGAGGGATCAATGTCTACATTCATGCGATGTGGACTGCAGCTTATTACACTGCTGCCTTCCACCCTCAGTGAAATGCAGGCAGCAAAGGTGACTTAATCCACCGCAGTGATGTACATGTACAGGATTACCTACTAATAAAAGGAAACATGCAGTGCGTGACGGTGCACTAGTACTTAATCCCAGATAAGTCCCTGGCAGCTCACTTTTGCCCTTAGTAACCAGGAAATCTTATTAAATTCTTTTTACATTAATTGTATGCTGGACATGCTAGATTTCAAAGGTAGAGCTTTAGGCTACACTGTAATTCCGGTCCTACAGTTTTTCTATACGTAGAAACTTGCTAGATGACCCTGGAGTTTCAACAGTAAATAAGGCTAAACAATTTTGGCATAGACTCACTTAAGTCCTAACAAGTTTTACATACATATAATCTATAGTAGTTTCTAGGGACAACAATTCTTGAACTTCAGCTGGACCAAAAGTTACATCTGACTTAAAGGAGAATTTGAGGAGTCTCAATCAATTACTGTAACTTTATGGCATGAACATGTAATCAGTCAATCAGGTGATGAATTGACAAAAGATAGATTGTCATGGCACTTTACGATCAGAGTGATATTCTAGACTGAGTTGTTGTATTACAATCAAGTATTCTACAATCGTCCAAAAATTTTTGAAGCATGTAAACTACACTCACTTTGTTATTCATGGGTATGCGTTGTCTGCAATGAACGTTATGGAGTTTGAGAAATTATAAAACAAACCTTTTGCAACTTGAATGGGCATGCTGTTATAACAGGGCTCAGTTGGATTGTGTAAGATCCCTAACTTTTGTTAAATCTACAAAAGCAGCAGCTTAGGTTCATTAGACTGCACTTACAGTTGTCAATATTACATTTTCCTTTTTATAAGAAAAAAACAGAATTTCAAGTATCCAGTTCTAAACTAGTCTCTAGTTCTAAACAACCTTAAAAATGTCCTGCTGACTGAAGGATTTGTAAGCTGCAGGGTCTGCAAACTACATAACTATCAATCGAGCTGTGACCAGTTCTTGTGTTCTTAATTTTGGCGACAAGAGAGATTTAGTATTCTAGTTCAAGCCTGATTAAAAATAGCTTTGGAACAGTAAATAATGCTTTCACCTGCGCTGTCACCACAGGGTAAACAATTTGACGCCATGTCAAGTGAGATTTAGAGATTAGCTGAAGATTAACTAAAACAAACATTATTATGGTCACTTCAGCCTATTCTAAACGTTCAGTTAAAAAAAATCTTAAAAGTTGTTTATCTAACTTGAAGACCGTGAGCAACACCAAATTTATGTAATTTACTATATGCAATTCAGATTAGATCCACAAGCAGTTATAGCTATGATAGATCAATCGACATTTCTTTGAGCACTTGCATCTGATGGTTGAAGCACTTAGTAATTTCCATTGAAAGTAATTACTATAAAAGATGACAAGAAATTATAACTCTCTCACACAAAAACATTAAAGACTTAAAACATACGGGAGAAATCAAAAGATCTTGCAAAGTTAGTGGTAACGAACAATTAAGTCATTTAAAGTAAATAAATCGATCAAGTTCACAAAATCACCATTTTCAGAAGAACTTGGTTCTGTTTCTGGAATCTCTGTAATGGCCTCCATATTAATGACAAATAACATTACAGCATGCAACCTTAATTCATTTGTATCTTTGATTTTGTGCCAAAAATAATTTTTGGGTCTTGTGACCAACAAACAAACAAACATAATCTAAGCTGATTTATTGTCACTAATGACTCATTAGCAGCCAAACATGTAGAAAAAAAATTCTTTTCCACTGTTTTTATGGATTCAATAGCTCCATATAATTACTCAGATTTCGGAGAATTATACCATACAGAAAAATTTAAAGAGTGGTTAATGAATTACCTAAAGTAAAGGTATGATACATAAAAATGAAACCCTATTGATTTTTATCTGTGATCCTTCTATCTTCACTCATAATGTTCATTTCATCTAGATCTATAAGCGTTCAAAGATCCAAATGAATATTTATTACATACTTTGTACAATAATAACATTAAGTGTTTTTCATTCAACATAGAACCTCTTTAGAACTTAGCACAAAAGGGAAACATCAAATTAACATAAAACACATTTTCATTGTGATTGCAAAGCAATTAGTTTGATGAACACTTAAGAAACAAAATTTTTCTTACTTGGAAGAAAAATAATAAATAATAATCTTGGGGAGGATTATAGAAGCTTAAATGGATTACTGCAAAAGACCTTCTAGTTAAGCAATTAAAAAGCTTTTAATAGTGAAACTAATGAGAGAAAAATCTGCCTTTAATTATCATTGAGACTCAGCACCAATTCACAGTTAAATGTTCAGAATTATTAGTAGTCCTAATATGATATTCCTAAATATGTGAATTTTACCTGACTTTTATCAAAACATTACTCAGTGTCAAGAATAATACTTCATCAGACTTTAAGGTAAAAAAATAACTATATATGTAACTGTACTGGGCCCCAAGTGATCACTGAGTATTTCATTACAATAAATGAGAGTTGCTCCAGAAGGAGTAGAAAACTTGCAACAGCTTCTTTTCAAGTTTGTACAGAGTCCATGTTACTAATGGGTTTCAACTAATTTAGCAACAGAATTAAGCTTAATTCTCACTACTACAGCTGTATTACTACCAAAACAATGTACATGCACTCCATTAAAAAGTTTAAACACAAAACATTTGTCCAAAACACTTGTCCTTGTTCACTTGTCCACTTCCACTTTGGAACATGTCCTTCTCCTTAACATGTCCCTGTTTCTGCCTGAGTTCCAAACAATGCAAGTTCATGCCTAGTTCTATATAACTGATACATTTTCAGTGGTGATAGCTGAACAGCTGGGACCATCTCTGGGACTACATTGTTCGAGAGAGGAGACAGCCTTATAGAGGTTTTCATTAAAGACAAAGTCAAAGACTGCACATTATCCCTGTAAAACATACAGGGTAGAGGTAGAGTAGAGGTAGAGGTAGAGGTAGAGTGTGCATGATGAGCACCCACACCATTTTCATCCAAAAATACCCCGCCCCTCCCCCACTCCAAATTGTCTTTGTTTTGCCTGTAACAGTTCCAGAGTCACACAGGCTCAGTGGTACAGTCCCATGGCATCAGATTTGCTACTGCTCAAGGACCACAGGTTATCATAGCAGGGTCTAGTTGGTTAGATCACTGCTGGGAGGGGAGTATTCCCATAAATTTCAGATAGGTCAGACACGCTTAGGTGCGTGCCGCCCAGGGTCTTAAACCCTGACCCTATTGAAGGATTAATGAAACCTGATACCCTATTTAAGTCCCAAACCTGAAAAAGACTCCTCTTCAAGGGAAAGACAAAATATACAAATTTAATGGCAACACACAAACCTTCATTAACTCACTTTGACAATGATAATTTCATGTAGCTGCCGGGTATTTATGCATTTCAATTTTAGCTGATACAATTTGGGCACCCTTTCTAAGGATCACACTGGGAACATACAATGCCAACAAGGGCAAAAATAATACCCTATGGAACTCCTGTGGTGGGGGGAGGAGTATTCAACCAATATTTGGGTATAAGGGAGCCACTGAGGGTTTGAAACCCTGACCCTGTTTAGGACAACAAATTCCTAAAACACATACCCTGTTTAGGGCAAAGGACAAAATGCACATGGTCCTGTTTTAAAGCCATTTATTGGCAATTGCAATAGAGCAAATTCACATAATTTATCGTCGCTGCTTTGTATACTTGGAGTACAACAGAAATTCATCTAGCAAATCAAATCATTTGTGCAGGCTGACAGACTCACACAAAATTATATACCCTGTTCAAGATAGACTCACACAAAATTATTATACATGTACCCTGTTTAGGACAGACTCATATGAAATTATAAACCCTGTTTAGGACAGACAGGTAAAAAACTATTTCCTGTTCAGCAGCACATCCCCGTATAGGCCATATAAAGGACTACCCCCCCCCCCCCCCACCAGGATGAAACCATACCCTATCAGGAGGCTCATGCCTATCTAGCACGTATATAGGAGTACCCCTCCCCCACAAGAGGTCCTCAGAATATTGGATTCCTGAATGTGACCTCAAACCCTTGTTTTGCCTTAGTCACCTTTTATTTATGTATCTACCTTATCAATATTTTACATAGGTCATCTTAAAATGAATTGACCCATTTTTTAAATTGAATGAAGAACACTTTTCACCTACAGTACAAACATTCTGGTACATTTGCTAACCATAAAGAAGAAGAACTTTGTTACCTAATAAAAGGGAAAATGTGCGACCCCATTCTAGTAACTCTACTGAAAATGCGACCCCATTAAAGTCAATCCAGTCGTGAGATGCCACTCCATCCAGCGGCACATCCCCATTAGCCTCTTATAAAGAAGTACCCCCCACCCCCAGGTTATAGCCCTTAATGACAGCTCTGTTTATCAATGTGTACATCACCTTACATAACACATACAGTTTTCAAACATTTGGTGGACAAGTGACAATCCATGAGATCTACAATGCAAAAAGACTACTGTCTTTACATGTAGACTGGAGGATCAGACTCAATCAGTAAAGCAAACAGCCAAGAGCTGAGTGAATTGACTCGCATGACCCCTTGTAGCTGCACACCAACAAAAAATCAGCTGCAACCAACAACAACAACAACACTCTGCTTGAGCTCTCCCAACATAAAGATTCACATGGTATTAGCGTTAAAAATTACATTGAATTGTAAATTTGCCCAATGTTTAAAACGTTCGCGTGACAAGACTTTAGATATCTCTAACACGTGCATACTTATCAACGAAACCATCCATACCTCCATACCACATAAAAGTGCTTAAATAATCTTCTTCTTCAATTTCCACCGCAATCGATGGTCGCGCGCTGTTGCCTCTTTCAGATTTCTTAAGCGCGCGCTTCATCCGCGATACCGATCGAAGAGTGGCGAACATTGTACTCTTCTAGAAGCTTTAAACACGGTTTGAACGGCCAGCATTTATCCAAACACGAAATCCGTGTCCCTAACTACATAAATACGTTTTGAAAGATTCAAATTCAAAAGAAAAGGCTTTTATATCCTGAAGTAAAAGGTCAACAAACGATGACAAGAGAGGAGAATTGAAAATGAACTGATGAGCGCATTTCAACAAACACAGGAAGTCATAATAAAACACTCACTAGGGAATTAAATAATACAAGCCAAGCCCACCAAATTGGAAAAAAATACGATAAGCCATATAAGTAGTTTTTCTGGATTTTCACAAACTTATAGACTTTATATCTTTTCTGGGAAGGACAGATTTTGACTGTACCTTGACCATTCGGACCATTAATTTTTCTGCACAAAACTATTTGTGACACTAGGTGGGTTCAATTAAAATTTTAGGAAACAAAAAACAAAGGTTAGTCACACGCTTTCTGATAAAAGGATATTTTGTTAGTTGTCATTCAGTTCTCCAGCTGAAAAACTAATTTTCAATCCAACTGACGAACCGTACGTCACGATATTTTGTTTTCATATTGAGCAAAATACCAGTGTAACACTGCAGGTTTGTTTACCGGTAATTAATGGGATCAATCCACGACTTGGTTGAAATTTTAGCAAGTAAAATACTAGACGATACAAATGAAGATATAATTGCCACTAAATATCAAGGAAATTCGAACAGATATCGAACTTTTAAAAAAGTACTGTAAATTCATTTCGTGTACACCACAATACATTTACTCGCCTAATTCAACTGGCTGTTCCTCGTTTTCTTTCGCATTTTCCACGGGTGTTTTATCTCCTGCTCCTTTCTCACCAGATGTACTTCCTTTCTCAGGCTTGTCCGTTTTATCGGCCCTTTCTGTGGTTGTTTTTTTCGCCATTTTATTCACCGGTTTTTCTCAAACAGAAATGGCGGCCATACTGTCGATCACTATGGTAACTTGTAAAGAGACCGCTGGCTATGTATGACTAAATAGTAGCATCGGGGAACTCAGGGGAATTACACGAGTGTTGTACGCCCAACCTCGTCCCCAGGGTCTTCTCGCTTTCCAATATGGCGGCGGCAGGAGAGAAGACCCTGGCACACAGCAGAAATCACGTGACTGATTTGTCCACGGAGAGTGGAAATTTATTCAAAATGGCGGCCAAGATAAAGAGTGAGAGGATCTGGGTACGAGATCTTGAGACTGGTGAAAAACAAACAAAATGGCGGCAAAGGCAGAACTTAAAAGAAGCTAAAAATATGAAAGAATACACTTACAAGCCACAGGAATACGGTAGAATGATATAGCGATCTTATTTTCTGTTCAATGACCTTCATTTGTTTTAAGCCTGAAAGTTCTAGCGCACACGGCTGTCTACAACTTAATTTCTCGATACCGACCTTTTTTCACCGTTTTCTTTTTTTGTCGTACCCTGAGCGCCAGAGGTTCAGGTTTCTTCTTTAGTGAAAGGGGGAACTTTTTCTAACCGTGAGCGCAATTTATTTCTTCATGTTAGGAATTTCGAGAACAGACCTCTGAAGCCAGGGAATTTTTTGTCATGACGTGACGCTCTAAGACCTCTTCCGCTCCGAAATTCAACTAAGCATTAAATTGAGTCTCAGACACTTTAAGCTGATAAGTTATCGTCAGTTTTCTTACAGATCTTCATGAGGTTTTTTACTATTGTTTTTCTATCTGCACAAATTTTAACTGAACTCTGATATGTAAAAAAACAATTTTTTTTCTGAAAACAAGAACCAGAGAACACTATTTTGTTAATATAATTTGAGGAAACTTTGGTTGAAAATTAAACAGTTCCTTGGTCAGTTTGGATATTTTGTCACTTGAACTGGTACAGGTAATAAAATTATTGTTAATCTTCATCTACTTCACAGTTTTTAGACTTTGTTATTGGCTTTTGATATCTAACCCCGTTCACAGTGCTTCCGGGCAATAGAGATAGGGGCCTTATTTAATCTAGCAAAGACGGTGGTATTAGTTCCCCACAAAAAAAAATGCCAAGTGAAAAAGCCCAAGTACGAGAAGGTTGGAGGTCAAGCAGCCGAGGATCAAAAACAAATCCGAACTTCCAGTTGGTGAATAAATCATCCTGGATCGGTCCACAGAAAGCTTTACAGTTTTCATTGATTTATACAGTCTCTTATTTATTAGTGAAGAATAAGAAAATAATAATAATTGTTACGAATGCGTTACTTCGTATTGCGTTACTAACGTACATGCGCACCAGCTTAGGGGGCGAGGCCCGATGATTGTGTAATCGTTTGTAATCCTGCTTTGTGCTTTATGCCTATATCGTCATCGGTTATGTGAACGTTTATAAGGTCCAATCATTTTAATCGGGAAAAGAGGTATGATTCTTCGTTTAATATATATATTTTTTGCTTTTATTGTTGCATGAATCACGGATAAATCAGTCCTTATTTACCTACCGAACTAGTCGATTATCGTATTTGCTTTGTATCATGTTATCGCCGAGTTATTTAAGACATTGTTTTCAAGTCTCTTAGCTAGACTCTCGATAATTCTATTGTTGTTTCTGTTACAGTTTTTACGTGCCTAAACGATAAATAAATTTGTGAAGTATCACCGATCGCTATCTATGGTTTTGGTCGATACCTTTTAACGCAACGTGATGATCAGTACGCTACAGTAAAAACTCTCCCACTGTGAAAGGACTTTATTATGGAAAACGTGGTTGAATCAACGGAACCGTCACAAGAAGAAAACGTTAGGAAATGTTCGCGCGAAAGAAGGATGACAGAAAAAGGATTAGACTATCGCAAACAGTTGTTAGAAAGAGATCGTAATTCGGCTTTGAAAATATGGAAGGATCAGCTCCAGACAGCGAGGTCATTGATTTCGACCTCGGATGACCTAAGAGTCCTACAACGAGAAGTCTGCAAGCTGGAAACACGAATGGAGGATCTCACTAAAGCGAGTCATAAACTGAACGACCTGCAAGATCCCGAAGAAAGATCTACGGACATGGAAAATCACGGAATGTGGCTGCACGAAAACATGGAAGTTACCAGAAGCCTGAATATCAAGATATGCGAGTTACAATCCGATGTGAACGATAGAGTCTCCCTCTATTCAAAACGTTCTCGCCGAAGTAAATCGTCGAGTAAATCTAAAAACTCCAGCTTCTCTATTCCAATAAGAGCGCAAATGATGGCAAGAGCTGCCAGACTTGGAGCAGAACTCAGATTCCATGATATCGAAAGAGATAAGGTGGCCGCTTTAAAACGACAAGAAGAAGACATCAAGAAACTGCAAATAATGAGGGAACTAGCCGCCACTAACGCCGAACTTGAAGCAGTAACTAAAATCGAAGAGGAGGAATTCGGTGTTACCATAAATAAGACGGACGATCTTGGACTCCCAGAAGATGACGCCCATAGCCGTATCGAGGAATACCTAAAGTCACAATTGCACTCCATTACTGACGAATCGTCTCCCGAACCTACCGCTAAAACAAATGTCATATCCACAACGATGTCGGAAGTAGTCGCCTGCTCGTATCAACCCTCCGGGGCAGCCTCTGGATTCCAAATCGCCCCCTCCACTTCAATCTCAAGATCGCACGCCGAAACAAACGTTACATTCGTCAAGAGGTCAGAAGTCACTGCCAGTTCTTGTCAGCCTTCTATTTTAAACCCTGCCGCTCCCGCCTTTACGACAAATTCGACGCCTGTCCAAACGATTACATACCCATTAAGTCCTTCCCACGCTTCCCCGAACGGTAGAGCTGGTACACCGGAATTGACAGGTGTCGGCGAAGTCATCACGAAATTAGCAGATCTGCTCACTCAGCGACAGGACAAGGACTCACTTCCCCGGCCAGAACCTGAAGTATTCAACGGTGACCTGTTGCGATACCCACTATGGATTAAGTCGTTCGAGACTTTCATTGAGAGAAAAACGAAGGACCCATCCGAAAGACTTTACTACCTCGGCAAGTTTACAGCGGACGAAGCTAAAGAGTCAATCAGCGGACTCCTCCCTCTGGACTCTGAGGAGGCCTACGTTGAAGCTAAGAGAATCCTGGCAAGCAGATTTGGAAATCCCTTCCTGGTGTCAAATGCATATCGGAAGAAAATTAACGACTGGCCAAGGATATTGCCGAACGATGGCCCAGGTCTTAGAAGGTTTTCAGATTTTCTACAACACTGCAACACCGCAATGCATTCAATTAAATATTTGGGTGTACTCAACGACCCAGAGGAAAATCAAAAGATGCTCAAGAAACTTCCAAGTTATTTAGTCTCTAGATGGAGCCGAATCGTGGATAAATGCATTGGTGAAGAGCAAACGGACAAATTGAACTTAGAAGAAGTACCTTGTCACGCAAGAGAAGCTACATATCCTTCCTTTGCGGAGTTTTGCCAGTTCCTGGCGACGGAAGCGAGAATTGCATGCAATCCTGTCACCTCTCTACGAGCAATTAAAGACGAAGATTTGAAAGGGAAAACGCATAGCGGATTACGAAGGAGCAAGGGTCCTGGACTCAGCAGTCTAGCAACAGGCGTAAACGAAGCCGCGGGAGGAAGCGAGAAAGGCAAAGAAGAGAAAAGAAACCGACAGACGCTCTGCCTCTTCTGTAAAGCCTCTCATGACCTTGAGAATTGCGACAAATTTCTGCGCCTGCCACTGAACGAGAGAAGAGAATTCGTCCTGGCCAAGCGCCTATGCTGGGGGTGTCTAAAGTGGGGACACGTAAACAAAGATTGCCGTAGGAAGAAAGCCTGCAGGACATGTAATGGACCACACCCTTCTGCCTTACATGATGAAACATGGAAGACACCAACAAAGGAAGAAGCCCCTAACGTGAAACAAGACAGCAGCAGCTCAAACAAGGACGCATCCGTCTCCAATCGAATTGAAGTCTGTCATATGAAGGGTTTCGACCACTGTACATCCCATTCGTTGATCGTTCCGGTCTGGCTTCATCATCAAAATAACCCTGAGAACAAGATCAAAGTGTACGCACTCCTGGACGAACAGTCAGATGCATGTTTCATCAGGGAATCTACTCTCAATACGCTTGGCGTTGACGGTCCAGAAATTCACTTGGAACTTTCAACCGTTCTTGCTCAGAAGACCATAACTAGCAAGAAGATAACCGGCCTCTCAGTCCGCGGCATCAATGAAACGATAGATATTCCTCTCCCTAGAACGTACACAAGAAACGTCATTCCTGCTAGGAGCAGCCAAATACCGATTCCCGAGACCGCCAGGAAATGGCCCCACCTAAAGGAAATTGCAAGTCACCTGATGCCACTTGATAACGACATCGAAGTTGGTCTCCTCATAGGAGCTAATTGCGCCCGAGCAATTAAACCGCACAAAGTGATCCTCGGAAATGATGACGATCCGTACGCCAAGAAAACTGCTCTTGGGTGGGGAATTATTGGCGTGGTTGAACGAACGAGCCAAGACGACAGCACCATTGATATTGCCGGTGATATACTCTGCAACCGAATAGTTGCTCACGAAGTCAAAACTACATCAGAAAGAAGAACATGTCACTTCGCCGTGAAGACCCATGTTAAAGAAATTATCAGCCCGCTTCAAGTAGAGAGAATGTTCACGTTGGACTTTAACGACAAAGGAACAGAAGAAAAGTCACTCTCATTCGAAGATAGAAGATTCCTTAAGACAGCAAAGGAAGGCATTCACCAACGAGAAGACGGGCATTATGAAATGCCTCTCCCTTTAAGGAACGAAAACGTCGAACTGCCTAACAACAAGGACCTAGCAATGAGCAGATTAATGAAGTTGAAGCAGAAGTTGCAGAGCGACACACAATACCGAGAGGATTACATTGGCTTTATGCAAGAGACCATAGAGAACGGCTTTGCAGAGAGAGTTCCCAGCACAGAGGTATCAAGAAACGATAAACGCGTCTGGTACATTCCTCACCACGGAGTGTACCATAAGAAAAAACCAGGCAAAATAAGAGTGGTGTTTGATTGTAGCGCCCTATGCCATGGCCAGTCTCTCAACCAACAGCTTCTACAGGGCCCAGACCTCACCAATAACCTTACTGGAGTACTGTGTCGTTTCCGAAAAGAACGAGTGGCTTTCATGTGTGATATCCAGGGAATGTTTCATCAAGTCAAGGTCGACCTCAAGCATCGAGACTACCTCAGATTCCTGTGGTGGGAGGATGGAAACGTCGAGAGCGATCCAGTCGAGTTCCGCATGACTGTTCATCTTTTTGGCGCAACTTCTTCCCCTGGATGTGCCAACTTTGCCCTAAAGACAACTGCTGACCATTTTGAAGATGTTTGTGGCAAAGAAGCAGCAGAGTTCGTAAGGAAAGATTTTTACGTCGACGACGGCCTAAAGTCGGTGGCAACGAACGAGCAAGCAGTAAACCTCATCAAGAATACCAAGTCTTTATGCCAGAGAGGAGGATTCCGACTACACAAATTTACTTCAAATAGTCAGATAGTCATCAGCTCCATACCTCCCGAAGACCGAGCCACCAAAACGAAGCATCCCAGTCTCCTCAACGACACCGCAATCGAACGCGCGCTGGGAGTGCATTGGTGTATAGAGTCTGATACACTTCAATTCAGAATCGAACTGAAGGACAAACCGTTGTCAAGAAGGGGTATCCTGTCCACCGTTAGTTCTGTTTATGATCCCCTGGGCCTGGTAGCACCCTTCATTTTATTAGGCAAGAGAATCCTTCAGGAATTGTGCCGCGAAGGTGTTGATTGGGACGATGATATTCCAGACAACATTAGAGCGAGATGGGAGAAATGGAGAGCCGAACTCCCCTTACTGGAAAGGTTGAAGGTCCCGAGATGTTATAAACCGGAAGACTTCGGAGAAGTTAAGACAGTCGAGCTGCATCATTTTTCCGATGCTAGCCAGAACGGCTACGGACAGTGTTCGTATCTTCGCTTGATGGACGACGCGGAAAGTATCCACTGCTCCCTCGTTATAGCAAAGTCTCGCGTAACGCCATTGAAGCCCGTTACAGTGCCCAGGCTTGAGCTCACTGCTGCTCTGGTTGCATCCAAAATGGGTGGTGTCTTGCTGAAGGAACTTGAGTTTGACCAAATAAAGGAAACCTACTGGACAGACAGCAAAACTGTGCTGGGATACATAAACAACGATGCTAGAAGATTTCACGTTTTTGTTAGCAATCGTGTCCAGGAGATACGTGAACGAACGTCACCAGCACAGTGGCATTATGTAGGGACCAAAGAAAACCCAGCCGACATCGCTTCCCGTGGTTCTGGGGCACAAGAACTGATCGATACCAGTCTGTGGTGGAATGGACCAGACTTTCTCTGGAAACCCTCAAGAGTTTGGAATCAGACTGACATTAGCCCCTCTATTCATCCCGACGATCCCGAAGTTAAAAGGGCTTCCGTTCTGACGACTAAAGTCCAAAATCGCCCGTCCCTTTTAGAACGCCTGGAATACTTTTCCTGCTGGCACCGAGCCAAGAAGGCCGTAGCTGTTTGTCTTCGCATTCAAGAGAAGTTTCGAAGTCGATCTCCTGGCGTTAACGACACCACTGCACGATATCCAACTGGTTCTCAGAAAACCAAGTATATTCCAGTTAATGTTCAAGAGTTACAGAGGGCTGAAAACGAAATAATCAAGAACGTACAAAGAGAAGCATTTAGCGAAGAATTACGTATTCTCAAGGAAGCCAGTACCAAAGAACGAGCAACCGACCGAAGCACCTCTACCGCTCCAGGAAGGAGGGAAATGAAGAAGACAAGCTCTCTTTACAAGCTCGATCCATTCCTTGACGATAACGGCGTACTCAGAGTTGGTGGACGAGTTAGACTTGCAACTGGCCTTACCTTCGATGCCAAACATCCCATCATCCTTCCGAAAAAGGGGCATGTAACCGAGTTGATTGTCTGTCATCACCATCATTCAGTCGAACACCAAGGTCATGGAATCACCCATAACGAGATCAGATCGACTGGTTATTGGATAATCGGTGGTGGCTCTGCCGTGTCCAGTCACATTTCAAGATGCGTCAAATGCCGAAAACTGAGAGCAGCTCCTCAAGAACAGAAAATGGCCGACCTGCCAGAGGATCGTCTCGAGCCTTCTCCCCCGTTTACGTTCTCAGCAGTTGACTATTTTGGACCCTGGTTCGTGAAGGAAGGTCGGAAGCAGCTAAAAAGATATGGAGTACTGTTTACATGCCTATGCTCCCGAGCGATCCACCTTGAAGTTTCGAACACACTTAGCACAGATTCCTTTATAAACGCTTATCGTCGCTTCATCGGTCGCCGTGGACCAGTGCGCCAGCTTCGATCTGATCAAGGCACCAACTTTGTTGGAGCGATGAACGAACTGCAACAAGCCCTTTCCGAACTAAATCACGAGCAGATAAGAGAAGAGTTGCTGAAAGGTAGCTGCGATTGGGTGAAGTTTAAGATGAACGTTCCACACGCAAGCCACATGGGAGGAGTTTGGGAACGTCAGATACGGACGGTGCGAAGTGTCCTAGCCTCGTTATTAGAACGTCACGGAAGCCAGCTAGATGACGAATCACTGAGAACGTTCATGGTTGAAGCCGAAGCGATCGTTAATTGTCGGCCTTTAACAGTTGACAGCATCAGTTCCTCGCAGTTTTCCGAGCCGCTGACGCCCAACCACTTACTCACCATGAAGTCGAAGGTTGTCTTACCTCCTCCGGGTGATTTCCAGCGCGTTGATCTATACCTAAGCAAGCGATGGCGTCGTGTCCAATACCTAGTAAACGAATTCTGGTGCAAATGGAAAAGAGAATTTCTGCAGTCCTTGCAGTCAAGACAGAAATGGATTTCAGTGAAGCGAAATCTACAAGTGGATGATGTCGTGATCGTAAAGGACGACAGTTTGCCAAGAAACCGCTGGAAGCTAGCTCGTGTCAGCGAGACTTATCCCGACAACGACGGTCTGGTCAGGAAAGTAAGAATCGTGATTGCCACAGACGCCCTTGACGACCTTGGCAGGCCCACAAAGGCAGCTGTGTACCTTGAACGACCCGTCCAAAAACTGGTTCTATTGCTCCCTACAGATCAAGTTGCAGACCGGGGAATCCCCTCCGAGGAGCCATAGCAGTACCAAGTATAATGTTGACCTGATATCAGCCAGAATCCCTATAAGAGACAATGAACAATGATCGAATGACTTTTATTAAGTTTTGTTTCGTTTGTTAAGTAAATTGTTGCTACAATTTAGGGGAGCCATGTTACGAATGCGTTACTTCGTATTGCGTTACTAACGTACATGCGCACCAGCTTAGGGGGCGAGGCCCGATGATTGTGTAATCGTTTGTAATCCTGCTTTGTGCTTTATGCCTATATCGTCATCGGTTATGTGAACGTTTATAAGGTCCAATCATTTTAATCGGGAAAAGAGGTATGATTCTTCGTTTAATATATATATTTTTTGCTTTTATTGTTGCATGAATCACGGATAAATCAGTCCTTATTTACCTACCGAACTAGTCGATTATCGTATTTGCTTTGTATCATGTTATCGCCGAGTTATTTAAGACATTGTTTTCAAGTCTCTTAGCTAGACTCTCGATAATTCTATTGTTGTTTCTGTTACAGTTTTTACGTGCCTAAACGATAAATAAATTTGTGAAGTATCACCGATCGCTATCTATGGTTTTGGTCGATACCTTTTAACGCAACGTGATGATCAGTACGCTACAATAATAATAATATAACTGTTTATTCACAAATCCAAATCGGAAAGTGAAAAGGAGATAAAAGAGGTTATCCCTTTCTAGTTTAAGGTGGGATGGGGGTTAAAAAAGATGGGGGCTTATTGTTAAAACTTTCTTTCACTGAAAAGGAGGGCTTATTTGAGAGAGGGGGCCTTAATAGAGGATTTAAGATGTTGTTATTATTGTTTTTTTTTTTGCCTCTCAGATGTAAAAAAAAGCATTAACCCCGCTCTAATAGCTAGCAAAAGGTGAAGAGTGTTTCCATTGTTTGTAATATAGCAATCCAAAATGTATTCTCCACTTTGAAATAGATTTGATTTTCATAGCAAAAACTTCCTTAATCCCTGACTTTGGTTTATTTGACATATTATCTTTGATGAGCACATGTCTTTTCATGCACATGTGTCTAGCATCTGTAGATCATCATTTTATCATCTCAGGAACCTATCTAGAATTAGGAGGTATTTCACTAAAGAATCAGCAGAAGTTGCTGTTCATGCATTTGTCACATCGAAACTAGATTACTGTAATCCATTATTATACGGCCTACCTAAGTATCAGTTACAAAGATTGCAGTATGTACAAAACACGGCGGCTAGAGTTGTGTTGCAAGTGAGTAAGTTTCAGCATATCACACCTGTTTTGTGTGCGCTTCACTGGCTACCGATTCAATATCGTATTATTTTCAAGATTCTGCTCGTCGTGTATAAATCACTGAATGGGACATCGCCTAGCTATTTAGCTCAAAAACTACATTATCGTCCTCATTCTAGATCATTGAGGTCTGTTAGTAATGAACTTTTAATGCAACCTAGATCGTATACCAAGACCTACGGAGATAGAGCATTCACTGTTCATGCACCAAGAGAATGGAACTTAATACCCTATGAAATTCGAAAGTCCAACACAATCTCGAGTTTTAAAAGATCACTTAAGACGTACTTGTTTACTAAATTCAGTGATAACGGATCATTGTTTTTATAAATTTGTATATATTGCGTTAGTTTTAATTTTTTCCCTTTTTTTTATCATTATGAATATGGTTTAATAGTTGTTTTAGTTTCAATTTTTCCTTTTTTATCCATTGTAAATATATTAGGATATGGTAGTAAATTTGTAAATATTTTTCAATAATGTTGTTTACATGATTGTAAAGCGCCTTGAACATAGGATAAGAGCGCTATAGAAATAAAGTTATTATTATTATTATTATTATATTACTTGGGGCTGCACTTTGCCATGTCAATGTGCAAATTGACTAAAGGCTAGACTCCAGTTGTTCAAAAATTTGATAGTCCTATCTGAGTCATGTGCACAGTAAAAGTTCCTATCTCATTTGGAGATAATAGATGTTTTAAGTCAAACACGCTTTGCTCGTCAGATGGGCCCTTTCGTGCTCTAATTGAGACATGACTTGGTAGCGGTGTGCTGATTATCGATCATAATCTATAAAGCATCAGAAACCTAAAGCAAAGTGAGTATTGCTTATGCAAATGTTCAGTTGATTGTTGTGGAAAATTCACAAAAACATTGTTGACAAATAAGGAAATTAATACACCTGTGTTGTCTTTTTGATGGGGTCTTAATTTAGTTTATACGATGTTTAGTTGGTTTAACTATGTGACAGATAAGCCTCTGCTTGCAGGGTAGGTTTTTTGTTTTGTTCACTTACAAAACTATTTTCAGTGTTGAAAGTGGCACACAGGGGCACAAAACTATAATCTACTATAATCGATTATCAGTTTAATAGTTGGGTTAATCTGATTATTTCTGACAATATGATTATAATACAGACACTATTACTAAGACTAACCAACACCTTAAAGTAGACTTTGAAAGTATGTAAGCCAGCACATCTAACAGCTGCAACCTCACACCGCAACACCTAAACAAGATAAAAGCCTTGCCTTGTCCCTGTGTGGCATTTTCCCAGGCCTTAATTCTTGGTCAATTCATTTTGGTGACTTATCTTAGGCAAACTGGAGGGAAACTGTTTCACTATTTCACTTGGGACCACGTGACCTAAAACTCATTGGCCATGACTAGGCAACTAAAGCTCACTATGCTAATGGGGACTCTGGCACAAAACACTTCAAAAGCCTTTGCATCTCGACATGAAAAATCCCATGATCGAGATGCTCCAGGCCCCTTCCGCTCTTGTTTATTCAGTGGATAGTGATATATGCACCCTTTGAAGTAGTTTATTTTTTTAAATCCAAGGTTTAGAACTGAATTATAGCTGCTTCACAATCATACCCAGCTGTTGTTGGAATACTACAGTAACAGCCACTTTTTCACCTGGTCCACAAACCCCCTTTTCAAGGATACAAGTGACAAGAACATCATGCAGTGACAAGAACAACATGCACACTTAGCCTACAGTAATTAGAAGCTCAATTGACAGGTTTTAGTTTGACAGAAAACATATTGATCTTGGGGTCACTGTCACCCCATGTCTGGAATCTGGGAAATTTTTCTCTTGGAATCTGGAATAAAGGTCCTAAAGTACTCTGGATCCCACTTATAACTGGAATCCGGAATCCATGTTCCACTGACAAAGAATCCAGAATGCGGTATCCATGGCGCAAAATTGAGAATCCAAGACTGTCAGATTTCCTTGAATGGGCTGATCACTGTTTTCAACTTGATAAAATAAAAAACATCATGTGCTTTCATTTATTTTGTTTTTGCAACTAGAAAGAAATCCCACAAGCTTCAATACATCAATATGTAAGTTTTTCATTTCTGAGAAAGGAAACAGTTTATTTTCCCAATGTCTCTGTATTTAGCTGTATTTTACTACCAATGAAATGAGCAAACAATAATAAATTATCATTATTGTGACACTAAAAACTGAATAAATGAAAAGTCAGGATTAAAAATATCAAATGATAGCGACACTATGTTTGGCTTCAATTTTTAGTTTTGTTTCGACATCTGCCTCTCTCGCTCCTCGTCCCCTTCAAAATCACAGTGGAAAAATTAAAAAGAAGGCCAGGTTAGGCCCATGAATGTTACGATCAAATGAAAAGAATGTTTCACTTGACAAAAACTGCTGAGACAAAGTGCAGATTATGCAAGATTTCCGTATAACTACATACATTAATGATATTAAGCATACAGCTTTTGTTCAAAGAAAACAAAAGGCAGAACAATACTACACCTTTGCAACGGGCAGCTAAATTTATTGATAAGCTGAAGCCTTGCAAGTATTCTTTCACAAATCGGGAATTAAAGAAACAAATCTTTAGTAATTTTCGGAACACACAAACCAAATAGCACGAGTAACAGAAATACCTTTACGCGTTATAATATTCCCAGCGATTACCAGATATCACTATATTCGAATCTTTGCCTTCCAACGGTACAGTCACAGTTTTCCGAACAATCAGACCTGAATTCTGTCCACCTTTTAGCTCTCAAACACTGAAGAAAGCACTTCTCAGCCTCTACGAAGCCCTCAAAGGTTAACCATCTTTGTTTTGGAAGGAATAAACCAATGAGAGCGCACGTATGAACGCGCTATGGAATGCACCAATCAGCGATCGTTTTAGTTCGCTGTGTGCCAGGGTCTTCTCTCCTGCCGCCGCCATATTGGAAAGCGAGAAGACCCTGGGGACGAGGTTGTTGTACGCCCAACACGCGTGTCGTCCAAAACGAGTTTCAGACAATATTAATATTATCAGTAAGTAGTTACTGATATTCTTATCCTATATTCTGAATTGTAAGACAAGGCTTTCCCTGAGTCACCAAGAATGGAACCTGAAAGCCTCAATCAATCAATCAATCTTTATTTCTACTCGAGTTGAAGATCGATGGCAATAAAATGCTAATATCTCCGAGGACAAATAGCTATATAACAAAAAATAATAAATATTATAAATATTGAAAAATAAAAATAAAATAAGAAATAAATATTAATGGTAGACGTAATGATTAAATTACAGAATATGAAAAAGTAATTGATCAACTCACTCTGATTCAGACTGAAAATTTGATAAGATTAACTACAAAATCCTCCGCAGTCAGTATCAAATTTGAAACTAGAAATGGCCAATTTAAATAATAGCTCTATCATTGTTAGGTAGGGAACTCCATAACTTGCTACCGTGATAAGAGAGAGAATGAAGCCCATAGCTGCTAGTGTATAATATTGGTGCCAAGTTTCAGTTATCCTAACCCGTTCTAACCATGAAAACCATTGATTGGGTGATTTGTCTCCATGTTGTAACCACTTATGACGATAAAGCGAGTAGAGACCTTTAAAAGACTAAAAGACTTACTTACTTCAAAAAGGCACCTTTTGAAAGGGATTGGTATAGCCCCCTGGGAGGGGTACTTTAGGAATTCTGGGTGGGGATGTGCCGCTGAGACCCTGGAACCCTTTAACCTATACCAGAGTTAGGTCAGCTGAATTTTGCTACCCTATACTAGAGTAAACTCCCCGAGTCCCCCCTATCCTAGAGCAGCTGTTTTCCAGAAACTACTGAGGTCACTAGCACAGTCTAGCCAACACAAAACCTTATACCACAATCCCTAGTCTATATAAAATTTTCAACCAACTCATCAGTTTCCTGAAAAATGATACCCTCTTCTAGACCCAAACGCTCTGATTTATATACCCTATCCCAGAGTAAACTGCTTGAAAACCATACCCTTCACAGCGGCACATACGTATATGGCCCACATATGGCAGTACCCCCCCCCCACACACACACACACACACACCCCGTATAGCCCAAGCGACTACCGGACATACGCTTCTGCAATGGTAGGTTAGGATTGTTAAGCTGCATTTTGTTAAGGGTATGTAAATGTCGATGATATGCTTATTTTAATAAGCAGTTATTCTTGCTTTATGATTCGCGCAACGTTGATATGATACAAGAGCTTAGGGTAAAATAATTATGAAAACAAACACAGGCCTTAAAGAATGAACAGCAAGAAACTTTCCTAACTTAACAAGAAATCCTTGCTTCAAAAACAAAGCAAGCAGGTCACATAAGAATTGATTCGACATCACATTTACTCAAACGGAAACAGTTTGACATGTTACACATAAACTTCATTAAATTCAAAATAATGCTAAGAGATTTTCTGAGATTCTCTTTGTTCTGTGTCTTTATTATGTTTTAAGCAAAAATACATGCTAAACCAACTAGGAAAACTTACTGTTAAAAGTGATTAAAAAGCTGAAAGAAAAGAAAAGCTTAAAATTTACAAAAAAGGTAGAAACAAAGAAAATGAACTTGACTGAAAATAAACAACGGTACAAGAACAGTCAAGTATGGCCATGGATTAATTACATTTCAGGACGAGTTCACCCTTTAATGTAGCAACTTTTAATTGACCGGTATTAGCCGAAAACCCGCCTTATATGGCGTTCGAGTGTGTTTTTTTTTTATCCTTATCTTGCGGAACGACCAATTCCTTTTTTGGAGACATGGAGATCTTTTTTCAGTGTCAATAGATGACCTGTTGCTTTGCTGGTAGTAAAAACTCCCGTCACCTTAACTATTCTATGCGTTTTATTTTCTCGACCAATCAATGCTTTGCATTTTATTAAAAGATCTACAAAGGACAGATGAAAGGAAACTGTCTGATCGATTTGCGATCCATTAACATGAACCTTTAAAATTTAGCCAAAGATCCTTATTCAGTTGCCAAGTATTTTCACCTCCAGTGGCTCTGATCTAATCTCTCAGCCAAGCTGAACACGGTCGCATCACCTTGATCTTATCAAGAAGCGCTCTGCTTTGCTTTGGTCTTCAATCAGTCTACACGACTTAAATACTACACCAAACCGCAAAGACTTTAGTCTGGGGTGATTGTTTTCTTTAAAAGGAGTCAAGGACAAACAACGCTCGTTATGACCTCTACATGGTCAACGGATATACGATGGTCGAAACTTCGCCAATTTGAGTATGGAGAACCGAACAATCACGCAGACGAGCTAAAGAAAGCTTTACACACAGCTAGCGATGATAGCGATGATGAATGGCTTGCACAACTCGAGAGGGATTATGCCACAGCGAAACGAAAGCACCGCGCTTACTGGACTTCTCTTGAAAAAGTTTTGACATTAGTCCTGATAATCTTCGTTGTGATCACTATTTCCTTAGCTTCTGTTCTAATATATAAACAATATGACATACCACTAATATTTGGAAGTAGCAGATATCGTAATAATATTTGCGAAAATCAAGGCTGTGTAGCTGCAGCGTACAATATTTTGAATCATGTGGATGAAAGAGTTGACCCATGTGAAGATTTTTATGGTTACTCTTGTGGAAATTGGGTTAGAAGAAGCTTTACTCCCCCGGGTAGTTCAAAATGGACAGCATTTCACCAAGTTTCAGACAACAACCTCATGATTTTAAAGAAAGTCTTTGAACAAACGCACCTAGGTGGAAATGAAACTGCTGCAATGTTCGCCAAAGTTAACGACTACTTCTCAGCTTGCATGAATAAAACCATAGTTGAAAGTCGAGGCTCCGAGCCCCTGAGAAATCTTATCCAATTTGTTGGTTCGTGGGCCATGAACGACAACGTGTCAGATGCGGGGGCTTGGTCTCCGGAGTCTTGGAATTTCGAGCAAGCGTTGAGTAAAATTCACAAACTGAAGAGTATGCCTCTGTTTTATATGTTTGTTTCTGCGGATGACCGTAATTCAAGCCAGAATATTATACAGGTAAAGTATGGTTAAACGGAAACGTTTCTTCATTTGCATGGTTGGTTTACACGCGCTGCCTTAGCCTGCCAAGCTTAGATTTGATAGGAATAAAAACACCGTTCCCGTAATTTGTATTTCCGCGATTTACATCATCTTCATTCTACGTTTCATTCTTTTCAGGGTTAAGATAACCTCAAAAAATTGGCCTGCACCCAATGTATAGGTCATCATAGCTCAGTTGGTGGAGCCAGCACCGCACCAGTGCAAAGGCTATGGGTTTGAGTCTCATTGAAACCCCGGATATTTTTTGCTGGTTTAATTTTCAATTGCTTAAATTGCTATTAATATTAACTGCGACGACCATATCTTAATTATAAGAATTCGTCTTGTTACCACTATAAGCCGACAAGGGTCCTATTGAAATAATCTGAACAACGTTGTTTTATCTCGTAGATTCAACAAGCAGGAATCACATTATCTGACCGAGATTATTACTACAGAAATGAATCGGACAAGGTAATCTAATATGTCACCATCGTTTTTGCTTTCTTCTCAAAACATGAATCCACTCTCCAAAAAATGTCCTCTTTTCAATTGCAACCAACCATCTTATCAATGTAGGTCCTGCAAGCGTACAAAGAATTTATGGTCAAAGTGGGCACACTCCTGGGTGGAGAACTGAATGCAACACGAGCCCAGATGGAGGAAGTGTTTCAATTTGAAAAGAAACTGGCCGAGATTTACGAACCAAAAGAGCGCCTTAGAAACATGGAGGAGATTTACCACAAGATAACTGTTGCCGATCTTCAACAACTAGCACCTGCGGTAAGAAAATGCGCATTGCAATGCTGATGATGAGATTCCGACGATCGCGCTGACTTTTTTTTTAGAGAAAAAAAATGTTAATTAGAAGATTCTTTTGATGGTTACGAACCACACTCCTTTCTAACTCTCAAAGGGTGGGTGTGCAACTCTGGAATCACCGTGAATGAATGAGAGAGAACGAGAGAGACGGAGAAGGGTGTACTGTGCATGTATCGGGCTTAGCAACTCTGAAATATGCAGAATTTCTTGGAAAGGAAAACTCTGGATATTAATCAGAGTTTCTGTTTTGAGTATAGTAGAAACAATGAAAGATCTTGTTAGGGAGAGGTCGTTGTGAAATTATAGCGCAATGTGCAAAGATAGGCCTTCGACTTGAGCTTCTTGTCTTGGAATCATTTACACAATCACAATTGCAATTGTTGCTCACATCTGACTTCATTTTACGTGACACTTGTCTTTTAGATTTCGTGGTTGGATTACATGAACACGATGTTTTTCAGTCCTGTAACACATGAAGAGTACGTGGTGGTTTACACTCCAGAATACCTAAAGAACATGTCAAACCTTGTCATTATGACGGATAGAAGGTAACACTGTCGCAAATTTAATGAGCAACTGAATGTAAAAAGGATATGGTAAAACAGGAGCCTCTCCGTGTCAGGTGCAAAATAATAATAATGAAAAAGATACCTAAGAGCAGTAAATGATGCAAGTCCAATGAAACGCAGTCAGGGATTCAAATTCTCCAAGCCCTCAGACTCATTTTCAGGCGCTCCTGGGACAAATTTGATGAGAATACTTTGCACAAAGGACTTCCGGACGATAAGCTTGCAGCTCTACTGCATCACTACTATCTAAAAAAACCTTTGAGCAAGGTGATCCACACGACACATGAATAAAACTTTCTGATTCGGTCTTGCCTCATCTCTAATGTAGAGATGCTTGAGCCAGACAAAACTGTGTGTTCAGTTTGTTTTACTATCTACGACCCTTTGGTCCTTCCCAACTTACCACCCAAATGAGAACGAGCCTATACCAAGTCCAAATTGGTTGAGAAAATTATTGCCAAAGGTGTTTGCATATGTTTTTCTCTTGATCTCTTGACATAAGAGAAGAAAAATTTGATGACTCATAATTTGAGGCAATAACAATGCTCGAGCATCAACGAACTAATGTTCAGAACAACAACTTCCATTGAAGCCAGTTGATCAGTTTGTTTAAATCTCGTAGAATACTCGCAAATTACATGGTGTGGCATTTAATTAAACCTCTGATCGGCGAGCTGTCCAAACCATTCCGTGACGCATCATTGGAACTGTTAAAAGTCGAGAAAGGCGTAGAAGGAGGTGCGCCGCCTTGGAAGACCTGTGTTACAAAAACTAACTCAGTCATGGGGTTTGCTACTGGATACTTGTTCATCAAGGAGCAATCTGGCAAAAACGCCAAGAAAGAGGTGATTTTGACGTCAAAATGTTTTTCTATTGCCCTTTTATTTGCTCACAATGCTTTTTTAAAATAAATAAGTGAGGCTCAACTTCCGTCTCGACTCTAATCTGTTCAAGTGAATAAGAACTATCAGTTTGTTGCAACTCTGAATAAGGTAAGAAAGCTCCCTTGCAAAGATGTACCCTGGTTTAAGAGGATCCATTCCAAGAGTCTCTTCTTAAGATGAGCTAAATAATGGCATCGCTCATGAACCCATGCAATTTAAATTAAAAACATCTGCGAACCTTCTTTCACCGGGGCCTGGTGACGACGACGATAAATATAATGGTGATCAAAAATGATGATAACAGACCTCCGTGATGATAATGATAATGATGATGATGATGATGATGATAATGATGATGATGATGATGATGAATGAATGATGGTTGTGGTGATGATGAAGAAAGTGGTTATGTGTAGTATTTAATTCTTTCACATTCTTTTCCCTACCAATTGTATTTTTGAGTAGGCGGAAGACATGATAGCAGGGATAAAGAGAGCGTTCATAACAAACCTCCCGCACGTAGAGTGGATGGACGAAGAAACCAGAGGCAACGCTTTAAAGAAGGTACAGGTTACAACCGACCTTGAGATCTTGATTATAGTAGAGGAGATGATTTGAGCTTGAGTTCTTATGCAATTAGAAGAATATAGATTCTTTTTTCACATATGATCTGAATAGAGTAATTCTTTTAAACGATCGAACTGAAAAGGCTAAGAAGAGGGTTCAGTTAAAGTATCATGTCCACCTCTGGAAGGTTTGTGATAACCACACCCAGTTTAGCAAACAACTAAAGCGTGCCGCGAGAGATCGCGCGAGCGAGTCGCGAAGCTGCCACCCTTGGGCTCCTGTCTCCTTTCACGCGCAGCTCTTGCGTTAATCGAGAGCTTGCTCGCAGGCTACCAAAAGACCCAAAAAGACAAACTAGGTCAAGAAGGACGTTCTTGTGATCTGCTAATTGAAAACACTAAGATCAGAGCTGACCAAAGGATAACGTTTTTGCGATTTCGTATTTCAGGTTATTGCCACTTTTGACATGATAGGTTATCCAAGGTGGATTGAAGATTTGGAAAAGCTTGACAAGTACTACGAAAATGTGAGTCTCTAAGCTCCATTGATTAGTTAAGGGGCATTCTGCACCAGTACCAGTCAGCGGTACTAAAACTGAGCATGCTTGCTCTCCGTTGTTCGTGGCTCGGCTGAAGTTGATTTGAGAAGGAAATGAGCTGAGAGACACCTTGTTTGATGGTAGACTATCTGGCATTTGTCTACGGCTGATTATTCCCTTCAAATTTTAACAACCCTCAAATCCAATATTTTCAATTTTCCATAATTTTAAAAAACACTGTTCGCCTCAATTTTTATCTATTACTAAAAACATTCGAAAATCATCCAAAAAATCTCACACATGTCATTGTATTGAACCAATTACTACGACCTGGAGCTATTTAAGTGAATGAAATCTTAGCTAGAGTTGGAAGAAAAAGGGTAGAAGTAAACGAAAAACTGTCAAGGAGTTTAACCAGAATTACCCCTAAAGCAATGTAGAGTGGGCTAAATTCTGCCTGAGAAAGTTTTATATTAGAACAGATGGTCCGTTTTCCTTTGATTCGAAAAATTACCTGGACGAAACAACACTAAGATTCTGAGGCTTGATAAGGGTACAGTATACGCATCAAATGACTTACGTTCTTTTGGCAGCTAACAATTGGTGCTGAAACTAGTTTTGAAAATTATCTGGAGGCAAGAAGGTTTTTTCATAACAAGTCTATGATTAGACGAGGAAAGCCTGTCGACAGACAAGAGTAAGTACTTAATAGAAACATATAGTAAATTTTTGCAGTATTGTAAGTTATTCTTCTCTTGCCTCCCAAGTATCCTTACTGATGTTTTTGCACTTTCTGCATCATCCACGTTAAACGAATGGAAAAGCGTCCTTCCTCATCCCTTTCAATAAAAGCATATTTAAGTGTCCCCGATTAATAGGCCTCCTTAGGCATGCTAGAAGATTTTGACACTTGAATGAAGTTTGTACGTATGTAGTATTTGGCATTTTTGAAACATTGTTTGTTACGTTGATCCCCATATTATGCCACAGTTATGTTCTCAATAATCATCATCGTGATCTTCAGCGGAATCATGCCTAATCATCATTATCAGATCTTTGCTATTATTAAATTTATCATTTTATCATCAGGTGGCACATGAGTCCTGCTGACGTCAATGCGTACTACAATTCTCCTAACAACTATATAGGTTTGTTACCTTTTAACCCTCTTACTCCTCCAGTCCTGGCTGCTATACATTTTAGTGTACATGAGTTTAGAGAAATTGGGGTTATATCAATCTGGCATCCTTTGACGGATAAATTTGCTAATTCGCATCACCTAGTCATCATTACTGGATCGATTAATGCGACGTCTTTATTGGTCAATTAGATCAAAAGTCGGGTCCACAAAAACATGTCACAAAGGAATCTGACAGGCTTCATAACCTGATTCTATGCTATCAACTATCCTCTAAATAACAGATAGTTTTAACTCAACTTAATCTCTCCCTAGCTGATGAGGTTCCTAATTCTTCTCGTTTCTTACACAGCGTTTCCGTCCGGTATTCTGCAGCGGCCATTTTTCGACCCTGACTTTCCCCAGTGAGTATGAAGTGTCATTACTTTTACACACTTTCTAACCAGAATGTGAGAGCGCCGATTAAGAACTTAGCCCCATTCACACTAAAGCTTAAACATGTTTGAAGGCTGTTTAGTTGAACACGGATAAAATTTTTGATTGCACACTTAGTGCAAATTAAAAAACATTTTGAATCCTGTTTGAAACCAGTATTCCAGTTTTCCGTGTTGGATTTTCATTTTTTAAAACCTGGTTTAATTTAATATGTTTAGCTGATGTCGATGGGGCATTACATGTAAATCCTCTTTCCAGGTCAGTGAATTACGGTGCTCTTGGTGTGGTAATGGGACATGAACTAACTCATGGATTTGACGATCGAGGTAAGGGACTGACTCACTGACTCGTAAATGTGTTATTTTTGCTGCTCGGCAACGCTTTTTCTATCTTTAAGACATTCCTTTATCGATTGGGTATTATTTAAGGGATAAAATATAAAAAAGTAATCACTATTTTGTACTAACTTCAGGTCGCCTGTTTGACGAGCATGGTAACCTGGCCAGCTGGTGGAACAACCAGTCCGTGGAGGCCTTTCAGCGACATGCTTCGTGTATGGTTAATCAATATGCCAACTTCAGTGTCGCAGGAACGAACGTAAGAGAGACTTTTGTGTTATTATTAATAACAGAGTCATTGTCGACTTCCGTTCCTTTCTTTCCTTTCTTCCTCTATTTTTCCTTTATTTATCTATTTATTTATTTTACTCTTCTTTACATTTGAGATATACTCCACTTGCAAGAAGTTTTAAATTATTTGTTAATTTATAAGTAAACTAGTACATTAGTTAAAATAGAGGAGGGATCCTGTTTCACCGTAAAAGGTAGCATTTAAGGAGCTTCAATAGACTAATAGATGATAAATGAAAGAAAATGATGAAATTTTCTTTTTTCGTTAACTATAAAATATAGACAGACTTAATTTCCAGTTTGGTCTCGTGGCAGGTTAATGGCAAGCAAACACTTGGCGAAAACATAGCGGACAATGGTGGACTAAAGCTTGCATACGCAGTAAGTTTGCTGTCGAACGAGACAAAGATCATTGTACCCTGCTAAAGCTAAGGGAAAACCATATCAGCGACGTGGCAGGGGCAGAGGAGTCGCTAAGGGGAGAAAAAGCGCACTCTTTCTTCTCGCAAACGTCTTTTCCTCCTCTATCCGTTTCATAAACTTACGTTGTCAAAAACTATGCGCTCGACAATTTTCAACACTTTTGATAAAGGCAGGCTGAAACATTCTCTATTTTCCAATTTAAAAACGAAAGGAAACTGGGGCAAGTTAACTTGCACCGTTACAATAGACAAGGAAAAAAATTAGTCAATAGCTGACCGGCCCGTCGATCCCAGAAACAATAGCGGGACGCATTTCGGCTCCAGTTGCCTTCTCGTTGCTCAAGTGGCGAATGCAACTACCTTGTTACTAGGGCCAGGATTCTCATGATGTAGCGTTGTTCGTATTCATGGGTTTCCACTGAAATAAGCTATAACCGGTGATTTAGTGACAAACTGCTTTTTACAACAGACCTCTCTAAGAAACCAGATTTTCGGTGTGGTCCTAAAAAACTGTGAGTGCTAAGAGCTTATCACCTGGTGTCTGATTTGATACCACAGGCATACCAAGACTGGGTGAGGAACAACAGCAAAGAATTGAAACTTCCAGGATTAGACTTCACGCCCGAACAGCTATTTTTCCTTGGCTTTGCACAGGTATGGGTCATACATCTTTTGCGCAATTCAAGACGCGGTGTTTTTCTTTAAGGAGCAAAGTTATGACACCAAGCTGAGTTCCAAAGGGTTACCATGTTAGTAAGACGCATATGTTTCTCCGTCTGTGGTTAAAAATAGCGTTGCATAAAAAATGAGTTCGCGCTTTTCCAATCTCAATTTGTCAGTTGGTTGCGAATATTTCTGAAGTTGAATTCTAAAGGACTCATCCACCTCAGAAAAACAAAATCATGAATTAAGAAGTTTCAAGTCGCAGTCGTGAAAGAACAGCAACGAAATGTACCAAAAAGTGTGACGCAGGTGCAAAGTTGTTGTTTTGCTGAAATAAACTCATTGCTTTTAGCCGTTTTCGTTACCGCCGCCGCCCGGTCGGATCTTATGGTTCCTTAAGGTGGGAAAGAATACATTTACAATGATAACGTTATAGATTGTCATCTTGAACTAAGAATCTCATAAGGAAGTTGCATGCACTGCAAACATTTTGTGGTAGTGATTATTTTGTGGTGAACGAGTCAAAGAAGGAGGGTATCTTTTAGCCTTAACCACCCCTCCCATTGTTCGTCCTTTCACTCCCTCCTATATATTCCTCTGATTTCAATAACAAAGATGACCACCACACACTGGGACTACAGAGCGCTCTCTCACTTGAGAAGAAAAACGCGTCCACTGCAGGCTAATTAGAGTAAACAAAACATACATATGTTCAGCCCTGTGCACACTAATGCGTTTTCAAAAGTATGAGTTTTCGTTGTTATCGAAAAAGCATCGATCGGTTTGCGTCCACACTACCGTTTTGGTGCGTTTTCCACTGTCTACACTAAACCGATAGAATTGCACGCTGTGACGTAAGCTGAACTCTATGCGCATGCTACAAAAAAACGCACCTGCATTATTTTTGGTAATCGTTTTCATTTTGATGCGTTTTCGACCGTCCACACTAATATAACATGTATGCGTTTTCGTTTTGATCCACTTGCAACAGCGTTTTCAAATCGGGTATGAAAACACTCAGCGTATTAGTGTGGGAGGAAGGCCTAAACGCACCTAAATGTATGCGCTTTTAAACGAAAACGCATTAGTGTGGACATGGCCTCAGACAGAGTGAATACGACTTATATTGAGCTCGGTTCAGCAAATTACATTTAAGATCACAACCATTCTTGAAAACCTGATTTAAAACGCTATGTTTTTTTTCCTGCAGGTTTGGTGCTCGGCGACTTCCGAAGGACGAGCTCAGCATGCTCTGTTAACTGATGTACACAGTCCTGAGAAAGTAAGGTAAGTTGACGCGGCTGATTTTTTTTGTTTTGTCTGGGTCCTGTTCCCTCATTCCTATGAGCAAAGACACCAGCTCGAGGCTTGGGGTGATTAGAATGAAATGCTCCACCCAAGCATCGACCTCTTTGCAGCGACGTTTTTGAGCGACTCGCGTCAAAGGGAGGTGAGCTTTTCTCTCTTTTAACATGCCTTGACGCTACCAAATTTGTATTCAGTTGTCAAGTGTCTTTACTCTTATAGTTTATTCGAGAATCGATCACTTGCATAAAAGCTTTTTTTCTCTACTCGGCAGTATCTTCTTGGATGTTTTTTTTGTTTGTTTGCAGTGATGGAGAATGGAGGTTTTTTTTAAATTTTTGCTGGCTGACGGTGATATTTTAACCGCAAATAACACACCGAATAACCTGGCGTGAGTGTAGCAATATACTAGATATCCGCAGCCACATTCGTCCCTGGGGGTTCTCCCATTTATCGTCCTGTTTTCTAAGGGAAAAGCCCTAGGATGAGGTTGATCCGGAGCGTTTTGAAATTGTTTCTCAGTTTAGCTTTCTGCAAGCACTTAATAATTCAATAAAACCCATACAGTTACATTAAGAAAGTGCTTAACTTTCAGATTTTGGTAAAAGTACTTTTTACTGAATGGAAAATTCCACAGGTAAAATTACTCCAAATAAACGTCACATAAAACAACTATAATTACCAAATAAATCCTGCAAATATAAAGCAACTAGATCAATATCAGAGGGCATGGGTGGTACGACAGTCAAGCTATCCTTCTTCAAGTTGTATCCTAACATGAAGGACGGCTTGAGTTGAGTCCAGAAATCAGAGGTCGGGGGAAACATTCTTCTCGACTCGCTTGCTTCTTCGCTGGGTTGATCATTTTAAATCATTCTCGTTACTACAAGGCAGCAGGGTTTGGATACGGTCGTGTTAATATAAAAATTGCACAGTGACATTAAAATCTATCTTAGAACGCAAAAAAATAGAGAATGCGGAAATGCGTGTTGAATGTAGCTAATCCGGTCTAGTTTATAGACTTCTTGTTTTTCTTTTTCCTTTTGTAGGGTTCTCGCAGCAGTTGCAAATTCAGAGGAATTTTCCGAAGCCTTTCAGTGTCCTCTGAATAGTCTAATGAATCCCGTCAAGAAATGTAAAGTTTGGTGACGGGAACAGGATTGATTTTAATCATTTTAATGCAAATGCGCGACATTCTTTTGTTATATATACCTTTTTGGTTAGTTACCTTAACTTTAAGATAAAAATATTATTGTAAGCGACAAAGCATCGGCAACCGTACCTGTTTTATATATATTATACTTGCCATTTAGCTGTAACTCTGTCGATCGGGGTTTGGGCGGAGTATCCAAAGCTTGGATCTTGAAGAGGGTTTTCGGAGAGGTGGAAAAACAAAGGAACGAATTGAAAGGAAAGAAAGAGAGGACCATGCCGGCGCTTCGTTTTGTTGTCATCCCCCTTCCAATGCTTCTGTGGCGAGATTACTCAGTCCTAGCTTGCGTAGCTGGCGGTATTGTGTGGGTGCGAGATTAAAGTTTTGGCGGCGGAGCCGTGTTCCAAAAAAAAGGAGTAGGCACGAGTCGTGGCAGTCAAATCTCACTCGACTATATTACGACGGCTCCGCCGCCAAATCTCACTCCACTACTACACAATACCGCCAGCTATGCAGGCTACTCAGTCCAAAAATGCTACCGAAAAGAGCTCTAAGCGGTGTGATATCTACGTGCTAGCGTCTGGCTCAACTAGAAAAGGTCGTTATGGTATCGATCAAAAGAAGCAAGGCTGATTTTACAGTCGGGAAATCAATATAACTCAATGATTATTTATCAACTACTTCGTTCTCCCACTTACGTACACTTGTTTAAATGCCTTATATAGTGTGAAATAAAGTAAGATTGATCGATCAATCGATTGAATTTTTTGTTACCAATACTTCGGAAGGCACGGCCTGCCTTGTTCAGGGTCTTAACATTCTGGTTGACGCTGCACTACTATCCAGTTTATTTACCAAGGTAAACGAAAAAGAGCTTGATTTCAGTTTATCCCATCAGAAACAATGGTATAGCCGCAAATAGGGTTTCAAGAACGCAAGAAAAAGTTATTGAATCAAATCAAAAATATTCTTGCTCCCCGAAATGTCAAATTTCTTACCTAAACAAGTGTCAGAAATAGCGTTTTGTTGTTTAGTTAGGCGCTTAGAATTCTAACAAAAACAGAACATGAAACAGGTAGCCAATTCGCCGCATTACAAACAGCGAGGAAACTGGGCCCAGTTAATTTTCGCAAAGACTTCTGGGACTGTTTCCAGGGACACGGGGAAGAAATGGCCTATAGCTGACCAGCGCGCCCTCAGTAAAAATCCCACAAACAATTGCGGGACGCCTTTCGGCTCCAGCTCCCTTCTCGTTCCTAAGTGGCGAATGCTCACCTGCAGCTAAAGGGGGGAATTTCATATATCCCATGATGCATCGCTTTATACTATATTATCAAGCTTCCGAACGCACGTGATGCTATCAGTTCAACAGGGACGTGACAGTTGAACAGCAGTGCAGAGCGACTTGTTTTGCCGATAAGACTTTCTCTACCTTTGCTGTGTCGATCTATTTACGATTTTCGTTTTACTATTCCAAATATATCTCTTGTTAAGTCAAAGAGAGTGTTTTGCCCGCCGATTATGAGTTAACTAGACTTACGATAGCAACGCAGTCCACACAAACGTTCTTAGAAGCTAGCGAGGAAGGTCTTTGCTTCAGTACGTCCTGTTTTAACGTGCGTTGACAAAGCTCTCCATGAATTAACAGGCGATTTCCACGACTTGTCTTGAAATAAATACATATTCTAGGTGTGAGATTTCTTCTTTTGTGATCGGGGTGTTCATATTGTCAGTTCAATAATTCATCGATGCAGTACATCAACCGTACAGTGACTGCACACGCTTTTACTTCAACAAGCTCGGCTTATGTAGTCGAAAATACCGAGACCGTTAAAGTACAAAGTGACGTCTATCGGAGATAAAATTCAAAGGAGGGAAATAGCTCCAACAAACAATAAAAATAACAAAGACATCTCCATATTTTTCGTAACACAACACGAGCTAAGCATCATTGTCAAACATAAACAGAAAAAAGCTTTATTAAGAAATGGCACAATACATATACAAAAACACCCACTTCTTCACTACAATGGATCCTAAAAGAATTATCAAAATGTCTTAAAAGGTTTTATACGCCGGTTGAGGTCCTACGGCGTGCTATTCCATGACATTTGCTGCCCTGTATATTTCAAGTTCCCCACGCGCGGTTGCGACCGGAAGCCACCACGAGAAACCAATTTACCTAAAATAATGAGACAAAAAAGCTTCAATAACTATAAACCATTGAATTTAAACATTCATCATACCCTCAAGAGATAATATTTGTGTTTTGATCAACAAAAAAAGGGCGAATTCAAGAGAAAATGTCCCATCTTCGCGGGACTTAGCATAAAGAAATTGAAACCTTCGTCTTGCATCTTAGTGGAGAACGGGCAGAAAATGCGATATTTCAAAACGATCAAACCCATAAAAATCGCGAGGTCGAAAGAGGTCGGAGCGTGGAACTAGTATCAAGCACCCCTTGTCCGCAGATTTAAATAATTTATTAGGGCAAAACCTTGCTAGAATAAAGACAGTTTTCGATAACTGAAAGTCATCTAAATAAATATTCACTTGCGAGTTAAAACAGCATGGCTTAACGGGGTCGTAAACGAGAGCAATAATGCGTGAAATGACCATGGGACCATTTTACATTATTAATAAGATACCAAAGATTAACAGGGCTCATTAAAACTTACCTTGGATGAGCTGCATCTTGAAATTCAGGTCGTTGAAAATCTCCCTCGAAACCCTCGAACGCTCTTTCAACCGCGGAGAGAAGAGACAAATTTGCCGCGAAGCATCATGGGATATATGAAATTCCCCCCTTTCCTGCAGCTGATCTTTAATGAGCTGCAAAAGATACAATTCAGCCTTCCCGTCCTGTACTGTAGTAATCGTAGGGTAACTATCGACTCGGACGGGGTGTATTGCCTGGTACCCGCCCTCCGATTTGGTACCAAGAGACCCAAAATAGCCAATAAAATCGCGCGAAAACTAATCAGTGGATTATAAGGTCATATAGTTGAAGCAGAAGCAATGATGTAACCCTGGCTTCAGGGTAAAATGCTTCTGGTAGAGGCTATTGTGAAAAAGGTTTCACCATGTGGTCTCAATAAGCAGACCGTCAAAGCTTTGTTTGATTCTGAAAGAGCCAATCGAAACAGCTGCACAAGGTAGTGAAATATAGTGACTACCGTTTGCCAAAATTCTCTGCTAAATAAAAAAAATACAAGTTTTACTTTAATTATTCCATATTAAACTCCTCAGAACCTCTTCAAAAGTAATTTTGCCATCCTTTTCCAGCTTTATGCTACCTTGTAAGCAAATACTGGCGTATTGCATTTCTAACACCCCCGTAAAAAGGTAGCGAGTGGTTGTATCTCGGCATAATTCTCCACCACATACCAAAAAAGTGACTTAAAAATTTTTTTGACTTTTTTGTTTTGTTTTTATGGCTGCACAACCGCCCCGGAAAATCTCAGCAAATGTGGAGTTTTATTTAGCTTTTCGAAAATCACGAAAAAGAATGATTTACATTAAGATAACACTATGTCTGTGTGAATCTATTTCCTTAATTGATTTTTGTCTTGTACGGTATTATTTTATCAACTATGATTTCAAATCTGTTATATTATTGGAAAACACCTTATGATTCTCATATGCGATGTAAATAAAAGTTTCATAAAATTATACACTTATGATGTTTCTTGTCTAATTTAGTTGGTTTGCCTTGTAAGTTGTGTGTTTATTTTCTGCTACGATAATGATAATATTTACAATCCTTTTCAAGGGGATTTTCACAGATTTTTCATTAAAATAATTGAGAAAGTGAAAAACTCATTTAAATAAAGCCACGGAGTGATGAAATGGGCACCTCGGGCAAATCGTATACTGACCGCGCAAGTGGAAATTGCTGATAAGAGTTTTCTTCTTGTATGTTAAGGCTGGCAATATTTGCGTGTCAGGTGAGTTTTAAGTTTTTCCGCTACTTTCTTCTTCTGGAGCTGTTGATATCCACTGACTGCTTATAAGTATTGAACGGAGAATTTGATCTTATGCTAATAGCTTAAACTTGATAGTGCAATAATCGGCACTACAAAGAAAACTCTTGACAGCAGACTAATCAGCAGTGTGCCGAGAATTTAATATTGACTGCCGTGTTTTTTGTGCATTACAATAAATAAAGATCAGTTAATAGCAATCTCTGATTTTTAAATTCTTTTGTCAATTTGTTCAAATTCTTTATAACTCAGAAACCACATAGATCTTGTCTTAGCTACGCCAATAGTCATTATAGAAGGGTGTTATTCAATATGCAAATTTTTCCTGAAACTTTTAAAAACACACCCACTAAAAGTTGAATTCACTTATCAATTTTAATTTGACGGCTTTAATTTGCTGTTAGTTCGGAACTTTTCAAGAGTCCGCAAATGTATACACAGATCATGTGCCAATGTGTTTTCTAAAGAATTATAATTCGCTATTTGCAAGCTGCCACCATCAGATTCTGACACAGATTCGAGTTTGATCGCGTTACCTCTGTTTGTCTTTGAATCTCGTCTTTACACAGAAATGGCTTTTGCGTGTAAATTTATGCCCGTGGTAAGTTTAAACATTTTAAATCACTCATTTTAATGCAAGGCATTTTGAAATATTCTAACGTCAGAAAAAAATCTTTCATAGCTTTAATTTATATACCGGGGAATAAATATGCATTTTACCTGAATAGTACTTTTAACCCTGCGTCTTTATTATGGCACAAAATATTTTATTTAACGGTGGAGAAAATATATTTTGGGAAGGATTATCGAATACATGGAAAAATTTTCTAACTTATGCTTCAAAGTTAATGTTAGAAGTTTTAAGTAGTCGAAGGTCTCCGTCGAAGACAAGGTCGTTCGATTCAGCTTTATTCAAATGATATTTATACTGTTAAAGCAAAATCGACCTATTTTCAAATCGCCTCTTGAAGGACATGTTTCTTGATTTAATATCACAAAAAAGCGAACCGCTTAAGTAACCTACGGCTATAGAATTGAAATGATGTTTTTTTTTGTGTGTGTGATAATTCAGGGTTGAAAGCCGCTTAGTGAATTTTTCTTTCTAAAAGAAATGTAAGAGATTTAAGGTGGTTAAAGCGCTTACCAATATGTCAAGAAACTTTTTTCGCTAATTGGACAGATGGGATTTCTCTTTTGCAGAAAATATAGTTAGAGCCTGTATTCTTACGTATGACAGGTGCTTTAGGGACACTTAGATGGTTTAACATGACACCAATTATTGATAAGCAAAATAGCAAGTTTTTATATCATGGCAATTTGTTTGTGTGAGAGGTCAGAAAATGTGAAAGAGAGCTTAGCGTCTTGTCGTTCATAGAAATTATACGAATAAGTAAGAAGTGTCCAGTTACCTGTTACCAGCTGTAGCAAGAGTCATTATCGAAACCTCGCGTTCTAAAAGAGTTCTTTTACCTCTTAAATTTTTAACGAGAGAAAAGTTTTACTGACTAATTATGAACCAAGAGACCTAAGCGTGCTTTTTCAGGCTTTAACCATATTAGAGTATGTTGTTTTTAAGATCCCTTTTTTTTTGTTTGGTTATTTCGTATGGTCAGGATAGTTTGCCTGTTTTCTTTTATTTCGGTGTTCGGCGCAAGTCGATTCCTGTGGAGGCACTTATCGGAAGAATGAGTAGGGGTGTGTCACTGAGGCCTTCAAAACCCTGCCCTTGTTTGAGTTAAAAAAATATTCATTTCGATAACCTTTTTAAGACAACACACCATTTTCGATGGCCCATATTTATTTCATTTCGCATACAAAATTAATAATGTTTTTAATACGATGCAAGGCAATTAGGTCTTTAAAAATTGTTGGTATCCCACAAGGAGACCGCAAACCGCCGACGTTCACCCTCTTTTAAGGCTCAGTTCCGGAAAGACACCCAGTTCAAGACGCTAATTAGTGGATTATGTATCCTATGCAGTGGTATTTGCATACAGGGGACCCACTTGGGACTAGGACAAGTGTCCCCTGAATAGAAGTGTGTCATGAATGGAGATTGGGCTGGGGTTTGTTAATAATTAACCAAGAAACAAAATATTTTTCTTATACTTTGAATTGCCTAAGAATCTGCTGCAGTCTTTATTTCAAGCAGCTACGTAGATAATGTACGTATACAAATTCACGATTAACTTATCTCTGCGATGTTGGGTGTTAAATTCTTACAAGTGAAGTGCATCGATTTCAGTGAGATGTTTTGAAAGCTTCCATTGTGACTAGTGAATATTTAAACTTATCAAAGATTTTTGTGGTCAGTCCCTTTTTGATTGGTTTGATGTCCCCGGAATGGGGTTAAAGCCCAGGTTTGGGGCCCAGAAAAAGTGTTCCTTTCCACTGAATAGAGGTGTCCCTTCAATAGAGGTAACAAATACAATGATAATGTAAACATTTTTCAAGGACCAAAATATTGTGTCCCTTGAATGGACGTGTCACTTAAATAGAGGTGTCACAAGAAGAGGTTCCACTGTATTACACTCAAGCCCTCCCCCCCCCAAAACCAAACCCTATTCACCTATTCAGCGACACATTCCTCTGGAGGCCAAATAAGGGGGTTTTTCCCCCAGGATCTAGGACTTGGGACAGCACTGATGTCAATGCCTTGCATCTTTATGTTGCAGCAATGTTTTGGTCCAAGTCGCCAAGCGACCAGAAGTAAATATGAATCCTCGCAATGTTCGGTCAGCGGAGAGGGTTTAAACATGGCAGTGGCTGGTAAACCTGCAAAGTTTACTCTACGAACCACAGGTCCAGATCTCCTCTTCTTAGAGCTCCAAATCACTCGAATTCTTAAAGGTAAAGAAAATCGCGCTAGTCTCACCGAGCCAATTCCTGTAGAATACGAATGTTTGGGGCAGAATCTTCACAGTGTATGTTACTATCCTAAGGACGAAGGTGAATATCACGTGGCTGTCACGTGGAAGGGGAGTCATGTGGCAGGGAGTCCATTTGTTGTTAAAGTTGTTAAAAGCGAACTTGGAGAGGCGGTAAGCAAGGATGATGTATGGAAATTAAGAGAGGATATCAAGTCATCAAGACGTCGTAGAAATGATAAAGTTTAATCGCACGTGCTTTTTCAATGGTACGGATACACAGTGGATTACAAGAAAAGTTGAAAATTAGCTGAGGTGAATGAAAGACGATTCTAAGACAAAAAAAAAAACTTCGTTACCAAGTAATAGAAATTTAGCGAGTGAGTGCCTTTCATATGCATGAAAGTATGAATGGAGTCTGACTTTAATGACTTGATGTAAATTAATCAATGAGTGAAAGATAAATAGATGAACAGACAAATAAATAATTGTAAAAGTGAATGAGTGTGTGAGTAAATGAGTAAAAGTTAAAAAAATTAAAGAAATGAGTGAATGTATCACAGGAATGAATCGAAAACCTAAAACAAAAATTGAACACATCAAGGGAGTTTATTTCAGTTAGTCTGGATTAATTAGCGTCCCCTTCTATTAAGCTCCCCTTTTGAATTAGCTCTTTTGCTAAAAGGGTCAAATACGTCTCCTTATCCTTCTTTATACTGAATATACAGCATACAGTAAGGTTATCTCCAGGGAATAAGACATGGCATGTACAATCACTAAAGAATGATCCATTTGAGGGTAATTCTCACGGTCGGAGAAACGGCTCCTCTCATAACGGTAACAGAGGATAGCGACAGAGCTTGGCTATGTCAGAGGACGTTCAAAGCTAAGAACATGCACCACACACACACAATGCTGAGAATTACGCAGTCAGTTTCGCGTTTAATGTTGTAGTTTTCTTTCATTTGAAATAGGGTTTAAGGCTGAAATTCTGAAGAATGAAATAAGTTCCCTTCTTCCAATGGGCGCCCCCTTCTAATAAGCGTTTCCCCCTCTTTCAACTCCAAAAATGAAACAAAAGCCCCGCCGAGTATTCGGGGAACTTAGACAGCTGTCCAGAGTGAACGTGTGCTGAAACAGAATAGATTTTTTGTGAATTTAAAAGAGTTGAAAAGAGGAGTTGAGTATGGTGTGATGGTGTTATCATGTTCCGCCCAGGAAATATATAAGGAAAATATCAGTAGAAGAGTTGTCAGCCAATAAGAACCATCCGATAGCTAGGACGAACCAATTAAGAACGAGTTGGACCGGTTGAAAATCTAATATTCAACAAGTCTTGCAAAACAATGTAGGGAAGGATATGGTCAAACTACAGTAACAACACCTTTAGAGCACTTGTTGCATGATTTACTTGCAATGCAAATAGCTATGTTACTGTAAGAAGTACAACTGACTATTACACAATTTTTTTAAAAAATAGAACTGATTGGGCATGTTTGCGTATTGAAATTTTTTTTCGTGTTTTGAGAAAGCACTGACGACTATTTGTAATTGGGCTTGGATTCAAAACACTATCCTTAGATTTTAGCTAAAGAAAAAAATGCTTATAACCAGAAGCCATTAAGTAACTTAAAGAGTCATCTCTTTTGTACGTAGCCAAGAAGAGAAGTCTGGCCGCTGCCTCAAGAATAAAAAGCATTAGACAGAGAGAGCGCTACCTAATAATCAAACAATAAAACCAGGGAACAAACGTAAGATGAATTAAATCGCGAATTAAAAGTGTATGTCACTGACGGAACAATCAAATATGCAACAAAACAGAGCGCATGCTCAGTAGTCGCTAAAGAAAGAATCAAACAACAAAGTAAAACCAAACCCGCAAAATAGAAAGCACTGACTACTATTTTCATTGCCAAAGCAATAAAACTACATTGAAACCATGAAACAGCAGAAGCGCTAAATGGCAACTAACCAAATCGAGCTAATCAATAATGTATGAACTGTGTGCCCCCCCCCGGCACATTTCCACTTCTAAACATCATCTAGAAGTTTGCTTTCTCAGGGACCGCGCAGCAAGTTTTCGAGTGGGGGGGCTAAAGAAGAATGCGTGAAGGGAAATGTTTTTTTTTGCGGGGGGGGGGGGGCATGCTTGTGGTTTCTATTCAATTTCTCTAAAGCGACGGAGAATGCGAATAACGATAAAACTATTGATTTTTTTCCACATCTTCAGTGATGTTGCTATCGGGTCTGAAAATTCACCATCACTAAATTGAAATATCATAGATTGTTATGTTATACTACTGATATCAACCTTTAATTACTATAAACAAGCCAGAAATCCAACGATTTTGCTTGAGCTACCTTGAACTCAAGGCTGTATAATTACTGAGCAATTATTGCACGAGGCTGAGTATGATATGAAGAGTTATGCAGATCGAGGGGGTTATCCGCCAAAGCCGAAGGCTTGAGCCCGGTGGACAACACCCTCCGAGATCTGTATATCTTCATATCATACGACAGCCGAGTTCAATAATTGTTTAATTATTCATTGAAAATATTTACACGGCAAAACAAAACGGTAACTGAAAATAATTTAGTGAATGAAAATTCAATTATAGAACAGATTCAGAAAAAAGTAGCAAAAATTGTGCAGAGGTTACTCAACAGATAAAGAAGGTTTTCCATTTTGTTTGGAAAAGTAATGAGAAATTAGAAGAGATCTCTTCTTTGCATTACTAGTGGTATGTGAAGTCTCGTCGTTCGTATTTATGTTGCCGTGCACCATGTGCACTTCTTTGTTCGTAATAACCGCCGGATTGAATGTTCCTTGATGACCAGAGCTATACACAATTCTGCGGTTTAAGTACTTTCGATGACAAAATGTTTTTATAAACAGACCGCGTTCAACAAAACGTGCAATTGGAATGCTCAACGAGCCGTGAAGCCTGACATCAAAAGACGGACTTCGTGCTGATCGAGCTAAAATCAGGACGCACAATAACAAGAGAAACAATAACTTCACGATCTTCCAAAAATCAAGGTTGAAACTAATAAACAATTTGTTTGGGAATCGCCTTATAAACTAAACCCAGTTATTACTTTGGATCGAAATTGACCAATTACGAAACAACGCGTTTTCCTGAGAGGTCCGCAGGAAAAAGAAGCCATTTAAAAGACGTTTACCTCTGCTAGGTTAGAAGCGAAAAAATATTTTACAATTGTAACGACTAATGCTTCATTCTGTCTATTTATCTGCGCGTTTGTCTTTGCCAGTAACTCTGGTCACTTTCGAATTAACGATTTTTTGCTATTTTTCACTCCGTTACTTTTGTTAAATTATTTTTTGTTTAATTTATTTTTATTCTTGCAAAAAAGTGGGGGGGGCTAAAGCCCCCCCAGCCCCTCCCTCTGCGCGGTCCCTGTTTCTTAAGACGTCAGGCAAGTAATTTTAAGAAATTTGCTAGAAAGTTAAGCAAGCATATCCAGGTCAAACTGAAAATAAATGATTGCTTGATTTTTCTTCTAAAAGAGTGGATTTTACTTTTTATAATCATTGCTTTATGCAATCATGCATACACCAGACAGAAAAATGGGTATATACTACAAGAACAGAAGAATGGTCGCGATAAATCTTCAGGTGTTTTCCTTTGCCTTTTTAAGGATGTTTTTGGATTCAAAACGACCACAATTTGGCTTTTTCACCTTTTTGTTCAAACTCTAGACCTAACACCGCTCTGTCTCATTATGACCTACGGCTGTGCTTTTCAAATATTTTTGAGCTCACAACATCACAAAAACTACTAGGAGCTGCTAATAACAAAATTGTTTGCTGAACCTAGAAATTTATTAAATAGGCCAAAAAGATCAAACTGTCTAAATAAAGTTTTCTGATAAGTCAGTTAGATGAAATATGATATTTTCTTATCCACAACAGCTCAAGGACAATTTCAATGTTCTTGAGATGAGGTCCGCCGGAATATTTTGAAGTTTTTGCAACTCCGCCTCCCGCAAAAAGTTCCTTGCTTGGACGCTTTCATTTGCAACAAACTAAGAATGTGCGAGATAAGTACTTTACTACCATGCAACAATCGAGCAACTAGACAGCGCGACAGTCGGTTATATACCACAAAACAGATCGAGTTACTCAGAAACGCACCACAAAGTAAAAAAACACTTTTCACTAGAGTAGTAAACAAACTATAACACAAAGCGCCTTCATCAATATCGTGATAATGAGTCCACAAAACGTGGAGTGCGTATGTCTGTCAGAACTCACAATAACACAAGGAACATCTGTTACAGACTGAATCTTCTATCGTGTTTTTGCAATTAAGGATATTGGTACACTAATCGCAATGGCAAAGCCATGGTAAATTCCTAATTCACTCGCTACGTGACAAGATAAAAAAAATGCATTCTCGTGCGTATTTGAAACAAAGACGCTTCTTCACTGAACAGTAATAGTCACCCATGCATATTCACTATAATCGCTTCCAAAGGCGCGAATTGTAGGTCGCCGTGCGTTTCTGGCATCGTTAAAAAATAAACAATCTGAATAAGAAGGATCGTAAAATAAAACCACCTACTACTTAGTGATGCAAAGTTAGAAATAACGTTTGTGCGTCTAGTTCTTTTGGCTACATGAAATCCCACTGGATTATCCAGCACAGAGTTATAATACTTAATCATATGATTCGTCTCACTGGATGTAAGTATTTCCGAATCAAGGACAATATCAGCGAATTCTCTTTCCGCCATCGCGGGAAAGCGAATCCCCTTAACAATCCGTTCTCCTAGGGCTCTTCGTTTTAAGAAGCCTTGACAAACGAGGCCTTGCATTTCACATTCTTTTTTAGCCCAGCAATCAACAGCCTTGAATAATTCAACTTCTTTGATATTTAGCGAATTTTTCTCCACTAATTCCTCCAAAACTGTTCTCTCAACTGTGACGAACCCCTCTGATTTTACAGCTTCTAATGTTTGTGTCTCGATCAATTTCCAACAGTGATTCACTAAATCTTTTTCTTCGTATTTCTGTGCATCCTGCAAAACGTAAAACACGTTTAATGCGTTCAGGTTCTCTTGAAGGAAAGCAGAGCACTTTTCGGCCAAAGTAGTCACCATGTATTTCTTTGATAAATACAACAACTGCATGACATTATCAACGTTCAACTTCACTTCGTCGCTGTAGATAAAGCGAAACAACTCCAGCAGGCTTTCATACTCGCAGTCAGATATCTCCACTGAATCTTTTGTCGTCTCCGCCATTTCCCCGAAAAACATGGCAAAAAACACTGGGCTACTGATCGCCAAAACAAACTTGTGAGCTGGAATCCTCTTGCTTCCGCCTTGGGAGTCACGGACAACGAATTTCACATCGCTCAGGAGTTCTTGATTGAAAATAAACTCACATCTTTCTCTTATGGTACCTTTGACTGTTTGCCAGTAAGTGTCCGAAACTGTGTCGACAGCCATGACTCAATGATAGGACGTAACGGTAAACTTTTTTTAAGGGTTAACTGACAGCATATTCACAACATTCACGACATTGTTCCTTCCCTTGAGGCATGCATGGAGGGGTCTTGTTACCCAGAATCCTAGGTCAGCTCTATGCTTGGTTTGTATACAAGGAGTTAATTTGTGAAATTTTTCTCATCAAAGCTACCATACCTACAGTAGTTAATCACATTGTTTTCTGAGGAAGTTTCAATGCAAAATTTGATTCGACAATTTACACTCTTCACCTGTCGTGATTTGCTGGAAATATTAATCATGGGTTCTCTGGGGATTATAGTTATCTTGTGTCGCTTATCTTGTGATCAGTTTTAAAAGCTAACAATAATGATGATGATGATGATAATAATAATAATAATAATAATAATAATAATAATAATAATAATAATAATAATAATAGCAATAATAATAATAATAATAATGAATTATTTACAATCAATATCTCTTAAAATGGTAAAAATATATACAACTCGTAACAAATGGATAAGTTAACTGCCTGGATTAGGTATAAGGGCGCTTTCCATTTGTTAGAACTGGCCTACCAGTCCAGTTCAATTGCAAAGAGAATTCCACTATTTGTCAGGGTTATCCAGCCAGATCAGTCTGTTTATAAATGGAAAGCTCGGCAGTGGTGGGTTATAGGGAAATATTTGACAAAAAATTTCAAAATGACGGTTCCGGCCGGCCAGTTCTGACTTTACTTGGAAAGCGCCTTGAGGCTTGTAAGGACTTTGCATCATTTGACCCGAAACTGATAAGGACGTCTTCAGAGGGAAGCCAAGCTGTCTCTAAGTCGCGGACGATGTTTAAAAATTATTCAACAGGCATTTTTCTCATTTAGCGGTCACTGGGAGAACTAAATAAAATAAATGTACAAAATACTAGTCTGGCGCTTTCCTTCGGCTTCAAACCTTGCCGATTTATTTCAGTTAAATATAAATGCGATTGAACTCTGATTTTGCACCCAATTTGATACTAAATCTTTCGCAGCCTCGTGCTCTAAAACAAGGCTTGCTGTAGGATAATTTATCCATTAAATTTACCCAAGGAATTAAAACACTAGATTGATTGAAATCGATATCTGGCTATTTTTCACGCTGCTTTAGTCCTAGAATAGGAAAGTTTGTGGTAACTTCTATAGCAAATATCTCATTCTTGCATAAAAAAGAAAACTTGGGGAAAAGAGTTGTTCGTTATCCCCCGAGCCCTTCACTTTACCGTCAGCATAACGCCAACAAACGTGAAAAGTGATAGCAGGGCGAGTTTCCAAAATTTTTGTGCGATTATCAGCATTCTAAAGCTACTCCTTAGTGCAAAGGAAAGGGCCTCGGAACGTATCACAGTGAATTTGAAGATAAGTTGCGAAGATCGCCGCCGGAAATTATGATGTACGAGTATCACGGTATCAAAGTATTTGCGATTTCTATCGATATTTCACAGCATCAGATAAGGCTGACTTTTCCCGCGTGGAAGGGCTGTTTTATACATTTCATTTTTTACCCTCACATAGGGCTTTGGCCTTCTTCAACACAACTCGCAAAGAAGCAAAGACATAGTTAAAAAATGACTAAGCAGTGAAAAAATACTTTTATCTTACAAGGATATTGTACTTACTGAGGAGAAAACATTTCACACGGTCATTCCAGTTTAAGGAAACAGACATTGGTGAAAATCACAATCAGAATGAAATAAATTCACAGCTAAAGTCAGTAAGAGAACTGTACAGTTTCATATTGCAAATGTTACATTCTTGAAAAAATTCATCAGGCTACTGAAGTTAATATCTATTTAAATTTTCTCAAAACATAGCCAAAGTCTTAAAGGCTTAATGATACTGACAGTTTCGATGACTGCCAGCCATCTTTATCAAAACTTGGAAATCGTCAAAGGTGTCAGAAGCCTTAAATAGGCTTCTGAAGGTGTTAATTATTGCGATAAACGCGCAAAGTCACTCTATCCGTGAAACAGGGAGACAGCTGGGAACCAGGATCACAGAGCACAGAAAGGAAGCAGAAAAGATCTCTGACAAAAATTTCACAAGATCCACCCGCACAGCTTCTACCAATGAACACCATAAATCAGCCATAACAGACCACGTCTGTCAGAAAATTCATATTATGAATTGGGAAGCAAGTGAAATAGTTGAGCAGGAAAGCGACAAGTTTAAGAGATGGAACAAGGAAAGCATATGTATTAGATCGAACACTCCTACTTTGAACAGGGACGAGGGAGCCTATCAGCTTTCTCCCATATGAACACAAGTGATCTCCACCCCCCAACCAGGGGGGAGGGCGTCTACAGAGTGACTTTGAGCGTTTATCGCAATAACTAACACCTTCAGAAGCCTATTTAAGACTTCTCACACCTTTGACGATTTCCAAGTTTTGATAAAGATGGCTGACAGTCATCGAAACTGTCAGCATCATTAAGACTTTAAGACTTTGGCTATGTTTTGAGAACATTTAAATAGATGCAAATGTTACAGTTCCGGATTGACAAACTTTTATTTCTACATTGTAAGCCATCATTTTCTATCCCTTCTAGATGGTTTGTCATTCCGTCCGGCCACTGCCAGGCTACCCACCAGCATTATATCAGGCGCTAACCGAAGTGGATCTTATTCTTTTGTCTAAGCTTAAGAGTAACAACAGAGGGCCGAGGTTGAGCAATAAAAAAAACGACTAGTATGCTACAAAAACATGATTCAGTCCAGAGTAAACACAAATTTAGAAATTTGTCCTTTTTCACAACTGGTGGGTCTTGAAACCGAATAAAAGTTAAATGTCACTCCAGACGTTTCTACAGTAGAGCATCCATTTGTTGCATACCAAGATGGGGGACCAGTAATGGTAGCTGAAATTAGATACCATCTGTTTGCTTTTATAGCAATAGACGGCACAAGTATAATATCAAAGCCATGGTGATCGCCAATTTCACAGTTTATCTGCTTAGATAAAAAAAATCCCTTCTTGCCTTCTCACAGTTTTGCCGCTGTTATCATCGAACACCTCGAGTGTTACTGAATATTCACCGTTGTCTCTTCCAAAAAGTTGTATTGCGTGTAGATGTATGTCCTTGTCAACTTCAAAATATATATAGTCTGGATAGTGTGAACCCCAACCCCTGCCTAGTGATCTAAACCTAGAAACTTCAAGTTTGTGCCCAGCTCTCTTGGCGTCAGGAAATCCCACTGGATCATAAAGCACAGAGTTAAAATACTTAACCAGACGGTTCGTCTCTTTGGGTGTAAGTATTTCAGAATCGAGGACGATATCAGCAAATTCTGTTTGCTCCATCACAGGAAAACGAATTCCTTGAACAACGCGTTCCCCAAGGACTCTTCTTTTCACGGAACCTTCAGCTACGAGACCTTGCTTTTCACATTCTTTTTCAGCCCAGCAATCGATAGCTTTGAATAATTCCACTTCTTTGATATTCAGCGAATTCTTCTCAACTAACTCCTCCAGTGCTGACCTTTCAACTGTAACGAAACCCTCTGATTTTACAGCTTCTTCTGTCTGTGTCTCAATCAATTTCCAGCAGTGATTCATCAAATCTTTCTCTTCGTATTTCTGCGCATCCGGCAAAATGTGAAACACGTTTAACGCATTTAAGTTCTCTTTAAGGAAAGCAGAACACTTCTCAGCCAAAGTAGGCAGCATATATTTCTTTGATAAATAAAGCAACTGCATGACATTATCAGCGTTCAGCTTCGCCTCGTCGCTGTAGATAAAACGAAACAACTCAAGAAGGCTTTCATACTCACAATCGAAAATCTCAACTGGATCTTTTATCGCTGCCACTTTGCCGAAAAACATGGCAAAAAACACTGGGCTACTGATCGCTAACATGAACTTGTGAGCTGGAATCGTCTTACTTTCGCCTTGAGAGTCACAAACCACGAATTTCACATCGCTAAGGAGTTCTTGATTAAAAATGGCCTCACATCGTTCTCTGATGGTACTTCTGGTTGTTTGCCAGTAAGTGTCCGACACTGCATCGATAGACATGGCTAATTCAGTCACAGATCCAAGTTTCGTTGGTTTCTTTACAAGTATCGAAATGATAACTTTCGATTTCCTAGCATTTGAGTCACGCAGGTCACGAGATCTTTTTAGTTCCCAGTGCTCTCGGTCTCAACTGACGGACAAACCTCATACAGGTGAGACCCTTCACTCATCACCTCGACTGTAACTCTAAAAACGTCATTTACATGATACAATGCAACCACTTCTTTAAGCAATACATCGGTGAAACCAAACCACAACTTTTGTCCTTAAAAGGACCGTTTCGACGAACACTGCAGACCAGTTGACAACCCATCTAATATGTCTAATATCACCAAACCCATCACAGGAACTAATGATCACTCCGCTAATGACATCACACTTATTCCACTAGAACGCATTAAATCTAATAGAGACAGTGCGCGAAAAGCTAGAGAAGCATACTTCATTGAGAGAGGCAAAACTCTTGAACCCTTTGGTATCGATAAGAAAGATGAAATGTAATACATTCCTTATTTCTTCCATTTGCAATTATTTATTTATGCTATTTTTACATTTCAAATTTCTTTTATATCACTACTTCAATGGTTTTTGTTTTCATATACAGTCAATTCTCTCATAGCGACCACTTCTCGTAAGCGTCCACCTCTCGTAAGCGACTACTTCACAAATAATCCTTTTGTTTCTCAGTCAAACACTGTTTCAAAAACTCTCTCGTAAGCGACCACTACCTACATTTCCAAAGCGACCGCAACCACTTTTTGGGCCAGAAATTTGATATATTCTTTTGTTTTGTGTTTCCGGTAAGCGACCACCCGGCATGATCACGTATGATTGTAAGAAAACCCTTGCTCTAAAGTGACAAAAGTTAATTTTTGAATAGTGCTGACCAAGTTTGATGACAGATTATAGCAGCTGACTTACAAAAAACATGTATGTAATACGATCTGTGGGTAAAAAAGTGGATTGTCACATTCATGAATATGTACATAGTTTCATCAGTTCCAAGCGCTGTTCGAGTTAAACATTATTAGAAGTTCTATATTTGCCTCATTTTTGCTTGTAAGATAATAACTTTACGTAATTACGTTAATCAGTTCAATGTGAGTTCTTTTTTTTATTTTTCCCGGCAGACGACCACCTCCCGTAAGCGACCACTTTGTCGTGCACCAAGGGTGGTCGCTTACGAGAGAGTTGACTGTACTTTTAACGTTAGATTTTTTCTTATTTAATTTTTCACTTGTTATTATAGTATCATATTGTCTTAGCATAACCTTATCATTGTCTGTAAGACCCTGATGAAGGAAGGCCGTGTCTTTCGAAATATTGGTAACAAATAATATACATGTATATTCCCGACTGTAAAATCAGCCCTGCTTCTTTTGTTCAATATTTCAATTTGTAGCTGATTAGATCCTTTATAAAGATCCGGTCCTTCTTTTTGTAACGTTGGTCCTTGCTTCCAAAATTGAAGTTGTTCAATGCCTTTAGCCGCGGTTTGGTGTGCATGTAATCCTGGGGAATTTTCAAAGCTTTTGTTGTCATATTCAAGATCTAGCAAATGGTATGAAAAAAACTACCAGTTAAAGTGCATATCACCTCAAATTTGTTAAAGACTACAATGAAAATAAAAACTTGTAAAAAACAATGCCGCAGATTGTTTTCGATTTTAGATTAATCTCATTTTTTTGCAGAGTTTTAGATATGTAAAAATTAACATCTCAGGCCATGACATATTGGGCCTGGGGCGAGTGACGAATTTTGATGTATTGTTCTCCTTAATATTCTCACTGCATATGTAATGAGCACGTCTCGCAAGCATGTCTGCATTCTTCTGATCCCAAGAGTTCTTAGCAATTGCGGTCAATTGACCTTTTGCGGCCTTCTAACTTAAATTTGAACGTCGCAGTGTGAAATCTCGCAGTTTGACGCTTTTCGCCCCTCCCACCTCCCCTGGTGGTAGTGACACATCACCAAGCTTTGCTGCATAGCTTTGTCACTAGCCTGCGTGGCAGGCGCAAAAAGGGGAGGGGGAGGGGGGAGGGAGAAAGGGAAAAGGGAAGGGAGCGCCTGCTCTAAGAGCCTATGTTTTTGCGTAACGCCTACCAATTTTCCAGTAATCCGATTACGCTTACTGTCAATCAAGTGTCGCTACACTCGCCATTGCAGAAAAACATTACACTCACGGACTAAAGAAATTCGCTTAGTTATTCAGATCCAGAAGGCAATTTGGAGAAAACTGGAACCCTTATTCAGCCGTAATAAAAAAAGCTTTACGCTTCAAAAGAGGTAAAAGAAATTGCGCTTGCATCAGAGGGCAAATCCTGCCGACCAGAAGACAATAACTACAGTCAATCGATATGTATGTCATGACTTCTCAGTGTGAAACATGCGGCTAAAATAACATTTGCTCAGAATAAATGCAGAACCGTCCAGAGGATAATCTACCCAGCAGATAAAAACAACTTTATTGGAGAAAGCAGCATTTTGGCATGAGGTAAAACCACCCTCTTTTATTGCTAAGTTACATCGGCGAATGTCATCGTTCGATAAATTGGCTAAATCTTTCGCTGGGTAGCCCAACAATTCCATCTCCTACAATTGGTCTTCGATAATACTTTTCAGTGGCGAAATGACGAAAATCGCCGCATTACCATTTAGCTCGTAGTTCTTCGCGCGTACAAACATTTGGTAAATTAAACTCTTGCCGTATCCTGTCCGCAAAACCGCCAGAACATCTCTGTCGGCTAAAAGAGCCCTTACTGCTGATTCTTGCTCTGGTTTTAAAACAGTTTCTCTACCACTAGATAAATTCACATCTCCCAAAGCACTCTCTACGACATCCACGTCTAC
>CALNXK010000003.1:2940000-2972500 GCA_942486035.1 Porites lobata | reverse complement strand
TTGGACATATCAAGTAATAAAAACTAGTATGCTCCCGAAAGATCATTCAGTCCAGAGTAAACACAAATCTAGAAAACTGTCCCCTTTCATAACTGGTGGGAATTAAACCCGGAGCAAAGTGAAATCTCACTCCAGAATTTTCTACAGTAGAGCAGCCATTTGTTCCATACCAAGATGGGGGACCAGTAATGGCAGCCGAAATTCGGTACCGTTTGTTTGCTTTTATAGCAATCGGCGGCTCAAATACAATATCAAAGCCTTGGTGACCTTGGTGATCTCCAATTTCCCACTGTATCTGCTTAGATAAAAAAATCCCTTCTCGCTTTCTAACAGAAATGCCACTGCTATGATCTAACACCTCTAGTGTCACTGAATATTTACTGTTATCGCTTCCAAAAAAGTGGATTGCGTGTAGATGTATGTTTTTGTCAACATCAAAATCTATACAGTTTGGATAGTCGGAATTATACCACCACCCTCTGTCTAGTGATCGAAACCTAGAAATATCTTGCTTTCCCCCATTTCTCTCGGTTTCGAGAAATCCTACTGATTCATTTAGCACAGAGTTAAAATACTTGACCAGACGGTTCGTCTCTCTGAGTGTAAGTATTTCTGAATCAAGGACGATGTCAGCAAACTCTGTCTGCCCCATCAAAGGAAAACGAATTCCTTGAACAACACGTTCCCCAAGAACTCTTCTTTTCACGGAGCCTTCAGCTACGAGGCCTTGCTTTTTACATTCCTTTTCAGCCCAGCAATCGATAACTTTGAATAATTCCACTTCTTTAATATTCAACGAATTTTTCTCCACTAATTCCTCTAGTACTGACCTTTCGACTGTGACGAAACCCTCTGATTTTACAGCTTCTTCTGTCTGTGTCTCAATCATCTTCCAGCAGTGATTCATCAAATCTTTCTCTTCGTATTTCTGCGCATCCGGCAAAATGTGAAACACGTTTAACGCGTTTAAGTTCTCTTTAAGGAAAACAGAGCACTTCTCAGCCAAAGTAGGCAGCATATATTTCTTTGATAAATAAAGCAACTGCATGACATTATCAGCGTTCAGTTTCGCCTTGTCGCTGTAGATAAAGCGAAACAACTCCAACAGGCTTTCATACTCACAATCAGAAATCTCCACCGAATCTTTCATCTCTGCTGCTTTACCATAAAACATAGCAAAAAATACTGGACTACTGATCGCTAACATGAACTTGTGAGCGGGAATCGTCTTACTTCCGCCTCTGGAGTCACGGACCACGAACTTCACATCGCTAAGGAGCTCTTGATTGAAAACGGCCTCACATCTTTCTCTGATGGTACCTCTGGCTGTTTGCCAGTAAGTGTCCGACACTGCATCGATAGACATGGCTAATTCAGCTTTGCAGGGTTCGTTCATTTCTTCTAACTATTGCTGCAATGATATGGAACTATTCGACTTCTTTGCATTCGAGTCATGAGTTCGATTTAGTTCCCAGTGCTCCCGCGCTTAACGCTTCCAGCCTCGGTTTGGCGCTCATGTAAGCCTTAGGCCCGTCTCTCGAAATTTCCGATAATTGGCGGCCCCGGAAACTATCAGTTAACAAAACAAACTGTACTGGATTGGATTTGGATTCTTTAGATTTTGATTGGCACATTTGATTTCGGGCGAGACAAGTTACCGGTGTTACAGTGATATGGGCATCCCGGCGTTTTGGGCATCCCCAGAACCAATACCCTAGGGATATGGGTATTCCCTTCTCATACTACCTTTGCGATTTGGGTTATACTTTGGGTTAGGGTTACAGGGGATGTCCATATCACCAGGGTTTCGGGAATAGGGATGCCCAAAAAGCGGGGATGCCCATATCACTGTGATTCCGGGACTTTCGAGACACGGGGGCCCCTAGACAATGAGCCTGTTTTCAACATCCGAGCTGAAGACAACAAACAAGGCTTTCGTCTTTTCTCACTGTGCATATATCCTTTGCTTCTTGCAAGCAATTGAGCTGGATCGTGGCCACGGCTTCTTCATATTTTATCGTCTTTTTTTAAAATGTAAATCTCTCCTCTGTTTCTGTTTGATGAGTCAAATGGGAGCGTTTCACTTATACCATCTTTTTCATGCTAAGTGGCCCCTAAGTGGTGAAAAAAAATTGCACTTTATTTGAGTGTCAATGTATTTAGCAGGAAAGTACTAATTGGGGACACTATTTTTACGTCCGGTCTTGTGGAGACGGGACCGCCATTTTACGTGGTCATCCGAGCCACGCAAAGGTTTACCCGTTTGCAGGGCAAAGGGAGTACCTTCATTTCTCAGATATTTTATGACCCTAAGTATTGCTCCGGCCCCGGGATGTCGAACCCACGACCTCCCGCTCTGCTGTCAAGCGTTCTACTGACTGAGCTAATCCTGCCACTGTTAAAATGGTGCCGTGGAATATTAAAACATTTCACTTTTTTTTCTTTCTTTTCCTTTTTTTATTATACTATGAGTACACTATGTGGTAATTTTAAGAGGCAAGTTGAAGTGCTTTTATCTACTGGCATAGTTTTTCACTTTTCACCTTTTGTAAGTGTTACAAATCCGTGCAGGATTTGTTAATTCTGACTGAGCTTCATCTAGCCTACTACCAAGTGTCTCTTATATCCACTAGAAATTAAGATTACTAGCTTATACCAGTCTGAGCTGCTAGCCTATGTTCCAAAAGCGAAAGCGAAAAGGGTTCTAGACTTTTCCCACATCTGCACAGCTGAAATGATTTATCATGACAACTGATAGACAAAAGTAAATATTAGGTGTGTTCCACCTTAAGAAGGACTTTATAAAAATTCCGGGGGGGTACTACACTATAAAAGTGATGGGGGTGCTCGTCGTACCTTTTAGGGGTTAAATTTCTGGATTAGTACCGCTTATGGTGCTAAAACCGAAAATGACGGCTGCCAGAATTGTTTTGGTAGCTTTTAAGGTAAGGTTATCGCCGAGGGTTATCGATCTGAAACTGATGTATTTGTTATGCAAATAAATTTCTTGAATTCTTTTTATTTGAAATAAGATGTCCAGTTAATTTGTTGTCGTTGAATTGGTGCCTTTTAGGTGTGGAAATGAATTTGGGACACGCCCATAAAAAAAGATTCTGGTACCTTTTAGGGGTGTTGTCGAAATTTTCCGACGAGCACCCGCGTCACTTTTATAGGGGAGTACCCCCCCCCCCTCCGCGATAAAAATACAAACTGATAAGAAACAGGTTTTAATAATACCATATGATATCTCGATGTTTTCCTTCGCTTCCTAAATAGAATACATTTTTTAACGAGCATTTCGGAATTGGGCAAAAAGGAAGGGGGAAGATCGAGAAAATCATTTTCTTATTCTCAGCTTTTATTTTGTTTCTGTCTTCTTCATAAAGAAAAACACACAAAAATTTAAAACAAATTTAGCCAATTGATTTTATAAACCTCTTAGCAAACCCAAGGTTAACAGTATTTTGTCAATGCTGACGACACAACGCGCTTTTTGAATTGGCGCACTCCTTCTCTGTTAAAGGGTTTGAGAATGAAGCTAGCTATTCTGATTGTCTTTGTGGTTAGGCTAGTCATCCAGGTCAACGGTAAGATGATCAACAAAAATCAATACAATGAGACCACAAAACATGGATGAGTATGTCTGTCAGAACTCACAAAAACAACTGCGTTAAGGAACATCTGTTACAGACTGAATCTTCTATCGTGTTTTTGCAATTAAGGATATTGGTACACTAATCGCCATGGCAAAGCCATGGTAAATTCCTAATTCACTCACTACGTGACAAGATAAAAAAAATACATTCGCGTACGTATTTGAAACAAAGACGCTTCTTCACTGAACAGTAATAGTCACCCATGCATATTCACTATAATCGCTTCCAAAGGCGCGAATTGTAGGTCGCCGTGCGTTTCTGGCATCGTTAAAAAATAAACAATCTGAATAAGAAGGATCGTAAAATAAAACCACCTACTACTTAGTGATGCAAAGTTAGAAATAACGTTTGTGCGTCTAGTTCTTTTGGCTACATGAAATCCCACTGGATTATCCAGCACAGAGTTATAATACTTAATCATATGATTCGTCTCACTGGATGTAAGTATTTCCGAATCAAGGACAATATCAGCGAATTCTCTTTCCGCCATTGCGGGAAAGCGAATTCCCTTAACAATCCGTTCTCCTAGGGCTCTTCGTTTTAAGAAGCCTTCACAAACGAGGCCTTGCATTTCACATTCTTTTTCAGCCCAGCAATCAACAGCCTTGAATAATTCAACTTCTTTGATATTTAACGAATTTTTCTCCACTAATTCCTCCAAAACTGTTCTCTCAACTGTGACGAACCCCTCTGATTTTACAGCTTCTAATGTTTGTGTCTCGATCAATTTTCATCAGTGATTCACTAAATCTTTTTCTTCGTATTTCTGTGCATCCTGCAAAACGTAAAACACGTTTAATGCGTTCAAGTTCTCTTGAAGGAAAGCAGAGCACTTTTCGGCCAAAGTAGTCACCATGTATTACTTTGATAAATACAACAACTGCATGACATTATCAACGTTCAACTTCACTTCGTCGATGTAGATAAAGCGAAACAACTCCAGCAGGCTTTCATACTCGCAGTCAGATATCTCCACTGAATCTTTTGTCGTTACCGCCATTTAGAAGAATGCTTTAGTTCACCCCTTGCTTAAGAAAGCAGGACTCAAACCTATTAACAAAAATTTTCGACCGGTGAGCAACTTGCAGGTTACATCAAAGATTACGGAAAAGTCCGTGGCTATCCAATTACAAGATCATATGACAGCCAACAACTTATTTCCTGTCCTCCAAAGCGCATATCGGCAGAATCACAGCACTGACACGGCCTTATTAAAAGTTAAAAACGATCTTCTGCTAAATATGGACAAAGGTCACGTCACATTGCTTGTTATGTTAGATCTCAGCGCCGCGTTTGATACCGTAGATCACGGTATTCTTCTGCACAGGCTGCAGTCCAAGCTCGGCCTTCGGAATAAGGCTTTATTATGGTTTAAATCTTATTTGGCGGGAAGAACGCAGCAGGTCTCAGTTAACGGATCGCTCTCTAATAAATTTAATCTGACTTGCGGGGTCCCACAAGGTTCTTGTTTGGGCCCCCTCTTATTTACCATCTACGCGAGTTCGCTGTTTGACATCATGAAATCTCATCTGCCATCCGTTCACACCTATGCGGACGATACGCAGCTATATATATCGTTTAATCCCGTTGATAAGACCAGCGAGGCTGATGCTGTGATTGCGATTGAGAACTGTATTCGTTCGCGCATGGATGAGAAATGATAAGTTAATGCTAAATGACGATAAAACTGAGTTCTTGATCATTGGCACGGAACGACAGTTATCAAAGGTGTCCGTTGACAAGATCAAGATCGGCCAAGCTGAGGTATCGCCTGCCTCTTCAGTGCGCAATTTGGGCACCTGGTTCGATTCTCATCTGGACATGTCGACTCATGTGACTAAGACTTGTGCTAGCGCGTTTTATTATTTGTACAATATCCGGCACATTAGGAAGTATTTGTCTCGTGAGTCCACCGAGAGGCTTGTTCACGCGTTCATCACAAGCAGGCTTGACTACTGTAATGGTTTATTGTACGGTGCTCCTGAGTATCAAATTAAGAAACTTCAAAGAGTCATGAATGCCAGTGCTCGATTGGTTTACTGCGCACCTAAGTATTGTCACGTTACTCCTTTGCTAAGAGAACTCCACTGGCTACCAGTGCGCTTGCGCGTAGATTTTAAGATTCTCCTTGTTACATTTAAGATTCTTCACGGTGTTGCGCCTAGCTATCTTAAGGATCTTGTCTCTGTCTTACCGGACTCACGTTACCAACTACGCCGTAACAATAATGGTATATTATTAGAAAGACCTCGGCTAAGAACGAAGAAGACTTTGGGAGATCGCACGTTATCGATGGCTGCCCCCTTTATATGGAACAGTCTTCCTCTGCCAATAAGACAGGAAACATCAATCGCCTCTTTTAAACGCTCTGTTAAAACATATTTATTTAAAAAGGCTTTTAGTTAGATTATTTATTTATTTATTTATTTTTTAAATATTGTAATTTTACCAGGTAATTTTACTGGTTTTTAATTTAGTTATTAATAATATTGTAATGCGCTTTTGAGTATTTTTATAGAGAAAGCGCAATATAAGTATTAAATATTATTATTATTATTATTATTATTATTATTATTATTATTATTATTATTTCACCGAAAAACATGGCAAAAAACACTGGGCTACTGATCGCTCAGGAGTTCTTGATTGAAAATAAACTCACATCTTTCTCTTATGGTACCTTTGACTGTTTGCCAGTAAGTGTCCGAAACTGTGTCGACAGACATAACTCAATAATACGACGTAACGGTGTACTTTTTTTGAGGGTTAACTGACTGCATATTCACAACATTCACGATATTGTTCCTTCCCTTGAGGCATGCATGGAGGGGTCTTGTTACCCAGAATCCTAGGCCAGCTCTACGCTTGGTTTGTATACAAGGAGTTAATTTGTCAAATGTTTCTCATCAAAGCTACCATACCTAGTTAATCACATTGTTTTCTGAGGAAGTTTCAATGCAAAATTTGATTCGACAATTTACACTCTTCACCTGTCGTGATTTACTGGAAATATTAATCATGGGTTCTCTGGGGATTATAGTTATCTTGTGTCGCTTATCTTGTGATCAGTTTTAAAAGCTAATAATAATGATGATGATGATAATGATAATAATAATAGTAATAATAATAATAATGAATTATTTACAATCAATAACTCTAGATATTTAAATGGTCAAAATATATACAACTCGTAACAAATGGATAAGTTAACCTCCTGGATTAGGTATAAGGGCGCTTTCCATTTGTTAGAACTGGCCTACCAGTCCAGTTCAATTGCAAAGAGAATTCCAATATTTATTAGGGTTATCCAGCCAGATCAGTCTGTTTATAAATGGCAAGCTCGGCAGTGGTGGGTTATAGGGAAAATTTTGACAAAAAAAAATCACAAAATGACGGTTCCGGCCGGCCAGTCCTGACTTTACTTGGAAAGCGCCTTGAGGCTTGCAAGGACTTTGCATCATTTGACCCGAAACTGATAAGGACTGTCGAGGGAAGCCAACCTGGCCTCTAAGTCTCGGACGATGTTTAAAAATTATTAAACAGGCATTTTTCACATTTAGCGGTCACTGGAAGAACTAAATAAAATAAATGTACAAAAAGCTAGCCTGGCGCTCTCCTTTGGCTTCAAACCTGGCCGATTTATTTCAGTTAAATAATGCGATTAAACTCTGATTTTGCACCCAATTTGATACCAAATCTTTCGCAACCTCGTGCTCTAAAACAAGGCTTGCTGTAGGATAATTTATCCATTAAATTTACCCAAGGAATTAAAACACTAGATTAATTGAAATCTGGCTATTTTTCACGCTGCTTTAGTCCTAGAATAGGAAAGTTTGTGGTAACTTCTATCGCAAATATCTCATTCTTGCTTAAAAAAGAAAACTTGGGGAAAAGAGTTGTTTGTTATCGCCCGAGCCCTTCACTTTACCGTCAGCATAACGCCAACAAACGTGAAAAGTGATAGCAGGGCGAGTTTCCAAAATTTTTGCGCGATTGTCAGCATTCTAAAGCTACTCATTAATGCAAAGGAAAGGGCCTTGGAACGTATCACAGTGAATTTGAAGATAAGTTGCGAAGATCGCCGCCGGAAATTATGATGTACGAGTATCACGGTATCAAAGTATTTGCGATTTTTATCCATATTTCACAGAATCATATATAGTCATAACGCTGACTTTGCCCGCGTGGATGGGCTGTTTTATACATTTCATTTTTTACCCTCACATAGGGCTTTGGCCTTCTTCAACACAACTCGCAAGGAAGCAAAGGCATAGTTAAAAAATGACTCAGCAGTAAAATAATACTTTTATCTTACAAGGATATTGTACTTGATGAAGAGAAAACATTTCAAGCGGTCATTCCAGTTAACGGAAACAGACATTGGTGAAAATAACAATCAGAATGAAATAAATTCACAGCTAAAGTAAGAGAACTGTACAGTTTCACATTGCAAATGTTACAGTTCCGGATAGAAAAACTTTTATTTCTACACCACTGTAAGCCATCATTTTCTATCCCTTCTAGATGGTTTGCCATTCCTTCCGGCCACTGCCAGGCTACCCACCAGTATTATATAAAGCGTTAACCGAAGTGGATCTTATTCTTTTGTCTAAGCTTAAGAGTATAAACAACAGAGAGCCGACGTTGAGCAATAAAAAAAAACGACTAGTATGCTATAAAAACATGATTCAGTCCAGAGTAAACACAAATTTAGAAATTTGTCCTTTTTCACAACTGGTGGGTCTTGAAACCGAGTAAAAATGAAATGTCACTCCAGAATGTTCTACAGTAAAGCAGCCATTTGTTCCATACCAAGATGGGGGACCAGCAATGGTAACTGAAATTAGATACCGTCTGTTTGCTTTTATTGCAATAGACGGCACAAATACAATATCAAAGCCTTGGTGATCTCCAATTTCACAGTTTATCTGCCTAGATAAAAAAATGCCTTCTTGCCTTCTAACAGTTTCGCCGATGTTATGATCGAACACCTCGAGTGTTACTGAATGTTCGCTGTTGTCGCTTCCAAAAAGTTGTATTGCGTGTTGATGTATGTCCTTGTCAACTTCAAAACATATACAGTCTGGAAGGAGTGAGCGCCAGCCCCTACCTAGTGATCTAAACCTAGAAACTACAAATTTGTGCCCACCTCTCTTGGCGTCAGGAAATCCCACTGGATCATTAAGCACAGAGTTAAAATACTTTACCAGACGGTTCGTCTCTCGGGGTGTAAGTATTTCAGAATCGAGGACGAAATCAGCAAATTCTCTTTCCTCCATCACTGGAAAACGAATTCCTTGAACAACGCGTTCCCCAAGGACTCTTCTTTTCACGGAGCCTTCAGCTAGGAGACCTTGCTTTTCACATTCTTTTTCAGCCCAGTAATCGATAGCTTTGAATAACTCCACTTCTTTGATATTCAGTGAATTCTTCTCCACTAACTCCTCCAGTGCCGACCTTTCAACTGTAACGAAACTCTCTGATTTTACAGCTTCTTCCGTCTCTGTCTCAATCAATTTCCAGCATTGATTCGTCAAATCTTTCTCTTCGTATTTCTGCGCATCCGGCAAAATGTGAAACACGTTTAACGCGTTTAAGTTCTTTTTAAGGAAAGCAGAGCACTTCTCAGCCAAAGTAGGCAGCATATATTTCTTTGATAAATAAAGCAACTGCATGACATTATCGGCGTTCAGCTTCGCCTTGTCGCTGTAGATAAAGCGAAACAACTCCAAGGCTTTCATACTCACAATCAGAAGTCTCCACTGGATCTTTTATCTCTGCCACTTTGCCGAAAAACATGGCAAAAAACACTGGGCTACTGATCGCTAAAACAAACTTGTGAGCTGGAATCGTCTTACTTTCGCCTTGGGAGTCACAAACCACGAATTTCACATCGCTCAGGAGTTCTTGATTGAAAATGGCCTCACATTGTTCTCTGATGGTACCTCTGGTTGTTTGCCAGTAAGTGTCCGACACTGCATCGATAGACATGGCTAATTCAGTCAGAGATCCAAGTTTCGTTGGTTTCTTTACAAGTATCGAAATGATAACTTTCGTTTCGATTTCCTAGCATTTGAGTCACGCAGGTCACGAGATCTTTTTAGTTCCCAGTGCTCTCGGTCTCAACTGACGGACAAACCTCATACACATTCCACTCTACAGGTGAAACCAGACCCTTCACTCATCACATCGACTGTAACTCTAAAATTTGATACAATGCAACCACTGCTTTAATACCCTGGGTACCAGAGGTTTTTCTCGCGTGCGGCGGGAATTTTCGGTGTTGGCCGAAGGCTGACACATCTTAGGCCGTAGGCCGAAGCGACACTATAAAGTCTTGACAGAAACCGGAAACCGCGCTAGAAAAGTCTCTGGCACCCAGAGTACTGCTTTAAGCAATACATCAGTGAAACCAAACGACAACTTAAGGACCGTTTCGACGAACACCGCAGACCAGTTGACAGCCCTTCTAATATGTCTAATATCTCCAAACCCACCACAGGCTCAGAACATTTTCTTACTAATGATCACTCCGCTAATGACATCACACTTATTCCACTAGAACGCATTAAATCTAATAGAGACAGTGCCAGAAAAGCTAGAGAAGCATACCTCATTGAGAGAGGCAAAACTCTTGAACCCTTAGGTATCAATAAGAAAGCTAGATGAAATGTAACACATTCCTTATTACGTCCATTTGTAATTATTTATTTATACTATTTTGACATTTCAAATTTCTTTCATATCACTACTTCAATAGTTTTTGTTTTCATATACTTTTAACGTTCGCTTTTTTCTTATTTAATTTTTCACGTGTTATTATAGTATCATATTGCACGCTATTCTTTTTGTCAAATTGTAACGTCTAAGCTTACAAACCTTATCGTTGTATGTAAGACCCTGATGAAGGAAGGCCGTGCCTTTCGAAATATTGGTAACAAAAAATATATATTCCCGACTGTAAAATCAGCCTTGCTTCTTTTGTTCAATATTTCAACTTGTAGCTGATTAGATCGTTTCTAAAGATCCTGTCCTTCTTTTTTGTAACGTTGGTCCTTGCTTCCAAAATTGAAGTTGTTCAATGCTTGCAGTCGCGCTTTGGTGTGCATGTAATCCTGGCGAATTTTCAAAGCTTTTGTTGTTATATTCAAGATTTTGCATATTATATGAAAAAAAATACCAGTTAAAATGCATATCACCCCAAATTTGTTCAAGAACAGAATAAAAATAGAAAACTTGTAAAAAACGATTCCGCAGATTGTTTTCGATTTTAGATTAATCTCAATTTTTTTACAGTTTTTTAAATATGTAAAATTAACATCTCGGGCCGTGACATTTTGGGCCTGGGGCGTGTGACGTATTTTGTGGTATTGTTCTCCTTAATATACCCAGCACGCATGTCAGAGTTCAGCGTCGTGTGAGAATGGGTCTCTGCAAGAGCCATAATAGGACAGAGACTGAACAAAATGAATTCACGCTGTTTTAATACTCATCCCTCTTTTTCCATGTCACATCTCGTCCAATTTGTCAAATGTTGGTGATTTTTTTCCTGGAGTTATATTCTAGAGGACTGTATCTTGGTTTAAAAACAAGAATTAGAAAATCGTTGTCTTGTGTTTACCTCCTCCACAAACCAAGAAATTAGGAAGTTTCACGTCGTGGTCGTGCGACGAGGGCAAAGAAATGTGTAAAAAAAGCGTGATGCACGTGATTTTTCACGGGATGGCGCAGTGGAGAGAGCGCTCGCCTCCCACCGGCGTGGCTCGATTTCAAATCCCACCGTCGACGCCATATGTGGGTTGAGTTTTGTTGTTGGTTTTCTCCCTTGCTCCGAGAGGTTTTTCTCCGGGTACTCCGGTTTTCCCGTCTCCTCAAAACCCAACTCTTCCAAATTCCAATTCGACCAGGAATCAGGTAGAGACGAAGAACCACTTGGTGGATGTGCTACCTTCAAATCATTATTTATTATTTATGCACGTGCAAAACTTTTGTTTTACTAATCTAATCCAGTTTCTTTGCCGTTCTCGTTGGTGTCGTCGTAGCTCAGTCTTAGTTGAACCACCATCTTCCCGTCTTAACAAGACGTCTCACTCCGAAAGCCTGTCAAGTGTCGATTCTCACGACTCAGAATGGAATTTTATTCCTGGGGTTGCACCGAATACTCGAGCAAAACGTCCAAGAAGAAGTTGAAAATTATGACGTAAGCTACAACAAAGCGGGGCGGAGCTAAGAACAATGATTTAAAATACGTCATTGTTTCACTCAACCCAGGGAGCCATCTACACTATGGCGCGCCATCTGTAGCAAAATCCCTTTTCGACTATCCCATAATACTCCTTAAATCTAATAAATTCAATATGGCCGCCGCATCGGTAAAAAGGTCTATTCTTACTCCCGAAAAGGTAGACTGCGAATTCAAAGACACGCGTGACAGTTGATTTTGGCGCCAGAACTAACGACTTAGGTCACATGGCTTTGTCCGTCAAACCAAAAAAGTGATCTCACGTGGTCAAAGTTTTTTTTCATTGCTGGCTTCGTTGCTCGCGCATCAGAGTGGTCAGAGTTTTTATATAGCGCTAGATTGCTGAAACCGAAAGGAACTTTCATCGATTGACTTTTAACGAACGAAAATTTCTCCTTTTTGGCTGACAAAGAACACTGTTATGCATTTAACCTGACTTGGCCTATCTTTGGCCTACCAAACACTCAGGAATGTGACCGCGTGAGTTCACCTTTTTGGTTTGACAAACAAAGCCACGTGACTCGAATCGTTAACGTCTGGCGCCAGAAAAATCTCTGAATTCGCGGTCTCCCTGTATCGGTAGTACTATTCACGCTCAAGTTTAAGGCCACTATTTGTATGCCGTAACTTTTATAAAAAATATATCAAATGCAAGCTCAAATGTTTTATTAGCAGTGAATTTCAGTTTTCATACAATAATTAAGCACAACACTCTGCGACTAGTGGTTTCTCTAGGAGCGTCCGGCCTGGAATGACCACTTCCTGTAACTACTCGTAGCAGTTTTATTGAATTATTCAAGATTTCCAAGATTACAAGATTTTCAAGCTTATATTGACTAACCATTCAATCTACTCTTTTTTAAAATTAAATCAAAAGATAGATAGATAGATAGATAGATAGATAGATAGATAGATAGATAGATAGATAGATAGATAGATAAATAAATAGAAAGGCGGGTAGATAGATAGATTGACCTTTCATAAAATATTCTAAACTAGGATTATAGTACGGAATCAAAGAAGCTGGGAACCAAGCGCTCCAGTTTAGTTTTATATAAGTTCATTGAGGCTTGCATCCACCCCGGCAAATCCTCGGGTAACTTATTCCAAATAAATGGGCCCCTGTAACCAAAACGTTTTTTGCCATAATTAGTTTTGGGGAGAGGCAACTGGACTCTAGAAGAGGAGCCCCTAGTATCATAGGTAGACCTCATTATCAAAAAATTTTTGCATAGGTATTCAGGTGCCATATTGTTGTACACCAAGAACATTTCTATAGCGAGGGGCTTAATGCCCTTCCCATTCTAGCTCTTGCAGCAGGGGCCGGAGCTAGAATAATAACTGGAAAAGGTTATGATCCTAAAAGCGGCGCTATTTTGTAGTTCTTGAAGCTTCAGAGTAGGTCTGAACCCAGAAACTCCCAAACAGCGCTGCAATAGTAAAGGTACGGATGGGTCCGATTGCGCTGGTTAATTTCTTTGAGGTCTCCTCTATATGTGCTGCCCCTGTAAGCGCCTCGTCAACATGTACAACCAGGGATTTGGCAGATGTTAATTTAGGTACATTGGTGTCTTCATTAAGGAGTGATGGGCAAGACATGCGAGAAGACCTCTGTCTAGATCCTACAAACAATACCTCTGATTTTGTTTTGTTCAGACTGAATCGGTTTGCACAGAGCAGTGAAAGAAAACAAACGAAAAAATTTCCCACACAAAAGGAGCCTTTGTGCAAGGAATCAAAACATTTTTATTTTTAACTATAAAACCTATAAACTCGTGGGCACGATCAGTCAACGAAAAATCTCACCTTCTTCGACCTCAACAACTGTTATTTATTGAAATTAAAGAAGAAAACCTTTCAACTTGACCATTCGGCGAAAAAAACTGTAACTAAAAGCTCATAATAATATGCTTAACTTTCGTAGACAGTGCATCACCAAACAGCATGAGAACCACGGTTATCAGCAGTCTCCCTGGTCGAAACACACTATAGACAAGACTTTTCTCTCTATATAATCCTGTTCATAATTATATCTTTCCGCTATTCCTTCTCTAGAATTGTGCAGTAAAATACAAGCGTAAACGAGCAGCGCGAGATTAAAGCAATACCGTTCGTGGTACAAAAAAATATCCCGAGCGGCCGATAGTCCAAAAACGCGCGAAATAAGAAAGCCGTTAGTAAATTTCTACTTGCATAGTAACCGGGTTACCTACCAACGAGAGACGTTAATAGGCCCTTAAGAGTAACACGTCCGCAGAGACGTGCTCATAGTGCTGCTGGGATAGCGTTAAAGACAGTGCATCAACATATGTCTTCCGGTCTTGACTGGAACCTTTTTAAGACGAGAATGGAAAAACATAATGATAATCAAGTTTGTCAAGAATTGTCTTGATGGACAAGCTTCAAGTTATTTGTCAGATTATTTTCAACAGCAAACTTATGATGTTCATGCCTATTACACTAGGTCTAAGGGTAAGTATCTATTGATAAAGTCAATCCCGAATCGACTAAGAGAGCCTTCTTTTATAAGGGCACTACCCATTATATACCTTATTATAGGAAATTAACGCTCCATGAAATTAAGGTATCGGAAATTAACGCGACTTAAATTAACGCGAATTTAATGGAAAACTACTTTCGAATGAAGATAATTAACGCGAAAGAGGAGGTAGAAATTCATAATAAAGGAAATTAAGGCGATTAAGACACAGTTGGTGATGACAACTGGAAATCTATCTTGGCCGAAATCAAAGGAGAAGATATTGACATCACTTCGGAGGCGACAACGATGAAGATGAACCCGAAATATTGAAATATTGTAAATCTTCGCCTTAGCTTTTGTGAAAGATAAAACTAAAGGGTAAATGGAAAGAAAGAAAGCTTGTAGTTAATGTTTTTTAGGTGTCAAGAATGTCTAGAGAGGTTCCAAAATTTGGGTTAAAATACTGGAATTTATGAGTGCGGAAATTAACGCTGCACTCTATTAACGTCGCGGAAATTAACCCTCAACAAAACTAACGCGACTTTTAACGATTCGCGTTAATTTCATGGAGCGTTAATTTCCTATAATAAGGTAATGTTATCCCAGTTTCGCATATAGGTTTTTTATACAGAACCCATGTTGATAGCAGTTTTTATAACTGAAATGGTCATCCTGTTAAAATCTGTTAAATATGTTGTTATTATTATTATTATTATGTCGCAGTATGAAACTTTGGAATGCTGTCCACATTATGAGTAGCATAGCGTAACCTACACCACTTGAGAAGCTACACTTAGAAGTAAAAAGGTCGGTACGAAACCTAATACGATCCTAATATACATATAATGATATGAATCTCTCTACTTAAAAAGCCAATTTAGAATATTATTAAATTCTTATACTCTGTAAAACCTACGCTAAGACATGATGATATGATTATCTCTAATAGAGGCCTATTTAGAAAATTATTCAGTTTTTACACTCTCATTATCTCTTATATACCTAAACGAGGCCATCATAATGTGATTATCTCTACTAAAAGCTTATTTAGAATAATATCAAACTCTAATGCTCTAAAAAATCTAAGTAAAAACATCAGCAAGCTTGTGTTTCTAGATTTCTGGAGAAAAAAAAAATCTAAAAACTGGAGTCCTTAGCGTCCTAACTAAGTATTTATCTTAAATGTTCTGGTAATGTTTAAAGTGTTTGGGATGACCGACCTCTGCATCCACTCAAGTACGCTCTGTGTTCTGGCTCCCAGTAGCTTCCTCACCGACTTCTCTAGGTGTTTAGAGTAACCACCCAGTACGTCAATTATTAGGTTGTACTATTCAACCCTGTAACCATTGTATCTCTGCTTCAGCTCCCACATCATGTGCTCATACTTGAGTGTCTTTTCCTCATCTTTCTTAGCTCTACTCTCAATCCATGGGCAGCTCATTATTATTATTATTATTATTATTATTATTATTATAATCATAACTATAACAAAATTGTCAAATCTGATTGGCTCTTAACTGCCCTGATTTCAGCCTTAATTGGACAGTTTAATAGGACAGTACGCGTCATGCCTAAGTAATTGGACAGTACGCGCCATCACGCGCGCGCTTAAATGGCTTTTTTTTTCACTGCTAGCAAAACAAAATTTCGAATTTCTTGTGTTTTGGTTTAAAAAATAGCCTATTGTATCACAAATTTTGTTAAAGTTATGATTAATTGGTAACAGAACTTCGTGTCGTCCAATTCAGTCTGTAATCATACTCGTGATTAAACAAATCGGACTCCCGCTACGCGGTCGTCCGATTTTGTTAATCACTCGTATGATTACAGACCGAATTGGACTCCACTCAGTCCTGTTACCATTACTTATTATTATTATTATTATTATTATTATTATTATTATTATTATTATTATTATTATTATTATTATTATTATTATTATTATTATAACAACAGCTAGCAGTGAGCTAGATCAGAGGGACGAGGTTAGCAACTGAGGTTTGGACGAATAAAAAAAGCTGGTATGCTCCCGAAACATCATTCAGTCCAGAGTAAACACAAATTCAGAAAATTGTCCCATTTTATCACTGGTCAGGATAGTTGAAGCCGACGAAGTAAAGTGAAATGTCACTCCAGAATTTTCTACAGTAGAGCAGCCATTTGTTCCATACCAAGATGGGGGACCAGTAATGACAGCGGAAATTTCGTACCGTGTGTTTGCTTTTATAGCAATCGGCGGCTCAAATACAATATCAAAGCCTTGGTGATCTCCAATTTCACACTGTATCTGCTTAGATAAAAATTCCCTTTTTGCTTTCTAACAGAAATGCCACTGCTATGATCTAACACCCCTAGTGTCACTGAATATTGACTGTTATCGCTTCCAAAAAAGTGGATTGCGTGTAGATGTATGTTTTTGTCAACATCAAAACGTAAACAGTTTGAGTCAATACCATAGTACCACCCTCTCTGTAGTGATCGAAACCTAGAAATAACTCGCTTTCTCCCATTTCTCTCGGTTTCGAGAAATCCTACTGAATCATTTAGCACAGAGTTAAAATACTTTACCAGACGGTTCGTCTCTCTGAGTGTAAGTATTTCTGAATCAAGGACGATGTCAGCAAACTCTGTCTGCCCCATCAAAGGAAAACGAATTCCTTGAACAACGCGTTCCCCGAGAACTCTTCTTTTCGCGGAGCCTTCAGCTGCGAGACCTTGCTTTTCACATTCTTTTTCAGCCCAGCAATCAAAAGCTTTGAATAATTCCACTTCTTTAATATTCAAAGAATTTTTCTCCACTAATTCCTCCAGTACTGACCTTTCGACTGTGACGAAACCCTCTGATTTTACAGCTTCTTCTGTTTGTGTCTCAATCAATTTCCAGCATTGATTCATCAAATCTTTCTCTTCGTATTTCTGCGCATCCGGCAAAATGTGAAACACGTTTAACGCATTTAAGTTCTCTTTAAGGAAAGCAGAACACTTCTCAGCCAAAGTAGGCAGCATGTATTTCTTTGATAAATAAAGCAACTGCATGACATTATCGGCGTTCAGGTTCGCCTTGTCGCTGTAGATGAAGCGAAATAACTCCAGAAGGCTTTCATACTCACAATCTGAAATTTCCACCGAATCTTTCATCTCTGCTGCTTTACCATAAAACATAGCAAAAAATACTGGACTACTGATCGCTAACATGAACTTGTGAGCGGGAATCGTCTTACTTCCGCCTCTGGAGTCACGGACCACGAACTTCACATCGCTAAGGAGTTCTTGATTGAAAACGGCCTCACATCTTTCTCTGATGGTACCTCTAGCTGTTTGCCAGTAAGTGTCCGACACTGCATCTACAGACATAGCTAATTCATCTTTGCAGGGTTCGTTCATTTCTTCTGACCATTGCTGTTGACTATTCGATTTTCTTGCATTCGAGTCACGAGATCGTTGTAGTTCCCAGTTCTCGCTCGTAACGCTTCCAGTCTCGGTTTGGCGCTCAGGTACTCTCGAAATTTCCGATAATTGACGGCCTCGGAAAGCCTTTGTTGTTTATATTCAAAAATTTGAAGATGACATGATAAAACTATCAGTTAACAAAACAAAGTGCACTGGATTCGATTTGGATTCTTTAGATTTTGATTTGAATATTTGATTTCGGCCAGAAAAGTTACCGGTGTTACAGTGATATGGGCATCCCCGCGTTTTGGGCATCCCCATTCCCAAAACCCTAGGGATATGGGCATTCTCTTCTCATATTACCTTTCCGATTTGGGTTAGCGATAGGGTTAGGGTTACAGGGGATGCCCATATCACTAGAGTTTGGGAACCGCGAAATCCTGGCAAAACAGAGAACAAAATGGGGATGCCTAAAACGCGGGGATGCCCATATCACTGTAACACCGGGACTTTCGAGAAACGGGGGGGGGGGGGCGCTAGACAATAAGCCTGTTTTCAAAATCCCAGCTGAAGACAACAAACATGGCTTTCGTCTTTTCACACTGTGCATATATTCTCTGCTTTTTGCAAACCATTGAGCTGGATCGTGGGCACGGCTGCTTGATATTTTATCGTTTGTAAAATGTAAAGCTCGCCTCTGTTTCTGATTTATGTAACGGACATGTCCTCCACAGTAATGGGTCAGATGGTAGCTTTTCACTTTCACCATATTTTTCACGCTAAGTGGGCCCTAATTGGTAAAAAAAATGTACGTTATTTGAGTGTCAATGTATTTAACAGGAAAGTACTTGGGGACACTATTTTTAAATCTCCTTGTGAAGACGGGACCGCCATTTTGAAACGTGGTCATCCTAGCCATGCGAAGGTCTACCCGTTTGCAGTGCATGGCAGAACCTTTCTTTCTCACTCACTTTTAAGACCCTAAGTATTGGTCCGGGCCCGGGAATCGAAACCGCGACCTCCCGCTCTGCTGTCAAGCGCTCTACCGACTGAGCTACTCCTGCCGCTGTTAAAATGGTGCTATGGAATATTAAAACATTTTACTTTTTTCTCTTTCTTCTCCTTTTTTCTATCATACTATGAGTATACAATGTGGTAATTTTTAGAAACAAGTTGAGGTGCTTTCATCTACTAGCAGAGTTTTTCACTTTTCACCCTTTGTAAGTGTTACAAATCCGTGCAGGGTTTGTAATTCTGACTGAGCTTCATCTAGCCAACCAAGTGACTCTTATATCCATTAGAAATTAAGATTACTAGCTAATACCAGTCTGAGCTGCTAGCTTATGTTCCAACACAGCAGCTGAAAAGATTGTTAGCACTGTTACTGAAAAAAGCGAACGGGTTCTAGGCATCTGGACAGCTGGAATGCTATATCATGACAACTGATAGACAAAAGTAAACATTAGGTGTGTTTCACCTTAAGACGGACTTTAGAAAAATACAAACTGATGAGAAACAGGTTTCAATAATAGCATATTGCATCACGATTTTTTGCTTCCCATCCTGAATAGAGTAGATTTTTTAACCAGTATTTCGCAATTGCGCATTAAGAGAATGTGGAGATCGAGAAAATCTTTCTTAAGCTAAGCTTTTTATTGTTATTCTTTCTGTCTTTTTCATAAAGCAAAACACACTCAAATTTTAAACAAATTTAACCAACTGTATTTTGTAAAACTCTTAGCAAACACAAAGTTGACAGTATTTTGTCACTGCTGACAACATAACGCGCTTTTTAAATTGGCGCACTCCTTCTCTGTTAAAAGATTTAGAGAATGAAGCTAGCTATTCTGATTGTTTTTGTGGTTGGGCTAGTCATCCAGGTCCACGGTAAGATGATCAATCATAATCAGTAAATATACTATTTTTTTTTGTTTTGATTTTTGGTGTAATCAGTAGCCCACTATGTATCCATATGAAATGTTAAAACCAGGTCGAAAAAGGAAAACTATGATGAAAAGAAAAAAAACTTTACAAGATTATGGTGTGTAAAAGTGTACTTAAAACTGAAGATCTAGAAATTCACATTGACATTTTGTAAAGCACTGTATATATTTTTTTGTTTTGATTTTTGGTATAATCAGCAAAGTTGTAATAAAAACATAAGCTATTAAAAAGCAAGCCATTTTAAAAACGTTTGGGGTACAGGGGTTCTTATTGGTATATCTGATCAATTTTCCTTTATACCTTGGAAGCGAACTATGTATTGCAGGATGGCCTTTATACTTGAACTTGCAAGAAAAGGATGGTCACTAGGAGCTCATCTAAACTATTAAAACGTTTTCACTTGATAATATGTCTATTCATGATCAAAATATAATCATACGCAGCCTCTTCTCCCTTTTTTGTGGGAATTCAAGAGCACTTTCAGTGGTCCTGTTGAGGTGGTGATGTTCAATATTATACAACTATCTCCCGAAGGGGAGGTGAATAGTGGTGGTATTACAGAGACGCGAAGCGTCGTGGTATATATCTAGCGCTGTTCACCGACCCTGAAGGGGTAGCTGTTTTAGTATTTACCAAATCAGTTGGATAAAAATGAAAACAAGTGACTTTTTGTAAATTAAAAAAGGTCACTCTGTAGGAAATGTGTTTAAAATTTAAAAACATTTCGGGGATTTTGTCAAGTGCGTTTTTACTATTTTGTTGCAAATTCAAAATGAAAATAATTTTCTACCTACCAGTAAACACTGACAAACCAAGGTTCCTCGCTTCCTTGGTATTTGTTTGTACGACTGCTTCAATTATCGCTCAAATTTCGTCTTTCGAAAATGCCTCGAGACGAGACGCCATCTTGGCTCCGGTTGCAAAACACTGAATAGCCAAGATATTCCGAGTTACGGGAGCCACTGATTTGGTAAATACTAAATATGTATATTAATAAATCTATTCATGATGAAAATAAAATCATAAACAGCCTCTTCTCCCCTTTTTTGTGGGAATTGAAGAGCTCTTTCAGTGGTGCAGTTGGGGTGGTGATGTTCACTCGGTTATGATTTCTTGGGTTCTATTTTTTGTTTGCGGCACTCTTAGGTTGTGTTCAAACTTTACTGGATAGCGCTTTCGCGCCGCCACGAAAATCATACAGGATAGGGCTTCTGGGGCCCTTTTCTCGAAAGTCCCGCTAACTTTTCGGGCCGAAATCAAATATTCAAATCGAAATATAAGAATGAGGGGGCGGGTCCTGGCTAACCTGAGATCAGGCGTTATTTTTTTTTTTGCTTCTTTGCTTCTTTGGCTCGAGAGGGAAAAAAAATAACGCCTGATACATTTATTTAACAAGCAGTCAACCGCCCCCTAATTTACATAATCTAACGTCTGCTTCACCTGTCATGTTATTAGCCAATAAGCGTTTACCATACGGGAATCAAATTATGGCGCGAATAATTTTTTGAAATCAATTTTAGGGAAAAGAAAATTTTTAAGTAGGTCCATGTTCAGATGGCGCTTCCTAAAAAAAATTTTTAATGAGTTGTTTTTGTGATGAAATACTGCTAGCTGGAACTGCCGTACCTTCATTTAACAGCTACAAATAATAAAGAATTTACTGGTTAAAGCTCGTTGACTTCGTTCTGTGCTGAAAGCGGTGAAAAAAATTAGGCTGAAGCACCATATTTCACGAACTGAAAGGTGTTGTGGAAGCAAAGATCGCTCAGAATAATTCGCAGCATGATTTCTGAAGGAGGAATTACAGTCAAACCAGGTCAAGATTCCATTTATGAATTGATTATTTGAAAAGTGAACCTGTTTGTCGCTTCTGTAACTTGTAGCCGGTATCAAATTGCATTCAAATGATCGGTGAAGTTTTGACTGCAACTTTTTTAGTATACGATGAGATGGAAAATATTTCAATGGATGAAACTTCTATTTAGGCATTCTTCAAATTCAAGAAAACTGAGCCGGCAGAAATTTCATAACGAACTCGCGTGTGTATTCACTGCTCATTTCGCAAGCAAAAATGCAGACTGAAATCAACAACAACTAACGGATGGCGGCATTTTGGCCAATCGGAACAGCGCAAATCATCCGTATTGTTTCCTATCCAATCAGAAAAAAGTCCAGATTCTGGCTTTTTTACATGTGATCCGACAAAGAAATGTATCATGCCCTCTTCCCGTGAGAGACATAAAGGGATAATAGGGAGAGGGCATGATCTCAGGCTAGGTCCTTGCTAGCCGAGCAAACTACTCCATTTTGTTTCATTAGCTGATAGTTTTATCATGATAGATGCAAAACTATTGAAACCTCGATCTTTAATGTAAACGGAGACAGCTTATCGGGCAAGTTAACTATCGGAACTTTCGAGAAACGGGCCCCTGGTCACGCATAGAAACGGTTGTGTTGGCGCGATTTATGTGACGGAGCGAAGCTGCGCCACGCCAATCTCTAAAGTGGAGAATCACATATCGGATAGGTGTCCATATTATAGCGGAAAACTTTTAGCGGTATAATGTGAACATAGCTCAAGTCAACCTCGTCCCCAGGGCGCTTTTCCATAGCTTTGGAGCCGCCCCACCTCCAAGGCCCGGGAAAAGCGCCCTGGGGAAGAGGTTGAGCTCAAGTAACCCGAGAAATAACTTTTGGTTTTAATCTTTGAAAGGGGGGACGTGAAAAAAGTAGCAAAAGTGTATTGTATTCCTTTGTTTTCAAGGCAAGGTGGTTGGGAGTAGCATCTTAAAGGTTTGTCTTCGAGTATGCCGGACTCAAAGGGATCAGAGCCATGAAAAATGTTTTGAAAGTAGTACTCTCACCTAGTCCAGAATCAAGATCCTTAATTCGCCACTTTAGAAACAAGAAGGAAACTCTCGCAATGATTTTGGGACTGTTGCTAAGGGCCAGCCAATAGCTGACTGGCGTGTAACCAGTAACAATCCCACAAACAATTACGGGACATATTTCGGCTCCAGTCCCCTTCTCGTTTCTAAAGAAGCCAAGCTCTCTTTTTTATCTAACATCAAATATTTTATCTTTAAGCCTTCTACTGCAATTTTGACCGCAACCAGTGTGAATTTGTTCAGCGACGAGATGACAAGTTTGACTGGGTCAGAATAAGAGGCATGACACCGTCAGGCGGAACAGGACCTGAATCTGATGTTAGCGGAAGAGGTAAATTTAGTAAAGACGATATAATGCAAGGGAAATAATCGCATGCCCATGGAGGATAAGCTTGAAATAATGCTGCTACCTCGTTCGGAAGGAAGATAGCAAGGCAAAGTGGTCGTTATTTTACCTACTTTCACTTATGTTTTAATAAAACAAAGGTTATCTTAATTCATAACTTACTTTTTTCTAGGTTATTACATGTACGTAGAGGCATCCCGACGAAGGAAAGGTGACAACGCTAAGCTAGAACTGAGATCTGGTTTACCTACTGGCAAAACATGTCTGTCATTCTTCTACAACATGCATGGAGGACACAACTATGTGGGTACACTTCGTGTTCTCATAAATGGAGAAACTGTTTTCCAGAAAAGCGGAAATCAGGGAAACACATGGCACAAAGCTGAACTTACTTATCGCGAGGGCATATCGTCGGTAAGAGTACAAAAGGAAGCTAAAGCGTATGTGTATGTTGCATGAGCAGTGGCTCACGACATTTGAACATCAGCTCTGGTGTGGCAAAAAACCACACTTCGTCTTGATCAATAAAACATGCAGGAAAAAACAATAATTTGACCAATATCAAACCAAATGACCGAACAAGCTTGATCAATGACACAAATATACATGAAACGTCTGTCTTCTTCAGAGCTAGTAATACGAGGAACGGGTCGGACAACTTACTTTTGAGAATGTAAAATAATAATTTAAAAGTTATAACTTCAAAATTTCAAAATGACACAATGAAGTGACCGAGGGATGGCGTTTCCCAAGGGTTATAAACAGCCTTTTTAATCATACGTTTGGAAGATGGTGCTAGAATAATGGCGTATTTCAAAAGACTCACTTGAGTAAAAGTAGCGACATCGCAGAGTTAAGCTAAGTATTTGAAATGTGCCAAGTGTTAACCTTAACAAGTAGAAAAGTGATGGGTGGTATCACCTTCTTAACATGCAAGCATGTAAGGATGCGGGTTGCTCTTCTCCTGGTATGTAAACGAAAGTTATGCTGGGGGTAGCGCTTAAGAAGACTGGCATCACTCTCAGAGAGAGAAGGTGAAGGAGAAAGTATCTCTGTTGGTGATATATCTGTTGGTTATATCTTCAACTGTGTTCAAAACTAATAGCTGTGATACTATAGAGGTAGCGTTAACTACGAATCCACTTATAGCATTGGTGTTTTGGCTTAATATTTATCCGCTTCTCTTTCATCTGACAGGTTGTGTTTGAGGGTGTTGTTGGTAGGGGCTACCTTTCAGACATTGCTATCGATGAGATCAAGACAGAAACCTGTGGGGGAGAGGGAGGAGGTGACGGAAGTAAGTACCCTCAATCCCGCTTTCTTTCATGTCTAGAAATTACAAAAACAGCCAAACATTATGAATGTATAACAAATTTCATACGTCGCTTTCATCAACAGCTGTTCCACCACCTTCACAACCAAGCACTACAACAAAAGCGCCAGAGACACCGCTTCCTCCTTTCGGTAAGTTACCAAGAAATTTGCACCCAAAATTCTGCACGCTACTCCATCAGCGGAGGTCGCTAGGACATTAAGCACCAGCTCATCTCTTAGATAAGACTCTGCCCAAAATCAGATGCAAATGTTATTTTGTTAGGTAATTGTGGCATTCGTCCCTCTACAAGAATTGTTGGTGGTGTGGACTCATCTCCTGGAGACTGGCCATGGCAGGCCATGTTGACGTCATCTCCAAATGGTTACGTGTTCTGTGGTGGATCATTGGTTGCTCCTCAGTGGCTAGTTACAGCTAGTCATTGTGTTAAAGGAACTTCGGCAGGCTCCATTTACGTTCGGTATAAGTCATTCATTTTATCTATTTCTAGCTTAAATATTGAGCACCCTTTACCTTCAATCTGGTACTCTGTTATGTATATGTACATCACCTAATGCCTACATCAATATATATTATGGATATAAGCGGGTTAAAATGAAGTTTATTCGGTCCGTACTTAGCCATATCTAGAGACTGTAATCTCACCAAGCAAGAAATTCTGACAAAGGAAAAGCCCAATAACAATCCTCACGAGACAAGATTTTCATTCAATTTTTTCATTCGTGACGACCGCTCTTGTTGGTAAACCATTTCTAAATGTCCTAGTTTATTTTACTTTCTGTAACAGCTTTATTGCAGTTTTTGCTCATGGGAGCTCGGTCTTGACGCGTGGATAAATCCACCTCGTCAGTTGGTATGCCATGGTCCAGGTAGTATCCGGTGACTTAAACTTTAAATTGCACTATAATTAGGGGTTTATAGTCAGGGCACTTTGCACTTCTATTATGTTAATATTCTTTTTCCTTTCTGAAAGACTTGGCGCCCATAAAAGAACAGACACTGTGGGTACAGAACAAGACTTCAGAGTAACTAAAGTGATCATGCACCCCTTTTATCACAAACCCATTGGTATGAGCCATGACATTGCCCTTCTCAAACTGGACCGACCGGCAGCGCTGAACAAGTAAGCTCAGTAGAAACGTAATGCAATCGTAGAATATGTTAAATTTTCGGAATAACAACTTGTCTATCTATGGCGTAAGGACTGTCAAACAGATTTTTTTAAGAAAGTGCGAATTGCTAATGACTGGTTTTTGTCACTGGATTTTACATAAACGGGAAGTGTGGCAGGTTAGGGTGGAAAATAGAAAACGAAACAAAAAGACAACAGATCCAGGTGGGGACAATTGAAACCAAGACAGCCCAATCAAATATCTATTCCACCCACCCCGAGATTCATTTCAGCACATAGGTCAATTGTTCCTAGAAAGTGGACCATGTGGCCTAAAGTAAGGTAGCCTAATCAGGCTCTTGAAAACAGCCACCAGTTGGCACCTAAAAAAAATCTTAGTAAGGGTTTACACGTGTTTAATGATAAATGACAAACTCGCAGACTTGCTTTTCATGTATTTCAACAATAGGTTCGTCAACTTGGTATGCCTTCCAGGATCCGTTCCAGCTCCTGTAGAAGGCAAGAAATGTTGGATCACCGGCTGGGGAAGGAACAGACCCATTGGAGGCTCCAGTCCAGTTACCTTACAACAGGCGTCGGTGCCTATTGTTGGCAGAAACCGCTGTGAATGGGCTTATCTTGGACGGGTTCATGACTCCATGATCTGCGCTGGTCTGGATCGGGGCGGTATTGATTCCTGTCAGGGAGATAGTGGGGGCCCGATGGTGTGTCAGGAAGGCAGGAGATTTTACCTTCAAGGAGTGACAAGCTGGGGTCAGGGATGCGCTAGACCAAATAAGTATGGCGTATATGCAAGAGTGAAGTATGTTATGGGTTGGCTCAAAAAAGAGATGACCAGTAATTAGTTATCACCTCTTGAAATCCATGTTCTTCTTGATCTGAAATATGATTTACCGGAAAATAAAAACGCTTTTAAAATTTTCATGATTTGTTTTTTCTTGAAGCTCGATTTTTGTTTTAGAAAAATAACCTTACCTTATAGATAAGAACTGGAATTGTCGATATAGGGAAAGACACCCAAAAGTCGCCGCATACCACATTCTCTTCAGGTTTGGGTGAGAAAACAATAAACAAACAAGAGAAACAATGGACCCTAACATATAGAGATTAATGCCAAAGATCTTCGTGACAACAAGCTATGGGGGACTTTTGTGTTCCTTTGTAGATCTCTACACGCTACACGAAGTCTCTATAGTTGGCTTCATGCGGCGAAGCATGCAATAACTAGTCTTTATGCCATTTCGAGACCATTCTTCCAGGAAAACGGGTGAATTTCTCCAAGAGCGGCGGGCAATCGATTCTGGTGTGCACGTGGCGAACATTTTACTTTGTCAATAGTATCACATCCACCACTTTCAAGGCCAGTCGTAAAAGTAGTAAAGCGAATTGTACCTCTGTACGTTTCACTTTCATAACTACAACAAGCAAGTGAGCCTTAAACGGCGTAGAAAAAACATCCAAGGGATTTAGGGGTCAAACTTTATTCCTAACCTCCGACTAGATAGCTCCTTTGTAGCTAGTCATTCACTTGCTTAAAAAAAATACCGCCATGATGGAAAGAAAGGGACGAACTTGGACAAGACAAAGAAAAAGCTTCTGTGATTTAAAATGGGAATTTACTTTGTTTGCCTGGTCCCAGTGCATATCTTGCCAGTATCCAGTATCCAGTATGGCGGTTTTGTATTACGTGAATGACTGGTCTTCCTACTGAGTCTGGGGCGAAAATGTAGCAAAGGGACGGCACTTTAGAAGAGACATTGTGACGAATAATATAAGCGTATCAAACTTTGCCTGTGGTAAAGGTTGCATTTTTGGAAGACAATAGTGCTTAAAGATTCAGAAGGACGCCTCTCTACAAGTGCTTATAGAAAAACCTACGCACACTGATCAGTACCTGTCTTATGACTCACACCACCCTCAATCAGTTAAAAGCAGTGTTGTCAAGTGCTTATACGATCGATCGATAAATATCATCACTAAACCATCGGCTACTTCTAAGGAAAAGAAGCATTTAACTTCTGTCCTTGTCTCTAACGGATACCCCTATTCGTGTGTAACTAACATCACAAAATCCAAGAACCGGCCGGCATCTTACAAGGAACCCGCAACCGAAATTAAATCTACAGCGGTTCTGCCATACATCAAAGGTTTATCTGAACCACTTCGTCGTTGCCTACAACAGCATGGCGTACGATCTGTTTTCAAATCCGATGCAACACTAAGAGCGCACTTAGTGCCACCTAAGGATCCTGTGGATCGGCATGAAAACAAGATGGAGTAGTGTATAACATTCCTTGTGAATGCGGCAAAGTATACATTGGCGAAACAGGAAGGTGCATGCATGAACGATAATTATGGGGAAATGAAACTTTATTAAAAAACATCCCATAAAAGATTACAGTATACAAGCATAACATAAAAGTCATCACAAAATCATTGATAGCGGAGCTCCAACCGCGCGCGAAGCACGCGCGTGGGCGGAGCCCCATAGCTAAGGAAATGTGGTAATCTACCCATCCCAGAAAATTTGGTAATCACGTGACCGTACACCGAGCGAGCGAGCGATCGAGCGAGCGACCGTCCGTCCGCATCACAGGCATACCAATGTAAAATAACTCAATCAACAGGTATGGGAACCCAAATGGAACTCAAGGTTTTATTTGGAACGAAATCACGTGGCCGCCCGGACTTTTAGAAAGAAAAAAGTCGTGTCTTTTTCGGCGTTATTTCTTACGTGTACACTAACGTGGATAACAGAGAAAGAGCTAGAGCGAGTTATTGAAAATTCGTAGGAAGAAAAACATGGAAATTCAAAGCGGCTGTGAGAAAATGAGAAATGCTAGCGGCCATCAAGGTGAAAATGAGCAGCAGTGAAAAATAAAAGCGAACATGAACACTGGAAACAAAATATTGGGTAAGCACATACGACAATTTCTCCATAAAAATAATGTGTAACTAGGAAGTTTGACGTTTTAGTCGTACAAAACAGCGTTGTAGTCGTGCAAAACAACGGCAAGGGAAAGACAAAAAGTGTGCTGCACGTGCAATTTGTTTTTCTGCTGATAAGATCTATTAGTCTTGAAGCCATTTTCATTGTCGTCCCCCGTTTAGCATTACACGATTTAATTTTTTTGTTTACAAGTATTATTAACCAGAGCTTCGCTTTTAGCCCTGGCTAAATCTATATATTAAAAATGCATGAACGGATTAAGGAGCACGGTAGGGATACACGGCTTTCACGAACTCAAACTTCGGCCGTTTCTGAACACGTCAATAAGACCGGGAGGCAGGCTATCCACTTAAGACTTCACCCTAACAACATCAACGAGGACAGTGGAATTGAGATTCCTGAAGCGTGGATGCATACAATCAGACATCATGACAACCAGGGCGCTTTTCATTTAGGTAAAAAAAAAACCGGAAATTTCAGTGGGAACAAAAATGGATTATCTGATAGGTAAAAAGTTGTTCCATTCGATCGTAAACCCCAGAACGGCGCCGAGCCCGTTATTGATGTGACACCAAGATGGCCGCCAAATAGGTAACAATGCAAACTGGTATAAAGTACGAGAAACGTGTAATTGAACACGAAATTCCGTTCGGAAAATTCCAACCGAGATAACGGGCCTACCTTTTTAGATTTTCCACTTTTTCAGGGAATTTTCCAGTGGGACGAACCGACGAAACGTTTTCCATTTTCTACCGAACCGAAATTTCCGAAAATTTGGACTAAATGGAAAGCTCCCCGATCTCCACCGCAGCGGACCGCTGAGGGGCCAATTTCTTCCTCTCACAATTCCAACAATGCTTTGGATCGAAACCCACCAATTATGAGCGAGGTTTGTGATACACCAATCACTAACAACCACGGTGGTACAAATAGTTCGACTCATGGGGTGTTTACATGAGAAAATTCGCACCGGCGCGAGTTTCATACCGCGATAACTTTGTGATTTTGTATCTCGTTTACATGATGACTGGATCATTTCGTAATCTCGTTATTTGAAGGTACACTTCATGACAATAAAATATACGTGTGATTCAAAATCGCAAACATTACGCATGCGCTACCCGTTCCAGTCCACCGATTTCCCACCGAAAAGTGTGGTCGTTTTGCGTTTACATGATACCGTTGCGAGATTTCGTACCGGAGTGAAATTCTCGCCCCGGTACAACAGCCGGGGTGAACTCACGCCGGGGTGACTGGCGCCGGCATGACATTTTATGGTGATATCATGTAAACAAATGTAGAGCCATGAGAGGGAACCGGAGTAAACTCACTGCGGGGCGAAAGTCGCCCCGGTGTCATGTAAACACCCCCTCAGTAAATCGACACTATCGCCTGATGAAGACCTGCAGTGTGCGGTCGAAACGTGGCGATCAATATCAAAGTGACAATCGTGAGACAAACGATAAAACTAAACCCTTTAATCAGTTCTTGTTTTGCACTAAAGATGCTTTCCAAAGTAAGGGTTTTTCCCGCTTAAAATGTTTGCTTAAGCGAAAAAAAATTGACACAGCATGTTTGTAAAGATTTTCCAAGTCTTAGCCGTCGAGGGAATGGGTAAATAAAGTAAATTTGTCGAGTTTTCAACTCAAAATCTTTTCAAATTCGTGTTTGCGTAATTTGCACGCGAAGAGAAAAACAACTTGATGTCACAACCATGTTTACATACTCTGACGCAAACACACCTCTCGGCCAATCAGAGCGCGCGTACTATCTTAGTTATTTTATAACTGTGTATAGCAGCCTTATACATAAACACAGCTGTGTCTTTTACTGCAAAATTCGTTGTATTGCGCTGCGCGTTTTGCGAACTTCGAAGTTTTGGAGTGGGGGCGGGGTTAATGCAAATCGCAATATTTGAACACGCTCGCCCAGCTTGGCTCGCAAAAAAAAAAAAAATGAGAATGGCGAAGGAAATCGCGATGGTGAGTGGAATTTTTGTCGACGGAAGGAGGCAGACATTGCTTTATTCTTTCAAGTGACAAGACTAAGAAAGATCAGAAAAATGTTCTGAGCAACTAGTTGATTATAGCCCGAAACAGGACGATCACAAGCAACACAGTAATAGACCATTTTACAGTTGTGGGCTTAGTATCCTAGCCTTTGAGTAGACGTGAGGCTGAGGTTGGCCTTGTTTTGTTACAAACCTACTTCCTTTTCTTATGGAAATTATGCTTAAAAATTCGCAGTTAGGATAAGAAAAACCTGATTTACATAATAAAGCAAGAAGGTTTGTATCAAAACAAGGTCAACTGCAGCCTTGTTTTCACCTGTAACTGTAAAATGGGCTATTATAAACAAACTGATCGAAATCTGCAAATCACAAACCATGACTTTTTAAACTCGTTCAAATAAACATGTGTTTTCTAAGAGGTTCGCTGAGATGATTGACGGAACAGAAAAACCCAAAACACCTCTGAAGTTTTCAAAACGCGCAGCGCGATGCAATTGGCAGTAAGTCAAGCATAACAAAAATTTACTATTACTGGCCTGCTATTTTCGATCTCATTTAATATCCGAAACGAACATCTGGATTTCGGATCTCCTCACAATATTAGTGTGCGAAATGTGTTACCATGCCACGAAAATTAATTCTTTTGCCTTTAAGGGACAATTTAACAAGTCGGGGAATTTCCGTATAAGTCAGGGAAAATGTAACTATGTCAAAGAAGCCAGAGGGAGGTAACATGTTCCTGCATATTCAAAGAAGTTAAACATGTTGCATTGGCAGAATATTGTATCAAGAAATTACACGACAAGCAGATATAGGATTTCCCATGAGATTCATCCATTCTGCACTTTACATTCACGATAAATTCATGTAATAAAAAGGTGGACAGGGTGGCTGTGATGGGAGTTTGGGCATCTATTTTGTGTACCAGACACAGATGACATAAAACAAAAGAACAAAAAACCACGAAACAAAACCAAGCAGATTTTCCCTGAACAGAAAACAAAGAAGTCTTTTGTTTTACATCATCTGTGTCCAGTACACGAAGTTTTGACTGGAATTTAGAATCTATTAATATCTGGACAAATTGTTGGATCATTTGGTCAGGGAAAGTGTAAATTTGACTGTCCGTCTGGGAATTTAAAAACCTTGCCTCTGGCAACCATGTCTCAACAAGCTCATGTATGTTCAGGACTGAAAAACTGATCACCTTCAACATTACTTGTATGTGGACATTTCATACAAATTGACTCTTGCATGAGTATTTGTTTCTCATGCATGTACACAAATAACTATAAAAACTTTCATAAATGATTTGGTATTTTTTACAGGGATAATTCAGTGCTAATGAAAGTACTGCGTATCAAATAATCATGAGACATGATCACTTTCATAACTCTCCTAAGCTGCATCTTTAATGACATAGCCTGGGACCAGGCTCCGCAGTGGGGGAAAAGGCAAAAAACCAGGTGAAATAGGAAAAATATCACATTGCTACATGCAATTTCTATTTTAGTGTAAGTGATAATGTTTGCACCTTACTGTTGCAAACAATTGGTTGTCAAGTGTGATTACATACTACAACAAGTGCAAACACTCTCTCGCTGTAATTCAATTAACAATAAATTTATTTTTCTCCAATTACCAGCATTTACTTGTTATTTTCACAGCAGCATTATCTCCTACCATTCCATCCACTCACTACTAATGACACACTTAAGATAACGCACATTTACACAATTAAGTAACAGCATGAGTTAGCTGCATATTCACCTGCATTTGTTCACCATCACACCCATTTTCTCTTACTATTACACATGTAAGAGGGTCAAAACACAGGAACTATGAAACATTAGCTACCCTTCCTTAACAACATCAACCCCATTTAAATCCCAGAAAATCCTTTTTAATGACAGAACACTGGGTTGAAATTTACTCGAACCAAAAGGAGATTAACTACATCTCACCTTCCGGTATTAGAGCCAGTGTTGAATCTCACCCACCCAAGCTACACGGTATACTCAAATCCACCCCCCTTCCATCCCTGACATTTTATGGGCCTCCCCGCCGAGCTTCACGAGGTTTTGCGATACACGTATTTCTAGTATTGCAAATGTTACAGTTCCTGA
>CALNXK010000003.1:2875000-2937500 GCA_942486035.1 Porites lobata | reverse complement strand
CTTTAAGAAAAAATGTCCCGAAAAGCGCTCGAAAATACAAACGAAATGCGCTCATGCCCCCTGGGCATCCTATAATACTCCTTAAATCGAATTAATTCAATATGGCCGCCGTATCGGTAAAAAGGTCTATTGCGGCCTCGGAAAGCCATTGTTGTTTATATTCAAGATTTTGCTGATGACATAATAAAACTATGAATTAACAAAACAGACTGTACAGGATTTTTATCTTGGACGTGCGTTTTTACTCTTAAGATATTAATTTGAATATTTGATTACGGGCGAGAAAAGTTACTGTGGTGTTACAGTGATATGGGCATCCCCATCCCCAAAACCCTAGTGATATGGGTATTCCCCTCTCATATTACCTTTGCGATTTGGGTTAGGGTTAAGGTTACAGGGGATGTCCATATCAGTAGGGTTTCGGGAATGGGAATGCTCAAAAAGCGGGGATGCCCATATCACTGTGACATCGGGACTTTCGAGACACGGGGCCCCCCTGGACAATGAGCCCGTTTTCAAAATACGAGCTGAAGACAACAAACAAGGCTTTCGTCTTTTCACACTGTGCATATATTTTCTGCTTTTTGCAAACCATTGAGCTGGATCGTGAGCACGGCTGCATGATATTTTATCGTCTTTTTGTAAAATGTAAAGCTCTCCTCTGTTTCTGTTTGATGCAACGTACGTGTCCTCCAAGGTAATGGGTCAAATGGGAGCGTTTCACTTGTACCATATTTTTCATACTAAGTGGGCCCTAAGTGGTGAAAAAAAAATTGCACTTTATTTGAGTGTCAATGTATTTAGCAGGAAAGTACTAATTGGGGACACTATTTTTACGTCCGGCCTTGTGGAGACGGGACCGCCATTTTACGTGGTCATCCGAGCCACGCAAAGGTCTACCCTTTTGCAGGGCAAAGGGAGTACCTTCATTTCTCAGTTATTTTAAGACCCTGAGTATTGCTCCGGCACCGGGATGCTGAACCCACCACCTCTCGCTCTGCAGTGAAGCGCTCTACCGACTGAGCTAATCCTGCCGCTGTTAAAATGGTGCTATGGAATATTAAAACATTTTACTTTTTTCTCTTTCTTCTCGTTTTTTCTATTATACTATGAGTATATTATGGGGTAATTTTTAGAAGCAAGTTGAAGTGCTTTCATCTACTAACAGAGTTTTTCACTTTTCACCTTTTGTAAGTGTTACAAATCCGTGCAGGATTTGTTAATGCTGACTGAGCTACATCTAGCCTACCAAGTGACTGTTATATCCATTAGAAATTAAAATTACCAGCTAATACTAGTCTGAACTGCTAGCCTATATTCCAACACAGCTGCTGAAAAGATTGTTAGCACTGCTACTGAAAAAAGAGAACGGGTTCTAGGTATCTGGACAGCTGGAATGCTTTATCATGACAACTGACAGACAAAAGTAAACATTAGGTGTGTTCCACCTCAAGAAGGACTTTACAAAAATACAAAGGGATGAGAAACAGCATATGACATCACGATGTTTTGCTTCCCATCCTGAATAGAGTATATTTTTTAACGAGTATTTCGGAATTGGGCAGTAAGAGAATGTGGAGATCGAGAAAATCTTTCTTAAGCTAAGCTTTTTATGATTATTATTTTTGTCTTTTTCATAAAGCAAAACGCACACAAATTTTAAACAAATTTAACCAACTGTGTTTTGTAAAACTCTTAGCAAACACAAAGTTAACAGTATTTTGTCACTGCTGACGACAGAACGCGCTTTTTAAATTGGCGCACTCCTCTCTGTTAAAAGATTTTGAGAATGAAGCTAGCTATTCTGATTGTCTTTGTGGTTGGGCTAGTCATCCAGGTCCACGGTAAGATGGTCAAACATAATCAGTAAATGTACTATTTTTGTTGTTTTGATTTTTGGTGTAATCAGTAGTCCACTATGTATCCATATGGAATGTTAAAACCAGGTCGAAAAAGGAAAAGTATGATAAAAAGAAAAAAACTTCACAAGATTATAGTGTGAAAAAGTGTACTTAAAACTGAAGATCTAAAAATTCACATTTTTGTATAGCACTGTATACATTTTTTTGTTTTGAGTTTTGGTATAATCAGCAAAGTTATAATGAAAACATAAGCTTTTAAAAAGCAAGCCATTCCAAAAACGTTTGGGGTACAGGTCTTCTTATTGGTATATCTGATCAATTTTCCTTTATACCTTGGAAGTGAACTATGTATTGCAGGATGGCCTTTATACTTGAACTTGCAAAAAAAATAAAGGTCACTAGGAGCTCATCTAAAATATTAAAACGTTTTCACTGGTAAATTAATATGTCTATTCTTGATCAAAATATAATCATACGCAGCCTCTTCTCCCTTTTTTGTGGGAATTCAAGAGCACTTTCAGTGGTCCAGTTGAGGTGGAGATGTTCAATATTATACAACTATCCCCCGAAGGGGAGGTGAATAGTTATGGTATACTGAGACGCGAAGCGTCGAGGTATATATCCAGCGCTGTTCACCGACCCTGAAGGGGATAGTTGTTTTAGTATTTACCGAATCAGTTGGATAAAAATGAAACAAGTAACTTTTTGTTGTGTTATTATTTTGTTGCAAATTGAGCATGAAAATAATTTTCTACCTACCAGTAAACACTGACAAGCCAAAGTTCGTCGCTTCCTTGATATTTGTTTGTACGACTGCTTCATTTATCGCTGAAAATCATCTCTTTCGAAAATGTCTCGAGACGAGACGCCATCTTGGCTCCGGTTGCAAAACACTGAATAGCCAAGGATATTCGGAGATACGGGAGCCAATCAAAAGGCACGAGAACTGCTATTCACTGATTTGGTAAATACTAAACATGTATATTAATAAATCTATTCATGATCAAAATAAAATCATAAACAGCCTCTCCTCCCTTTTTTGTGGGAATTCAAGAGCTTTTCAGTGGTGCGGTTGGGGTGGTGATGTTCACTCCGTTATGATATCTTGGGTTCTATTTTTTGTTCGTGGCACTCTTAGGCTGTGTTCAAACTTTGCTGGATAGCACTTTCGCGCCGCCACGAGAATCATAGGGGATAGGGCTTCTGGTCACACATAGGAACGGTTGTGGTGGTACGATTTATGTGACGGGGCGAAGCTGCGCCACGCCAATCTCTAAAGTGGAGAATCACATGTCAGATAGGTGTTCATACTATAACGGATAACTTAGTGTGAACATAGCCCATGTCAACCTCGTCCCCAGGGCGCTTTTCCATAGCTTTGGAGCCACTTCACCTCCAAGGCCATGGAAAAGCGCCCTGGGTAAGAGGGTGAGCCCAAGTAACCCGAGAAATAACTTTGAGTTTTAATCTTTGAAAGGGGGGACGTGAAAAAAGTAGCAAAAGTGTATTGTATTCTTTTGCTTTCAAGGCAAGGTGGTTGGGATTAGCATCTTAAAGGTTTGTCTTCGAGTATGCCGGACTTAAAGGGATCAGAGCCATGAAAAATGTTTGGAAAGTAGTACTCTCACCTAGTCCAGAATCAAGATCCTTAATTCGCCACTTTAGAAACAAGAAGGAAACTTTCGCAATGATTTCTCGGACTGTTGCTAAGGGTCAGCCAATAGCTGACTGGCGTGTCCCCAGTAACAATCCCACAAACAATTGTGGGACACATTTCGGCTCCAGTCCCCTTCTCGTTTCTAAAAGAGCCAAGCTCTCTTTTTTATCTAACATCAAATATTTCATCTTTAAGCCTTCTACTGCAATTTTGACCGCAACCAATGTGAATTTGTTCAGCGACGAGATGACAAGTTTGACTGGGTCAGAAAAAGAGGCGTGACACCGTCAGGCGGAACAGGACCTGAATCTGATGTTAGCGGAAAAGGTAAATTTAGTAAAGACGATATAATGCAAGGAAAATACTCGAATGCCCATGGAGGATAAGCTTGAAATAATGCTGCTACCTTGTTCGGAAGAAGGTAGCATGGCAAAGTGGTCGTTATTTTACCTACTTTTACTTATGTTTTAATAAAACAAAGGTTATCTTAATTCATAACTTACTTTTTTCTAGGTTATTACATGTACGTAGAGGCATCCCGACGAAGGAAAGGTGACAACGCTAAGCTAGAACTGAGATCTGGTTTACCTACTGGTAAAACATGTCTGTCATTCTTCTACAACATGCATGGAGGACACAACTACATGGGTACACTTCGTGTTCTCATAAATGGAGAAACTGTTTTCCAGAAAAGCGGAAATCAGGGAAACACATGGCATAAAGCTGAACTTACTTATCGCGAGGGCATATCGTCGGTAAGAGTACAAAAGGAAGCTAAAGCGTATGTGTATGTTGCATGAGCAGTGGCTCACGACATTTGAACATCAGCTCTGGTGTGGCAAAAAACCACACTTCGTCTTGATCAATAAAACATGCAGGAAAAAACAATAATTTGACCAATATCAAACCAAATGACCGAACAAGCTTGATCAATGACACAAATATACATGAATCGGCAGAAACGTCTGTCTTCTTCAGAGCTAGTAATACAGGGAACGGGTCGGACAACTTACTTTCGAGAATGTAAAATATTAATTTAAAAGTTATAACTTCAAAATTTCAAAATGACACAATGAAGTGACTGAGGGATGGCGTTTGCCAAGGGTTATAAACAGCCTTTTTAATCATGCGTTTGGAAGATGGTGCTAGAATAATGGCGTATTTCAAAAGACTCACTTGAGTAAAAGTAGCGACATCGCAGAGTTAAGCTAAGTATTTGAAATGTGCCAAGTGTTAACCTTAACAAGTAGAAAAGTGATGGGTGGTATCACCTTCTTAACATGCAAGCATGTAAGGATGCGGGTTGCTCTTCGCCTGGTATATAAACGAAAGTTATGCTGGGGGTAGCGCTTAAGAAGACTGGCATCACTCTCAGAGAGAGAAGGGGAAGGAGAAAGTATCTCTGTTGGTGATATCTTCAAGTGTGTTCAAAACTAATAGCTGTCATACTAAAGAGGCAGCGTTAACTACGAATCCACTAAGAATTCGTGTTTTGGCTTAATATTTATCCGCTTCTCTTTCATCTGACAGGTTGTGTTTGAGGGTGTTGTTGGTAGGGGCTACCTTTCAGACATTGCTATCGATGAGATCAAGACAGAAACCTGTGGGGAAGGGGGAGGAGGTGACGGAAGTAAGTACCCTCAATCCCGCTTTCTTTCATGTCTAGCAATTACAAAAACAGCCAAACATTATGAATGTATAACAAATTTCATACGTCGCTTTCATCAACAGCTGTTCCACCACCTTCACAACCAAGCACTACAACAAAAGCGCCAGAGACACCTCTTCCTCCTTTCGGTAAGTTACCAAGAAATTTGCACCCAAAATTCTGCACGCTACTCCATCAGCGGAGGTCGCTAGGACATTAAGCACCAGCTCATCTCTTAGATAAGACTCTGCCCAAAATCAGATGCAAATGTTATTTTGTTAGGTAATTGTGGCATTCGTCCCTCTACAAGAATTGTTGGTGGTGTGGACTCATCTCCAGGAGACTGGCCATGGCAGGCCATGTTGACGTCATCTCCAAATGGTTACGTGTTCTGTGGTGGATCATTGGTTGCTCCTCAGTGGCTAGTTACAGCTAGTCATTGTGTTAAAGGAACTTCGGCAGCCTCCATTTACGTTCGGTATAAGTCATTCATTTTATCTATTTCTCGCTTAAATACTGAGCACCCTTACAGTCAATCTGGTACACCGTTATGTATATGTACATCACTTAATGCCTACATCCATATATATTATGGATATAAACGGGTTAAAATGAAGTTTATTCGGTCCCTACTTACCCATATCTAGAGACTCATCAAGGAAGAAATTCTGACAGAGGAAAAGCCCAATAACAATCCTCACAAGACAAAATTTTTATTCAATTTTTTCATTTGTGACGACCGCTCTTGTTGGTAAACCATTTCTAGTTTATTTTGCTTTCTGTAACAGCTCTATTGCAGTTTTGCTTATGGGAGCTCAGTCTTGACGCGTAGATAAATCCACCTCGTGTTGGTATGCCATGGTCCAAGTACTATCTGGTGACTTAAACTTTAAATCGCACTAATTAAGGGTTTATAGTCAGGGCACTTTGCACTTCCATTATGTTAAATTAAATATTCTTTTTCCTTTCTGAAAGACTTGGCGCCCATAAAAGAACAGACCTTGTGGGTACAGAACAAGACTTCAGAGTAGCTAAAGTGATCATGCACCCCTTTTATCACAAACCCATTGGTATGAGCCATGACATTGCCCTTCTCAAACTGGACCGACCGGCGGCGCTGAACAAGTAAGCTCAGTAGAGACGTAATGCAATCGTAGAATATGTTAAATTTTCGGAATAACAACTTGTCTATCTATGGCGTAAGGACTGTCAAACAGATTTTTTTAAGAAAGTGCGAATTGCTAATGACTGGTTTTTGTCACAGGATTTTACATAGACGGGAAGTGTGGCAGGTTAGGGTGGAAAATAGAAAACGAAACAAAAAGACAAGAGATCCAGGAGGGGACAATTGAAACCAAGACAGCCCAATCAAATATCTATTCCACCCACTCCGAGATTCATTTCAGCACATAGGTCAATTGTTCCTAGAAAGTGGACCATGTGGCCTAAAGTAAGGTAGCCTAATCAGGCTCTTGAAAACAGCCACCAGTTGGCACCTAAAAAAAATCTTAGTAAGGGTTTACACGTGTTTAATGATAAATGACAAACTCGCAGAATTGCTTTTCATGTATTTCAACAATAGGTTCGTCAACTTGGTATGCCTTCCAGGATCCGTTCCAGCTCCTGTAGAAGGCAAGAAATGTTGGATCACCGGCTGGGGAATGAACAGACCCATTGGAGGCTCTAGTCCAGTTACCTTACAACAGGCGTCAGTGCCTATTGTTGGCAGAAACCGCTGTGAATGGGCTTATCTTGGACGGATTCATGACTCCATGATCTGCGCTGGTCTGGATCGGGGCGGTATTGATTCCTGTCAGGGAGATAGTGGGGGCCCGATGGTGTGTGAGGAAGGCGGGAGATTTTACCTTCAGGGAGTAACAAGCTGGGGTCAGGGATGCGCTAGACCAAATAAGTATGGCGTATATGCAAGAGTGAAATATGTTATGGGTTGGCTCAAAAAGGAGATGACCAGTAACTAGTTATCACCTCTTGAAATCCATGTTCTTCTTGATCTGAAGTATGATTTAGATGAAAATAAAAACGCTTTTAAAATTGTCATGAGTTGTTATTTCTTGAAGCTCGATTTTTGTTTTAGAAAAATAACCTACCCTTATAGATGAGGACTGGAATAGTTGATATAGGAAAAGACAGCCAAAAGTCGCCGCATACCACGTTCTCTTCAGGTTTGGGTGAGAAAACAGTAAACAAACAAGAGGAGCAATGGACCGTAACCTATAGAGAATAATGCCAAAGATCTTCGTGACTTCTGTGTTCCTTTGTATATCTCTACACGAAGCCTCTATATTTGACTTCATGCGGCGAGGCAAAAACTCGTCTTGTTGCCATTTCGAGGCCGGTCTTCCCTGCAGGAAAACGGGTGAATTTCCCCGGCAAGGGTGGCGGCCAATCGATTCTCGTGTGCAAGTCGGGAACATTATACTTTCTCAGTTGTATCACATCCACCACTTTCAAGACCAGTCGTAAAAGTGGTTAACCCACAGGGTTCGTACCCTTTTTTGAACAAAAAATTTCAGGACTTTTCAAGGACACATTTCGCGTTTTTCAAGGACTCCATTGAACGCAAAAAAAGAGCCTAGAGTCTGTCTTTTTTTTAGTTCTTCCACATCAGGAGAATTTTATCCCGAAGGTCTTTGTGTTTGTTCCTTTTCCTTTACAGTTTCCCTTAGCAATGAAATCCAAGGACTTTCCAGTAACGACTGCAATTTTCAAGAACTTTCAAGGCCTTGAATTTTTATTTTAAAATGCAAAGGACTTTTTCAAGGAATTTCAAGGTGCGTGCGAACCCTGGGCGTAGAAAAACACATCCAAGAGATTCAGGGGTTAAGCCATATTCCTAAACCTCCGATATCTCCTTTGCAGCTGGTCATTCACGTGGTAAAAAAAAACGCCGTGCTCGAAAGGATGGAACTAGACAAAAACCTCATATCATTTAAAATCATAATTTCCTTTGTCTGTCTTGTCTCAGTGCATCTCTTGCTCTCCAGTATGGCGGTTTTGTACCACGTGAACGACTCGTCTTCTTGCTAAGTCTGGGGCTAGCGGAAATTTAGCAAAGGGACGGGACTAGACCACGAGTAGTCCCCCATTTTTCCTCAGGGATAGTAGAGCGAGCGAAACGCGAGCGGGCGTGAAAAATCAGTTGCCTTTTCTCGCGTGGGGTGATTTTCACGCGCACTCGCGTTTTGCTCGCTCTACTATCTCTGAGGAAAAATGGGGGACTACTCGTAGTCTAGGACGGGACAGCAGATACGGATAAACCCACGTTATAAGAATGAGAATTTCTTGCATGTATCTTTGATCATTTCCTGCACGAATTTTTTTATCTGAAATTTTTGTGTGAGATTACTACAATCAAGTCATAATATGTTGATAGATTTACGTTAAGAATACATATTCTTTGTTACATTGTTTTAAACTTCAGACGGCCGCCATAGTCTTCGAAACCGTCAAGTGCACCCTCTGTTAGTAAAAGTCTCATGTAGGTAGTTTACTTTGGAAACATCAGTATTCGGTTATACTCTTAGACTTTTACCTCAATAGCGACAATGGAAAAAGAGCGATTCAAAGGAATGTGGGGTACGTATCAGATGTTATTCATTAGATGCTTCTGATGTTATTAATTGGCCGCAGAGGCTCAAATCTTGTGCGTGCGGCTGTATATACTTCCATCTTGTTAATGCAAAATCAAAGTGACTGAGATTTCTCTTCTCCTGTTCTTACAGCTCGTATTTAGCCCAACGGTACGTAAGCGACCGGACGAGCTGAAACTGTAAAATGACAAGAATAAGACAATAAAGACGAAAACGGAACTGAAAATGGTTTGCTTTGGTTGAGACGGCTGGATGTGTGCCCAACCATAATTATAAGTGTCTGGCTTCCTTAATTTACACTACGAAACCGCAAGAAAGAGCTTTGGGTTTGAGATGGGAAGTCATGATGCTGAACCTAGACCTTTTCACCAGGCAAGAAAACCCGTGGACCTTATGAAAAAAACGTATGAAATTATAGAAATTCCTGACCAATTGAGTGAGATGTATACAAGCTATCGTCATGTCATAAGAAGCATTTAGGCGTCACGACGTTACGAAGTGTTCTAAAGTTTCAAAACAAAGTTTTTGAGTTTGATCTCGGTTTTACCAAATAATTTTGCGTGTTATGTGCAAAAGAACAGTGTTCTATTGCGTATCATTCAAATAAACACCTGTTCTGAAAACGTGCTGATAATGACATAGCGTGGTTGAAAGTAATTTACGATCACGGCCATGAGCAGGAACAAATAAAAGTCCTTGTGTTTTAATTTAGTTTCGAAATGGAAATCTGAATAATCATGCAGTCCAGTGAATTTACTTGACCCCTTTTAAAACGAAATCTGTTCGCTAAAATCTCTACTGCAGTTTAAATCGAGTATACTGATCCAAAATGGCGATGAAGCAAATTATTCTCCTGATCACAGGTTTGCTTTTCTGCCCAGAAGAGGGTAAGTTTTAATGTCGGCAACGTAGATGACCTGGTTTAATCAAAGAGTTCTTATTGAATCGATATGTTTCTATGAAGTTTTCATTCATAGGCCATGAGGTTCGGTCTAGTTCTAAGTCTTTTTACTAACACACAGAGTCAAAAAATCTGTTTCTCGCCGTAATGGGATATACCCATTGCAGATTAAGGGACTATTAAACGCTTTCAACAGTATATCTTAAGTCAAAAGGTTTTTCTGTCTTTGGAAAAGGTTTAGGGACAATACCGTAAAGTTCCCAAAGTAACGACCCTTCGAAAGTAGCGATAAAATTTCACAGGTGTTAGAAAATGCCAGCCTGTTCCAGGCGTTCAAATCGTGGGGACAGCGCAAGAGAAGTGACCACCATCCGAACGCCTGGAACAGGCTATGGAACTGATGCCAAAAGTAGCGACTTCAAAAGTGATTTCCTTTCTTGTATAGAAATAACTGAAATTATAGTTACACTGAAGCTTCACGAAACTGATCGGATATTTATTTTTTGACGGTTATTATGATCTTTGACATTCCCTTATGTAACTCAAAAGGTACGTTACATCTTTCTTTTTTTTAAAGTCTTCCTTTCGTCTGTGAATACCAAAACTGTAATCAGACAATTGCTGGTTTTCGGTGTCACGCCATTCAAAATGGGTGAGGACAAAACATGGACCAGGGGTCCATGGACCCCCACTTTGGACCAGGTCCATGGACCACTTTCATGGACCGGGTCCATGGACCCCCTGTCATAGACCGGGTCCATGGACAGTTTTTTTTAATAATGAGAAATGAACAAAACCAGAAATAGTGCAAAAATAAGGTTAAAAAAAACAACAACAACAAACAATGCTCGATTGATCAGTAATGTTTAATTGTGCTTACATAGTGTAAAAAAAGGGGGGGGGGGTCGATACCTCAAGCAAAATGATGCTTGTTCCAATGAATTGTTTTCTCTGATGGGTAGATTATGCTTCGGACGAAAACCTTTTGACTGAGCAAATGTGAATTTTTGCCGCTTATTTCATGCTGAGAGGTCGTGACACACATATTGATTTTCTACCTCTTTTAAATGTAAAGCTGTTTATTGCAGCTGATTAAAAGGGTTTTGGGTTGTTTAATTTCTCCAAAGTGCATCCTGGATCTGAATAATTCTAAGCCACTTTCTTTTTGTCCACGAATGTCACTTTTTCCTGCAATGTTTTGTCACGCTGGGCCCAGGTCCTTAGCGCTTTTAGCAGGACGATTATAAATTCTCACAGATAGTGATTTACAGATCCAGATCAAGAAGAAGAAGAAGTGGCATGGATTGTAGCTTAAACTGAAGCTACAACAGCTATGGAGAATTGCGATGTGACTCAGTCATGATTGCTCTAAAAGCAATGAATTCTTAACTCCAGCTTGTTTTTCTAAGGGTGATGCAAGTGTTTGTACCGAAGCGTGTAATTCCTCCCTTGGTGATAACTTTTGAATTACTTAATTTAACAGTCTTGCGACTGCACATGTGCAAGCAGAGTGTACGTCATGTAAGCACAACTAAATATTTGTGATCAATCGTGAGCATTGGTCGACAGCGTCTCGTCAAATCTTTTTTTGGCACTATTTTCTGTTTTTGAGTGTCCATTGACCTGGTGCAAAACCTTCTTATAAAAATTAAAAAACTGTCCATGGACCTGGTCCATGACAGGGAGTCCATGGACCCGGTCCATGAAAGTGGTCCATGGACCCGGTCCAAAGAGGGGGTCCATGGACACCTGGTCCATCTTTTGTCCTCACCCATTCAAAATAGATCAAAATAAAAATCAAAAGCTTTCAATAGATAAAGTCCAGAATCTGGGAAATAAAAAGGAGGTAAATATGCAAAGACCCTCGCCAAGATTCAGGCCAGAGGAATATTTCGTATAGGAGATATCCGAAGAAATGTTTTCACAAAATTAATAGAGATTAGTATGGAGACATCATAATGGTGCCCATCCGGATGGGCACCAACATGGCGAACGGAAACCAACAGAAACATCTGTTACCGAGTTTTGCTAGAAAACCGTGAATTTATTCTTCGAGGAACTCTTCAAACATTAAAGTAATACTTTTCCTAATACATGAACTGTTTAGATAGCAAAATTCCCTGAAATAAGTCATTTTTTTAACCTACATGACAGCTCTCTTGGCCATCATGTAAATGCCGCGTGACGCAAAAGCTTAGAAATTCAAGCGTACTCTATCACAAAACCAAGAACCCTTTTGAAGCTAAAATTTGTTTGAAAATTAGTTTTCTGCTGCTCTAATACATTGTGAAAGTAAAATCTCGGAAGGATCGATAGTTTTGTAGTTTGAATTTTAGCGGAGCTCTCGAAAAATTTATATTTGATTTTTTTCCAAAATCTCTCCGGTCACCACTGTGCAACCATCATCAGCGTCTCGAAAGCCTCTCGTTCAAGGTGAGGGCGCTAGGAATCCTGGATTCTGATTGGTCCCGTTGAATCGTTGTGGCAACTTCGTTTACAAGTGTTGTTGTTGTTAATTGTGAATGAGTGAAACATGGGCTTTCTGCATGAGCGCTAACTAATTCTGAATTTCATTTATTTTTCAAAGCGTCTGCGGTCATCTCTCTACAAACAACAACCGCTTCTCGAACGCCTTCCGATGAAAGTGAGTATATTTTAGCACTTTTTTCTGTTAGCCAGTCTTATTTCTTAGTATTTTGAAATGTTGCTCGGTTTATATGCAGCTATGTGAGCTCGTTTCTTATTATTACGCAACACTGCCCGGTTTTGAGATCACTTAATCTATTAAAATTCATCTACTTCCACATTTGTATTCTCATTAAGTATTGAACTGGCGAATCCTTAAAGTGCATTTAACTTTGTTCTGGTAATAACTGGTATTAGGTTTTATAGCTTAACAGTCATTACTGTATATGTATAACGAATAACAGCTTCTCTAAAAACTTCCCCACAAAGTGAGTATACACGCATCTTTTCTCAGTTTGAGAGCACCTGTAATTTGAACCAACATCGAGGATTTTCTTTTTTCAATTCAAAGTGGACAGACTGCAAATTGAGGGCCAAATTATAGTAGTTGCTAAAAAATATATCTCTACGTGTCGCAACTGTTCATCAGTAGGATGCCTGAAATGCGAGCAATTTCACAATTGGTTTCGGCTCCAGTAAATCCTATACCAATTGCAGAACATTTTAGGAGGAGCCACCCACCATGTGAGCACAGTCACGGACAACACATATTAGTGAGGAAAAATTAACCAAATGTACACGTCAATTAAATAAATAAACAAATAAAGCGCGCCCTCAAAATAAAATTGTACTCGCACACGTACCAAGATACAACCGAAGTACAATTCTAAGCAATAAATAAGTAATGTAAGGATACAATGGTACTAAACAAAGGTATCCTGAATGCAGTTTTTGCACGTTTTGGCAATACCTAGTGTTTCGTCTAATTTAAAGTGTGATGCCGATTTTTTTTTGAAGGATCCATGGCCATCACTGTACAACCACCAACAGCTTCTCAAAAACCTTCCGATCAAAGTGAGTATGTCTTTTTGGTCCAGGTTCATAGTATTTTGCACTTAATTGCTTGGTTTTAGTCTTCCTTTAAATTTCCGTCCATGTTTTCAACATCTTCCATTAAAACTCAGCATAACATTTGATCTTACAATTAAAGTTTATTTTTTTAAAGCCTCTCCGGTCACTACTGTACAATCAACAACAGCTTCCCGAAGTTTTCCCGATCAAAGTGAGTATATCAGTATGTCTAGTACGCATTTTCATCATTACTATTCTTTGTACTTTAATTATAAGCTTTAAAAAGGAACTACTAAAACACACATCATCAATTCCAGAATTTTATTCTTATGAAGTACAGTGGAACCCAGTTTATGCGGGTATCCGTGAGAGGGGTTCCACTGTACCAAACTCATTAATCCCCAGCATTTGACTTGCTGTGTTCTGGTAATACTAAGTATTGATTCTTATTTTGAATTTAATGTTTTTTAAGCCTTAACAGTGACCTCCGTAAAACCGACATCAGCTTTTCCGAAGACATCCAATCAAAGTAAGAAGGTTTTTATAGTCTTACACAGTTACTTATAATTGGACTTGGTTCTTAGCTTAGTATTACTCATTATTTTGTGGTTTTAAGGCTCTGTACTTTTCACCAAATTCGATGTTTTTGTTTTTATGAATACCGTACACAGCGTAATAAAGGAATTTTAGAACGTTTTCGTAACGTATTATATTTGGTTTAATTTCAAAATTTTATATTTCTTTCAAGTCTCTTCGGTCACCACTGTGCAACCAACTTCAGCCTCTGGAAAGCCTTTCGATCAAGGAGAGGGCAGAATTCTCGAAATCCTACATTTTGATTGTTCCCGTTGAATCGCTGCGGCAACAGTTCGTTTACAAGTTTTGTTGTTGTTGTTGTTTGTGAATGTGCGAAACATGAGCTTTATGAGCACTAGCTAACTCTAAGTTTATTTTATTTTTTAAAGCCTCTACGGTCGCCTGTCTGCAAACAACAACCTCTTCTCGAACGCCTTCCAATGAAAGTGAGTATAGTTTTACACTTTTTCAGTTAGGCATTCTTATTTCTTAGTATTTTGCAATACTGTTCAGTTTAAGAGCTCTCACTGTTTATTTTCATCTGATAAACAGAAAGTTATCTTCATGATGTACAGATTACACTATGTAATATTTCAAAAGTGTTCAAATGATACCTATAGACCTTGTCACGGTTTTCGACACCATCATGACGAGTAGGCAAACGCGTGAGAAATTACAGTGTTTGTATGAGAATCTAAAGTCGAATAATTTTCGTAAAACGGCTGTTCTGAACAAAATATCAATTGTAAACTACAGCTACAAAGCAAAGGATTGTCCTAAAAAAAATTGGGGGCGTACCTGTGCTTAAATTTCTCAAGAGGCTTTCTTTAGATTTTCCTTATATTGGTCTGTAATTTTCCCGGGACTTTCCGTACAGACAAATGCATAGGAAATTTTAAAAAGTGGTTCTAGGTCTTTTAGTGCATGCAACGCCCTCAAACTTTTTCGAGAGAATCCTTAGGAGTGAAGCTTTAGTTTGCAAATCATATTTTTTTTTCAGAACAGCCGTTCTACGGAAATTATTCGACGTTAGATTCTCATACAATCACTGTAATTTCTCACGCTTTTGCCTACTCGTCAAGATGGCGTCGAAAACCGTGACAAGGTCTATTATGATACTTAATACGTAGTTCTACTCGTACGTGTATGCAGTGACATGCAGGTACTGAGCTTCGTCTTAGCTTAGCATTCGAGTTCATTGTAATTGTAATTTGAAAAAATGGAAATTGTAATTTGTTTACATGCAAAACACTTAAACGTTCTTATGAACTCGTTAAAACGTGTGCGTTCCAGATCGAATTGGAATTTGGACTGAAGTGTTGGTTTTTGAGGAGAGGGGGAAATCGGAGTACCCGTAGCAAGACCTCTGGGAGGAAGAGAGAGAACCAACAAAAAATCAACCCAAATATGGTTTCGACGCAGCGATTTGAAGCCGGGGCCACATTAGTGGGAGGCGAGTGCTCTCATCACTGCGCTACCCTTGCGCCCTTGCGTTGTTTAAGAGCTCCTGTGATTTTCACCAACTTCGAGGATTTTACTTTCATGAAGTACCCGGCACAGGTATCCTTATAATGCATTTCGGCATGTTTCGGTGATACCAACTGTCTTCCCTTAATTTTCAATTCTTCAGTCTGTCTTTATTTTGCATCCCGCCACCAGCCTAAAAATAGCCAGGATATTTCAGTTTGATGGATCTGCATGCTGAAAAAAACAACTCCGAGTGCAATTCACAATCCTTCGACTTTCTTTTTGTTTTTCTTGTATTCTATACATTCTACTGGCCTAAATCCTTATTATTTTTTTAAAGTCAAAACAATTTACTAGTTGAGCGATTGGAGTTCCTATTAAAAAGCTAGAAGAGTAGTGGGAAAGCATCTCGCGATCATCTCGCAGAGGACAAAGTATCGATTTGCTTAAGTTAAATTATCTTTTAATCGTGGGAACAACAAGCTAACACTTCACTCAGAGAGTCAAAGGACGCGACATGGGTCGGCACCCTTAGTAAGCGCGCAAATAGTCAAGGGACCAACGGTCTTACGCGGATGCTTTTCAATAAGCGCCATTCCATAGTGAGTATGTTGTTGTAGCCTGAGTCTCCTTTTTTAATAGCGGAGCTCCACGCGCGCGCAAAGAGCGCGCGTGCGGAGCCCCATAGCTAATCACGTGACCGTACACTGCCCGAGCAACCGACCTTCCGCACCACAGGCACATCAATATAAAATTAGTCAATCAACAGGTAAACAACCCAATTGCAACGGAAGAAAATCGCATGGCCGCCCGGACTTTTAGAGAGAGAAAAAAACAACAAAAAGGTTTTGTCGTTTTCGACTTTATTTTTGATATTTACACTCACGTGGATAACCACAGGCGGCCCAGACGTAGTATGTGTCAAATGAATATATTAGTATTCATATGGACAAAATATGATGAGTCGTCGAAGTTCCCATGAACTAAAATAGTCCAAAAGTCAAAATATAACAAAACAAAGCTAAGATACGTTTAACTGAACGTATCCTTGTCTTTCCTGGCCGGTTTAAGTGGCATTTTGTTGAGTTTTGCAGTTGTAGGTACTATCCACTACAGAAGAATTAAAGGCTGGCCACAAAACAAACGGACCATCTCAACGCGCCTTCACGCGAAGCGCTATAAATTCTAGAATAACTGATGAATCTGCTCGTTTATTACATTTAGGCCTTCTACAACTGCAAGCAAATCTTGTCCTGATGGCAGAGTGGAAATCGCTTTGAATTTCTCATTGCGTAACACACGCGACATTCCCAGCCGCTCCAATTTCAAAAGACTTGTTTCGACAGCTGAGTTAAAAAACCGCTCTTGCCTCCGCCATTTCTGAATTCAGAATAATTCTTTCCCGCAGAACTATGAATTTCGCGTCTCTAGTTTTCGCGGGATTTAAACCTCGAACGATTGATTGGGAAGATTAGAACCAACAAGATCTAATTTCAAAATACTAAATATCGTTCTTGACAACGAGGCTTGAGGTAATATAACAAAAAACATATATTGATTAGTACCGACTAACCAACGTAGAACATTCTCCTACAGGCTTTGCCTTTAAATGTCTCCAGTGCAGTGGTAACATGGAGGAATGTAACAGCATGAGCGCTAAAAACGTGTCTTGTGCAATAGGCCAGAACAGATGCTTGAAAGTGATGATGAGTAAAGACGGCAAAGAATCTGGTTTATATGGGTGCGCATCTGATCGGGACTGCAAGATGGCTAACAAATCTTGTGAAGCGGTCAAGAAAAACAACGCCAGGACGAACTGTATGTCCCAATGCTGCAACACAACGTCTTGCAATACACCTCCACCAAAAAGTATGGTGCCTCTCTTTGTTATAACATTAAAACTGAATTTTATTGTTGTTAATCACACTATAGGATCATCTCCAGGATGACCGGTAGGTAGTAGGATACAATCTCGTTTTAAATTAGCCCATTACATGCTGGTAAGTCACATGGCACGAGAACGGCAACCTGGAGAACAAGCAACATTGTAGATAGATAGATAGATATTCTGTTTATTTCACCCACTTGCAGGAATAACTGAATTGTTGGGGAAAGTCATTGTCACATACAATTAACCATTTACATACATTCACTGAAATTTATAAGTTACAAAGTCATTAATTCTTCTGGTATGACCATGTTGACGTCTTGGAAGTACCTTAGAAGTACCTTGGAACCTTAAGGGTCTTATGTATCCGTTTGAACGGGCTCGAAAGTTTAAACTCATTTGAACCTTAGCGAAACAACCTCATCCAGCCTCGTCCAACAAGCTCTTGACTTTCTTTCACTAACTTCGTTTCTTGCTTATTTTGTATCAGGTGACCATCACAGCAAATTTCAAAATTTATAAGAGGGCCATAGTGTCTTACAGACACAAGGGAGCCTCGTTTTGCGTCTCTTTGAGGACCGCAGTCTCTGGAGGCTTCACTTTTTTCGGAAATTAAACACTAAAACTCCACAATATCTTGTACTTTGTTGACAGCTGATTATATATTTATAAGTGGGTGGGATATGATTGTGCGGGTGGGTGTGGTCTAAAGAGGACTGTTGTTGACAGAGATTGACTTTTCGACAAACTGTGCGATATGTCATCTTCAGAGTCAAAAATCATTAAATATTTCATTTATATCAACTCTCAGGTTACAGATTGAAGTGCTATATGTGTGGAAGCGTAAAATCAATGGACGACTGCGTGCAAAACACTTGGTCTGGACGCTGCGTAGAAGGACAAACAAAGTGCGGCAAGTTTACCACTGAATTGATCATGCAAGGAAAGAATGTCATGGTGTATCGAAAGGGATGCCAAACTGAAATGACCTGTAAAAAGGAAAACGATCTGTACGGCCAGGCCTGTGGGTCTGATGACACCTGCGAATTTCATTGCTGTGAAGGAGATTTGTGTAATGCTGGCTCATTTGCTTCTGTCAGCGTTGTGTCCCTCTTCACATGCACTTTGCTGTATATTCTTTACATCTAGGACAGTGCTGTATGGTAGCACCAACGGTTATGTGCCAGCTGCACGTCATTTACAGGCAATCATATTCAAGAATAATTTAGCTCAGCATATTTAAGGTAGACCCTTCCCTTTAAAAGACATTTTTTACTGAAGACATTACTCCGAGAAGTGTAGGTTAAGCTAAAGAAAAAAAGAATAGCACCACTTAATGGCTGGTAAACGTTTATTCTTCGTGATTTTTGTTCAGGTACCCACAACATCGAGCACAAGCTTAAGCCGTAAAGGAAAATAACTAGGTTAGCGTAGGTTTTTTAACAGCTGTTCAAGCTTTTAAGTCCTAAGACGTCAAATAAAGCTAATTATTCTGAATATGTCGGGATTCCTTTCAAGAAGCAAATGTAAATCCAAGGGGGTAGGTAGACCCAGGGCGCGGGCCGGGATCCCATCCTCGCCACGATGAGGCTAGGATTTTTTTTTTTTTCGTAAATTAACTCGTTGGTTTTTTCTTCTCGCAGCCATGTACTAAGATCTACGAAGTGATGTTTGAAACCCAATTCTTTTTCTTAAAGTAACTGTAGAATAACTTTGCTGGTTTATTCATTTTGTTGAGATTGAGAATTTTTGTTCCAATTTTGATCATTAAATTCCTGGCAATCTCAGTGTTTGTGTTGTTCTTCTGCTAGTGCTGGCGTTGTTATATGCTCGGTGAAAAAGATCATACGCGATAGGTTTTACGTAAACAACAAAATGAAACAGCTTTTTTAGATCCAGCACTTACACGGTAAGCCTATATTTCTAAATTTCCGCTATTTTTGAAAAGTATTACCGCAACATCTTCTCCTATTGACGTCACTCTTCCATACTTTTTTCTATTATGGGACGGTTGACGTAAAACCTAGTTTCTTGAAAGGCTGTTAGACAGCGCGTTATGAAAATGAACCGGAAGATTAAGGCCAGGGCCCGGTTGTTCAAAGCTGGGTTAAGATAACCCGGGGTTAGTGCGAAATTTGAATTCAGATTTGAACGCTTAAAAAGTATATTCAGTTTAATTCTTTCTGTCGGCAAGTTGATGATTGGATGCTCTTAAAAATAACGGAGAAACTTATCCGAGAAAATGCTTTTGAATAAAAGAAAAAGAAACCCGGGTTAAATTTAACCCTAGGTTAAGCGCTAATCGGCCTTCGAACAACTGGGCCCAGGGCAATAAGGAAAGGAAAATGAATATAAAAACAATAATTCACCATCGAAATTTTTTGATCAACCGCCGAGAACTCAAGAAGACGTTGACCACACTAAAATACTGATGAGATGACTGCAACATCATTCTCCACGTTGTGTAAATACATAAACACCAGTCTTAACTCTGGAATCAAAGGTTTTAAGGTGCTCCATTGTGTAGTTGCAGAAAATATCCATACCCCCCTACGGAGGGTAATGGAAATTCCGAGGGGGGGGGGGTCCAAAAAACGCAGTTTCCGAGGGGGTGGGGGGGATGGCCTCTTGAGGTCTTTTCCGGGAAGCTCCGAGTAAGACTAGTGTGTTAGCAAAAACTAACAGCTGCTCTGTTTAGCAAGTTCTCAGTTATTTGACTGTTAACGGTCTTTTAAAACAAGAATTTTTTTTTCATCGATGATAGTTTATTAAAGGTCGGCTGAATGTTTTTTTATCCAGTAACTATTCATACGGGACCACTACACCGACTTGTATTTGCTATTCGTGGGATTCTTCTGAGTATGCGCAATACAGCTATTATCCACTAAGAATATCTCGACCTGCTTCCAATCACTATTTTTTCAACACTAAACCACACAGAATCGAATTCGTAGTAGTTTCGTTGAATATAGATCTCCTTTAGTAACTGTCATAGATGAACTATTTCGTGGCAAGTAGTGGGGATGTACAGTATGCTCAAAGAGACCCTCGGTGAACAAAACGAGCAACAAACGCATTGTCTTTTAAAACTTAGGCGTAATTTTCTAGCACTGAGTACTTCAGACAACTGACAGGGAGATGTTTGAGCATCAAACTTGCACTCCCGTACTCCAGACTGCAGATGCTATTTTTACGAACTTTTCTGGAATGGCAGGAGTCTGGGTACGAGCCTGGCTGCCAAGCTGCAAATACGCCCGGGAAAAGCGCGGCGGATTTGTATTTCAGCCATATCATACCTGGAACTAGACAGCTTTGTGGGAGAATAATCGAAAATCTTTACAACGAGCTTTCAAGATTAACGTTGCAGTCCAAAACATGAGTTTCAAGTCATCCACTTAAAGTATTCCACTTAAATGGACTTCTCACTCGTGAAATAATGATTTATTCACTCAACATTTTACATTCAATTGATTTAAATATTGCATCTACCCCTCTTGCCCATGAAAGCAGAAAGGTTTACTGAGAATGTTCCATTCCTCTGGAACTGGACAGGATCCCTTATCGAGGGTATTGTGTAAAAAGCTTCCGTTACTCAGATAAGAAAGCTAATTTGTCAACAATGTCAATGTGTACTGCAAATATGGAACGGAAAATACAATGCAGGTATAGAAATAAAATCTTACTCAACAGTAACAATGCAAAACATAGCTGATATATTAAATGTAGCCAAAATGGTCTGATGCATCACATCACGATTTGGTTGTCTTTCTTTTATAATCAGAAACTCATAAGGGGTTGAAACGTTTCACTCGCGTTCAATGCTCGTGAATATTCGCTTTTACCATATTTGGAAACCTTAGTGACAGATATCCATTTTCAACAAATGGCTGCCACGCGATCACCATGCAGATGTTTTAAGAGAGGAGTTCTGTGTTTCAAGGTTAAAAATACACCGTCAAAAGACAAAAAATGGAAAGAGAAAGTTCAAAAGAATGCTCAGCTTTCTTCTTGTGGAGAAAGAGAAGCTTTTCATCAAGAAATCGTCCTTCGAGGAATTCAACCTTGTTTTCTTCACGACAGAGCGCATGGTCTGTTTTGAAATGCAACCAAGGAAGTGAAGTTTTTGCGGAATTTTCAGGTACACTTTGCACTCTATGGCCAAGACAATTACGTTTTTGAAAGGGACTTTATGTATTTTTAAATGTTTCATAGAGGTTTCATAAATTTTTCTCTTCGGCGCTGAAGAAAAATTACAAAATGTGCCGCGATTTGAGATGGATTTTGTTTTGAATTTTGGAGTTTTGCCATGTGCTCAGCCGATTTCACTTGCGTGAACGGATCCACGATCCAGATAGTGTTTTCCGAATTGCGTTAAAGGATTAACTTTTTGCATTTTGAATAAAAATTTTCAAGAAACGGCTTCTCTGTCTATTGTTTTTGCGAAGATGTCAGGTTCAGGTTTTGGACACTTTTCGATACGCAGCTAATGAATTTTATTTGAAAATATTTTTTACCGTTTATTCTAGACTTTTAATATAAGAATTTTAAAAGCCTATTTGCAGTATAAGTTTACTGTGCAGAGGGTCAACGAGCATCGTTATTTGAAGTGACAACTTCAAGAAGTCGCGAGGGCGTCAATGAGTTTCATAATGTTATGTTTGGCCCGGGTGGTAAGGCAATGATATCCTGCTCAGTGTTTTGGTAAGATTCCTGGTTTCAACCTTTGAAAGCTTTCTCGGCTTTCGGGAGTTTTTCCCCTGTTTGTCGGCCATTTTTTTCAAGCGGGCGCGGGAACCTGAAGTAAAATTACGTCACGTTGTTTACGAGGTTTGATTGGTCAGTTATCTCTTCTTCTCGTTCCAAATATGATACTTTCGAAAATGAATAATCACGAGCATCGGACAAAGCAAACATATGAGAGTTACACGTTTCAACCCCTTATGAGTTTCTGTCATAATCTAATCAGATGTTAGCGGAAAATTATATCATAGCGCGCGTGCTTGCCCTATATAACTCTTACTGAGCGGCAATGAACAAAATCTTTATTTTCCTATTATATAAGATGGCGTGAGCATTTTTTTACCTGGCTGCAAAGTTGTCGTCTTTTACATTAAGCTGCAGTGCAGTTTTCCTTCTCTTTAAAATATTCGGGAAGAAACCAGCGAAGAACTGCCAAATTTTTCAATCGGCATTGACCTTTTAGGTCCTGATCCAACAAGCAGCATAAATAAAGCCGAATTCAAAAAAACTCTCAATTTGTGGGTTTCGCAAATTTGTCGGAAGACCAGCTGCAGCAATTATTGGCCGAAAGACATTCACTGGGAACAGAAAAGACACCAATTGGCCATTAACAACATTTAAGGGTAAAATTTCCGTTTTTATTGTTGTTTTTAAATTTGTTATGTACTTTTGTTATCACCGAACAATCCGACTAAAATCAGGAAAAGAAGACATAAATTTATTACTCACAAAAACAACTGCTGCCAGCTCTTCTCAAGAAGCCGTGATGACCAGCCATTGTTCGTAAATGAATATAAAGTAGGATGACAGTCATCTTCGCTAAAAAACAAGTTTTCTGGATTTCGCCGAGCAAAACATAAACATCTTCTCAGCGCCGGATCCAAACCATACTCCACGACGTCTTACGAACATGTGAATATTTTAACTTTAGGTGGACTTGAAGACACTTTCATCTTTGTTTCCGCTTAGTTTCAATTGATCGTTAACGAATACATAAGCAAATTTTCTTTCCCAGTTTTACAGAAAGAATTTTCCTTCAAACTAGGCGATTGTGGCGTGTTTGTAACCAGTCAATAGAAGCGTTTGTTTCTCTGTGGAGAGGGTTACGACAATTTGGCAGTTAATCAAAAAGCAAGCATTTTTGTCAGCTATGTTATAAAAGAATTTGCTCACGCTTTTAGATGTGCGCAACAGCTAGTAAGTCGTTATTCAACGCAAAGCGTCAATGAAGAATATTAAATAGTCAAAGTTTCTTTTTCTCGCCGACAACTATGCTAAATTAGAGTTTCCTACGGCGCTCGGGATGTATATATGTATGGATTAATGCCTACGTTCTCGGTATTTATCTCGTATATAGTTTGCGACGTTGTACCTGAATTATCCCCTGCGTGGAGATTGTGCATTTTCAGCAAGTTTTGTAAAGGAATGTACTGATGTTAGTTACGTTGCTGGAGAAGGTGGGGAGTTAACTGTACATAAGGAAAGTGTTGTTGTAGAGGAAATAAAGGAAGTGGAACTGAGATCTGGTCGTGTGCGATTTATTTTTGACAGAAATAGGCTCTTTGCATGACTTGATCACGTGATCAACTTTCGGTAAACACGAAAACAATGCACTTTTGAAAGATTTTGTTATCACAAGCTGAAAGAGCATATTAAAATTAGGTAACCTGAGAATTTTCAGCCGTATATCTCAAAAGTAGCGATAGCAACGGCCGCCGAAAGTTGGAAGCATTTGTATGAGATAAATTTGTATGAGATGCATGGTTTTCCATACAAATCGTTGCAATTTCGAAATTTTCAAAATTGTCATTAAATATTTTCTTAATAAGCATTACAGGTCTCAAATCTCCTTTTAATTCGTAAAGGCAATTTGAGCCCTTAAATGCGTAAAGGAAAGATTTAACGACAGTTTAAAAATTTTAGAATTTACAAAGATTTGTGTGGAAAACCATGCAAGCGTGACTGGGTGGCAAAAGTTGTTTTTCTTATACAAATGCTTCTAACTTACGGCCGCCGTTGCAATCGCTACTTTTGAGATACACGACTGAAAATCCTCAAATCACCTGGTTTTAATACGGTCTTTCAGCTTGTGCTAACAAACTTTCTCAAAAGTGAACTGTTTTCGTGTTTACCGAAAGTTGGTCACGTGATCAAGTCATGTAAAGAGCCTATTATAATCGAACTGGGTTACAGCCACGAGGTCATGCAGACTTCCGCTGAAGAAGTTAAGACGTCTGTTGCACATAAGGAGAAAAGTAAGAGTATTTGTATGTAAGGGTATCCGGAAAAATATAATTTCTTACTATTCCTCCGCATTCACAATTAATGCTCAACCACGACGCCGAAGTGTAAGCTCCCATAGCGTCTTGTTCCTTTTACAGTGAGGGAATGTTTCTCCGTGTTTCTCACAAAAAAAAAAAAAAAAACCTGCGAGATGTATAGTTAAGATATGACTAGAAATTTCACAAAGTTATTGTCGCGTCATACGAAGCATTGACGCGTTATGCAGTGTTCTAAAGTTCCAAAAAAAATTGAGTTTGATCTCGGTTTTTCCAAATAATGTTGTGTGTTATGTACAAAACTACAGTGTACAGTGTCGCGTATCATTCAAATAAACACCTGTTGTGTACGTGAATGTGCTTAATGACATAACGGGGTTGAAAGTAATTTACGATCACGGCCATGAGCAAGAACAAATAAAAGGCCTTAAGCTTTCGAAACCGAAATCTGAATAATCATGCTGTTTAGTGAATTCTCTTTAAGTCGTAGGTCAATAACCGTAAGCAAGAGATTACCTCTCATGAAAAACGCTTGCGTATGCGAGCCTAGACCCCTTTTAAGAAGAAATCTGTTCGCTAAAATCTCTGCCGGACTTTAATCGAGTATATGATCCAAAATGGCGATGAAGCAAATTATTCTCCTAATCACTGCTTTGTTTTTCTGCTTGTCTGTATCAAGTAAACAATGAATAGACTTATAATATCGGCAACGTAGTCTTTTACAAACGCGTCAGTAACAAAACGTGCCCATAAAAACAACTTGCCTAAGTGACTAAAAAAAACTAGTTTAACGACAGAGTTCTTTTTGACTCGGAGCCAAATTGTAAGCTTAAATAAACCAAGTTTCTAGACTAAAGTCGCCTGAACACTCGACAATGAAATGTCGACATTTATTGAAAAAAAGATAGGACATACAAACTTTAGAAGCTCCAGATAAAAACGTAAGATGAAAACAGACCTGAAGTTATGTCAGAGAGATGGTGATGGCGAAAATCCGTTAAAGAAAAAAAACGTCCATTTAATATAATCCCCGCCTAGGAACTGAACAGTCCTCACCTCTCGTTCTTTTAAAATGTGAGGAGACTCGACATGTTAGACTTTAGACGTTCTCTTTTTGTTAGTATAACCCGGTGAAGATGAGGTTTCAAGTCCTTTGTCTACGAGAAACTCTTTGAAACTCCTTGAATTTGTGGGAGAATCAGTGTTTCCAATCGCAAATTGCTCTGCTTGCAGTCCGTTTAATTTTACGTAAGCGAAAGACCATCATAAGCCTCACGATTATTTTTTTATTCCATCTCTGTTTATATAGCAAATGTTTCAAAGATAGAACCTCGAAACGCCGACAAAAAAACCCGAAAAATATTGATTTACAGAGCAAACCAGTTTGACAAGTTTTTATTTCTGACCCGTAATCAGCAATAGCGTTGATGAAAGCGCGCGAAAACAGGACTCACGTTAGTCTGTCACGCATTCTCGTTATAAGTAGGCAAGCGTCAGCATTTTTACTGAGTTCCATTTTATACTCCTTCGAGTTGATTAATAAATCTCTTACTGAACAGTTTAGCGTGTAGTATCGAGGGACACTTTTACTTGTCTCTTGTATTTTGACTCGCCCAACGGGCTCGCCAAAATAAGGCGTGACTCGTAAAAATATCTCACGATACTACACACCAAACCATCCAATAAGATACATATCTTCCATCTCTTTATCCACTTTGCTAGGTTGGCTAAGTCTATACACTCCAATTCAAGTAGCAGCCGTTGATTACACAATAACCGTGGCATAATTCTTAAAACACCCTGCAAAAGACTAAGAAATGGGTTTGTCAGCCCTGTGGCTTGAACAGCCTGAGGCTACTTCTTTCCTTGTCTGGCATAGTTAGTAGGTGATAATGCTCATCTTTGCTGTCCCAGAAAATGGCCTCCATTTTGTCTCACCAGGATGGTCATCTAGAGGAGAAAGACAGACTTATTTGAGATTTTTAATGTCCTCCAACTGGAGTCAAGTTTTATTGAAAAAGTGTAAGATAATGATGTTTTCCAAACATGTCTAATCATGGTAAAGATCCATGCACTGATTCATGAATCTAGTAAACATCCGGCAACATCCAGCCACGTTCGATTGCTTATTTGATCAACATGAGTGGTAGGCTTCTGATCATTCCTTTTACAGTTGGGAAGTGTTTCCGTCCAGTGTTTCTCCAGAAAAAAGGCTGCGAGATGTATAGTTAAATTTTGACTGGCGATTTCGAAAAGATATTGTAACGTTATACGAAGCATTAACGCGTCGAGCCGTTCGCGCCGTTACGCAGTGTTCTAAAGTTTCAAAAAACGTTTTTGAGTTTCATTTTACCAAATGTTGCGTGTTATGTGCAAAAGAACAGTGTTCTATCGCGTATCATTCAAATAAACACCTGTTGTGTACGTGAACGTGCTGTATGACAGTAATTTACGATCACGACCATGGGCAAGAACAAATAAAAGGCCTTAAGCTTTCGAAACCGAAATCTGAATAATCATGCTGTTTAGTGAATTCACTTATCGTCGTAGGTCATTACCGTAACCGAGAGATAACCTTTCATGAAAAACGCTTGCGTATGCGAGCCTCAACCCCTTTTAAGAGGAAATCTGTCCGCCAAAACTTCTACCGGACTTTAATCGAGAATATGATCCAAGATGGTGATGAAGCAAATTATTCTCCTAATCACGGCTTTGTTTTTCTTCGCAGAAAAGGGTAAGTCTGTATCAAATAAACAATGGGTAGACTTTTAATATCGGCAAAGTAGTCTTTTTTAGACGCGTCAGTAACAAAACGTGCTCATAAAAACAACTTGCCTGAGTAGCTAAAAAAACCTAGTTTAATGACAGAGTTCTTTTTGACTCGGTAAGTTTCTTTGCAGTTTCCATTCATAGGCTTGAGAATCAATCTAGTTTTTGGTCGTTCCACTGATGTTAGCGGGAAAAAAATGAACAAATGTCTTAGCAACACTAACGAATGAACAACAGGTAGCAAGTCGTCATTCAAAGCAAAGGGTCAATGAAGAATATTAAATAGTCAAAGTTTCTTTTTCTCGCCGACAACTATGCTAAATTAGAGTTTCCTACGGCGCTCGGGATGTATACATGTATGGATTAATGCCTACGTTCTCGGTATTTATCTCGTATATAGTTTGCGACGTTGTACCTGAATTATCCCCTGCGTGGAGATTGTGCATTTTCAGCAAGTTTTGTAAAGGAATGTACTGATGTTAGTTACGTTGCTGGAGAAGGTGGGGAGTTAACTGTACATAAGGAAAGTGTTGTTGTAGAGGAAATAAAGGAAGTGGAACTGAGATCTCGTGGTGTGCAGTTTATTTGTGACAGAAATAGGCTCTTCGCATGACTTGATCACGTGATCAACTTTCGGTAAACACGAAAACAATTCACTTTTGAAAGATTTGGTTAGCACAAGCTGAAAGAGCATATTAAAATTAGGTAATCTGAGAATTTTCAGCCGTATATCTCAAAAGGCCGCGGAAACTTGAAAGCATTTGTATGGGAAAAACAAGTTTTGCCAGCCAGTCACGATTGCATGGTTTTCCATACAAATCGTTGCAATTTCGAAATTTTCAAAATTGTCATGAAATATTTTCTTAATAAGCATTACAGGTCTCAAATCTCCTTTTAATTCGTAAAGGCAATTTGAGCCCTTAAATGCGTAAAGGAAAGATTTAACGACAGTTTAAAAATTTTAGAATTTACAAAGATTTGTATGGAAAACCATGCAAGCGTGACTGGGTGGCAAAAGTTGTTTTTCTCATGCAAATGCTTGTAACTTTCAGCGGCCGTTGCAATCGCTACTTTTGAGATACACGACTGAAAATGCTCAAATCACCTGGTTTTAATACGGTCTTTCAGCTTGTGCTAACAAACTTTCTCAAAAGTGAACTGTTTTTGTGTTTACCGAAAGTTGGTCACGTGATCAAGTCATGTAAAGAGCCTATTATAATCGAACTGGGTTACAGCCACGAGGTCATGCACTTAGCAGACTTCCGCTGAAGAAGTTAAGATGTCTGTTGCATATAAGGAGAAAAGTAAGAGTATTTGTATGTAAGGGTATCCGGAAAAATATAATTTCTTACCATTCCTCCTCATTCACAATTAATGCTCAACCACGACGCTGAAGTGTAAGCTCCCATAGCGTCTTGTTCCTTTTACAGTGAGGGAATGTTTCCGTGTTTCTCAAAAAAAAAAAACCTGCGAGATGTATAGTTAAGATATGACTAGAAATTTCGAAAAATTATCGTCACGTCATACGAAGCATTGACGCGTTATGCAGTGTTCTAAAGTTCAAAAAATAAATGGCATTTTGATCTCGGTTTTACCAAATAATGTTGCGTGTTATTTACAAAAGTACAGTGTACAGTGTCGCGTATCATTCAAATAAACACCTGTTGTGTACGTGAATGTGCTTAATGACATAAAGTGGTTGAAAGTAATTTACGATCACGGCCATGAGCAAGAACAAATAAAAGGCCTTAAGCTTTCGAAACCGAAATCTGAATAATCATGCTGTTTAGTGAATTCTCTTTAAGTCGTAGGTCAATAACCGTAAGCAAGAGATTACCTTTCATAAAAAACGCTTGCTTATGCGAGCCTAGACCCCTTTTAAGAAACAATTTGTTCGCTAAAATCTCTGCCGGACTTTAATCGAGTATATGATCCAAAATGGCGATGAAGCAAATTATTCTCCTAATCACTGCTTTGCTTTTCTGCGCCGAAAAGGGTAAGTCTGTATCAAGTAAACAATGAATAGACTTTTGATATCGGCAACGTAGTCTTTTGTAAACGCGTCAGTAACAAAACGTGCCCATAAAAACAACTTGCCTAAGTGACTAAAAAAAACTAGTTTAATGACAGAGTTTTTTTTGACTCGGAACCAAATTGTAAGTTTAAATAAACCAAGTTTCTAGACTAAAGTCGCCTGAACACTCGACAATGAAATGTCGACATTTATTGAAAAAAAGATAGGACATACAAACTTTATACGCTCAAGATAAAAACGTAAGATGAAAACAGACCTGAAGTTATGTCAGAGAGATGGTGATGGCGAAAATCCGTGAAAGAAAAAAAAACGTCCATTTAATATAATCCCCGCCCAGGAACTGAAGAGTCTTCACCTCTCGTTCTTTTAAAATGTGAGGAGACTCGACATGTTAAACTTTAGACGTTGTGTTTTTGTTAGTGTAACCCGGCGAGGATGAGGTTTCAAGTCCTTTGTCTACGAGTAGCTCTTTGAAACTCCTTGAATTTGTGGGAGAATCCGTGTTTCCAATCGCAAATTGCTCTGCTTGCAGTCCGTTTAATTTTACGTAAGCGAAAGACCATCATAAGCCTCACGATTATTTTTCATTCTATCTCTGTTTACATAGCAAATGTTTCAAAGATAGAACCTCGAAACGCCGACAAAAAAACCCGAAAAATATTGATTTACAGAGCAAACCAGTTTGACAAGTTTTTATTTCTGACCAGTAGTCAGCAATAGCGTTGATGAAAGCGCGCGAAAACAGGACTCACGTTAGTCTGTCACGCATTCTCGTTGTAAGTAGGCAAGCGTCAGCATTTTTACTGAGTTCCATTTTATACTCCTTCGAGTTGATTAATAAATCTCTTACTGAACGGTTTAGTGTGTAGTATCGAGGGACATTTTTACTCGTCTCTTGTATTTTGACTTGCCCAACGGGCTCGCCAAAATAAGGCGTGACTCGTAAAAATATCCCACGATACTACACACCAAACCATCCAATAAGATACATATCTTCCATCGCTTTATCCACTTTGCTAGGTTGGCTAGGTCTATTCACTCCACTTCAAGTGTCAACCGTTGATTACACAATAACTGTGGCATAATTCTTAAAACACTCTGCAAAAGACTAAGAAATGGGTTTGTCAGCCCTGTGGCTTGAATTATAGCCTGAGGCTACTTCTTTTCTTGTCTGGCATAGTTAGTAGGTGATACTGTTCATCTTTGCTGTTCCAGAAAATGGCCTCCATTTTGTCTCACCAGGATGGTCATCTAGAGAAGAAAGACAGACTTATTTGAGATTTTTAATGTCCTCCAGCTGGAGTCAAGTTTTATTGAAAACTAGTAAGATAATGATGTTTTCCAAACATGTCTAATCATGGTACAGAGCCATGCATTGATTCATGAATCTAGTAAACATCCGGCAACATCCAGCCACGTTCGATTGCTTATTTGATCAACAAGAGTGGTAGGCGTCTGATCATTCCTTTTACAGTTGGGAAGTGTTTCCGTTCAATGTTTCTCCAGAAAAAAAGCTGCGAGATGTATAGTTAAGTTATGACTGGAAAGATATTGTCACGTTATACGAAGCATTCGCGTTCGCGCCGTTATTGCTTTCATTGTCAAAAATATTAACCTGGGGATCATAGTTGAGTTTTTTTTGGTACGGACGAAAAATGACATACTTTGACTTTTTAATATTCAGGGAAGGTTTGTTTGAAGTCAGCCAGTTATACAAGTTGTGTAATTCTGCATTTACTGTTAGTTCCAGTGTCTTTAAATCTTTATGAGCATAAAGAGCATTAGTGTCATCAGCAAAAAGGAAAAATTGGAGTTTGCTCGAACAATATTGGATGTCATTAATATAAAGCAAGAAGAGAAGTGGACCTAGGACAGAACCTTGGGGTACTCCGCAATTGATATTTAGTTTACTAGATATACGAGATTTCAGTACTTTGTGTGCGATTTAATAAATAAGAGGAAAACCATTCATTGAGAATTCCACGGAAGCTATAATAATTTAGTTTAAGTAAAATACTATGATCCACAGTGTCAAAGGCTTTTTTTAAGTCAATAAAAACACCACATGAAAAGAGTTTTTTGTCCATATTGGTTTGTATAGTTTCTACCATATCAAGAATAGCATGTTGGGTTGAGTGAGCTTGACGAAAACCATATTGAGACGAATATAATAGGCTGTGCTTTTCAATAAAGTCTCTCATTCTGTCGTACATAATTTTTTCGAACATTCTATTGAAATTTGATAATAATGAAATTGGCCTATAATTAGAAGTGTCGGTCTCGTCGTCAGCTTTGGAGATAGGTATAATTTTTGATATTTTAAGTTTTGGGGGGTAAGCCCCAAGAGAGACAGATGTATTGAGAATATCTGAAAGAACTGGAGATATGACTTCGCTTGAGTATTTAAGAAGTTGAGTAGGACAGGAGTATAAGCCATGCGATTTGCTGTTTGGTATAGATAAAATTTGAAATTGAATTTCGGATGGAGTTACAGGTCTGAAGAAAAACGAAAGTTCTGGCGAACTAGAGTTTCTTAGGTAGTCTATGAAGGGACGCTCTGCAGGTGGTAGTTTGCTTGCTAAGATGTTGCCAACATTTGAAAAATGTTTATTGAAGATATTAGGTACACGCGAGGAATCATTAGTAAGGTTATTGTTGTTATCTGGGTCTTTTAATTTACTAACAGATTTACACTTTCTTTTGCAGCGATTTAATAATTCATTTATGCCTTGCCATGTTTTTTTCATATTACTTAAATTGTTATTACAAAAGGCGAAGTAATAGTGTTTCTTACTCAAACGTATAAGAATGCAAATTTTATTTCGATAATATTTATACTTTTCCTGATTGCCAATTTGGTACAGTCTGTTTTTTTCGTTGATTGACGTTCTTATACCTTTTGTAATCCAAGGCTTAGAAAACTGTTTAATCCTACGTCGAGAAAGGGTTTTAATCGGTGCATGTTTATTAATAATTTTATTAAAATTTCTATAGAAAGTTGAAAATAGCTCGTCTACATTATTTGCGTGCGTTTTAATGATGCAACTCCAGTCGATCGTAGCAAGGTCGCTGTTAAGACTATCGGGATTGAAATGCGAAAGATCGCGTTTTTTAATTTGCTTCCGTTTAATTTTATCTCTTGTTGATGTCAAAATACAAAACTGCGAAAAATGATCGCTGACATCAGTAATGAGATTACCGCTGATTAGCACCTGCTCAGAATTGTTCACAAAAATGTTATCGATTAAGCTTGCAAAATTTTTGTGAACACGTGTTGGTTTGTCAATAGTTGGAAGGAGATAACAACTTTGAAGAGCCAGTAAGAAGTCGCGACTGTAATTACAGGTTTCCATTTTCTGTAGACATAACAACACCTGTTGTGTACGTGAACGTGCTGTATGACATAACGTGGTTGAAAGTAATTTACGATCACGGCCATGAGCAAGAACAAATAAAAGGCCTTAAGCTTTCGAAACCGAAATCTGAATAATCATGCTGTTTAGTGAATTCACTTGTCGTCGTAGGTCATTACCGTAAGCGAGAGATAACCTTTCATGAAAAACGCTTGAGTATGCAAGCCTAGACCCCTTTTAAGAAGAAATCTGTTCGCCAAAACTTCTACCGGACTTTAATCGAGTATATGATCCAAGATGGCGATGGAGCAAATTATTCTCCTAATCACGGCTTTGTTTGTCTGCGCAGAAAAGGGTAAGTCTGTATCAAGTAGACAAGGGATAGACTTTTAATATCAGCGATGTAGTCTTTTTTAAACGCGTCAGTAACAAAACGTGCTCATAAAAACAACTTGCCTAAGAAGAATAAAAAAAACTTAATTTAATGACAGAGTTCTTTTTGACTCGGTAAGTTTCTATGCAGTTTTCATTCATAGGCTTTGAGAATCAGTCTAGTTTTTGGTCTTTCCACTGATGCTAGTGGAAAAGAAATGAACAAATGTCCGTAGCAACACTTACGAATAAACAACAGGTAGTAAGTCGTTATTCAAAGCAAAGCGTCAATGAAGAATATTAAATAGTCAAAGTTTCTTTTTCTCGCCGACAACTATGCTAAATTAGAGTTTCCAAGTTATGAATATCGTCGTTTTTTCATAAAGTATTACATAAACTTTTGCAAGTTTTTTTTTTCCAGTGCTATGGTTTTCTTTTCGTGCTTAGAAACAACCGTGATTTGACAGCTCTTGCTGAACATATTGAAATGTTTTTTTCAATGCACTAGAAGAGGGTCTGAATGGGGGGTCCATTTGTCGGTTAAAATTCAGTTACTTTGTCGGAAGTCGGTTAAAATTTTCGATCTTTGTCGGTAGTCGGTTAAACTTCTTGATTTTTGTCGGTTGTCCGAAAATCTCAGTTAATAAGTAAAAACGCTTGTTAATTATTAATATTTTTTATGTATTTCACCAAGTTTCAAGACTTTGATCCCTAGGGAAAGAGTAAAACTTATAAGTTGCACTTAAACTTCATAAACGATCGTCAGGAGCCGATCGGCTTCTGTGGTCGTTTATTTCACCATTGTTTGCCAAATGAATATCATGCGTACTGATAAGATCACCAAACCTTTTACTGTAAATGCGAACTTGGTTTCTCTGTCGATTACACGGCACAGTAAAAAGTAATTAATTAATTAATTGACTCTAGTCTTTTGGATACTTAAATTATCAGCCTAGTGAAAAACTGCAAGGGGTGACAGGCTGCACATCTATCCTTTGCCATAATTTTCCTTCCTCAACGAAATAACACTTTAACCCTCGGCAGGAGCCCATCAAATGGAGCCTCCATCTCCCATACAAGCCCTTGGAGTCAACCCTTTCCCGAGTAGATTTATAATTAGAACGGTTCTCAGGGGAGACTTCGCGCGCCGACGGTGGGAAGAGCCAATCACAACGACTAAATGACACTGCTATTGTACTTCATGAAACAGCAGGAAATCCGGTGCTGACAGGCCAAACAAAATCATAAGCTAGTAAAACGTGACTTTAGCGTTTTCATCCCTCAGAGATTTTCTTTCTCTTCTTTCTAGCGAATAGATTATACTGTGGAGAGTTTTAAACTTTGACTATGTTAATCTTCATTTTGGTTGCTTGTCTCACATTAAGAGGCCATGAAGCTGGTCTGTTACATGCGTAATGATTAACTACTACCTGCAGTCTGTAGTTCTGACAGGATTCGTTTTATTTCTTTAGCCCATTTTCTTGAGCGTTAAGGTTCTTATTTCGGCTAAATGACTCAATATTAATGAAATTTCTAGTTTTTCAAGTTTTTTTCCGAAATGCGTTTTTCTGAATAAACACTGTGGTTGTCTTGTCCGCTAGTTAGTGTGATGATTCCCTGCTATGTTTTGTAACGCCGAGCCCAGCCATTGTTTTCTCGCCAAAAAAGTGATCTACAGATGCGAATTCGAAGGAAAGAATTGGCCTAAACTTCTACATTAATTGCTGCGAATTCTCCTGTTAGTCAGTCATAATTCTTTTGGCGCAGATACAATCCATTTTGTTTTTCTTGAGATAAGAGGGTCTTTGGACTGGAGCGCGATGTCACAAATCTCACCGTTAGCAAATTACTTTTGAGTTAGCTTTACGGTCGAGCAACTGTTGTCTTCTGTTCAACTTTTCAAGTGCCAGTTTTATCAGGCAATTCTCATGGTGATACAAGTCAGTTGTAAAGGAAGACTGCAATTTTTCTTAAGCATTCCTCCTTAGTTGCTTCTTAGAGCTACTTACGTCATCGCTTTTGCACGCGGTGCTTAACTGACGAAATCCAGAATCCACTCCACGGCGATGACAAAAATCAAATGATCCTGGCACTTTTTCGGCGCTGATCATCGAAAAGTTTCAAATCGTCCACAGAACGCTTAATCGTCGACTCTTTTCAAGGTGCATGCTTAAATGTGGGATGTATGACGGCAAAACAAAACAAAGTAGAACCTTTCCGTGATCCTCAGTTCGCTGCCTTGATCCCATCGCTTCATGCTCAGTCTCAGGCGGGTAATTCATTAACTTTTATTTCATCCCAGATCCCAGCGGCTGTAAAACTGTAAAAATGGACGTATAGTAAAAAAGGAAAACGGTCGAAGGACGGGCTTCTGAGATCGCAGTTCGACTTCATCCAACTTCATTTTTTTCACGGTGACATACGAGACTCACGGAAATATGACACTTTTCGCGGGAAACAAGCCGTTCTATTTATATATCTACTCGGGAAAGGGGACATACAAGGGGGGGGGGGGGTGGATGCCACCCCCGTTAAGGTTTTCTGGGATTTTTCCAAGAGGACAAAACATCAGCACCTGACGTTTTCAGTAGATGTTCGTTTATCCTTCGCACGCATTTTGAGACAAGTTCAGTGATGATCAGTTTCTATGGTTATGAGGTATGACGTAATAAGTAGCAGGTTGTCAAGCCATTTTGAGTGAAAATATATGTTTTTTTCAACTGTTTTCAACAATGAAAGAAAAATCTTGTAGCTAAAATCATGCAAAGTGCTTATTTATGTGTTATTATTTATGTCAAGCAATTACCATTTCTCTTTGTTTTAACCTGATTTCGAACTCTTTGTAATATCCAAGATGGCGACCATTGTTGGTGACGTAACAGGCCTCCAGCAGTGCCACCATTCATAAAGTATACCTCATCTTGTTAAGAAGATCAAAGGCTTTTCAGTGAAGGCAAAATCGCTTCGAAATACTGCAACATATCAAAAACTCTGGGGAGGGGTTCCATCTACCATCCTCTTGTACCATGGTGGGGGGTATGATTTTGCGCTTACGTCTGAGGGTTAAGTTGGCAAGGTAGTTGGTTTTGTATGTGATTACACTTTTACATTAAAGTTTCTTTTATAATAGACACTAAGGGCTTGTATTGTATCACGAAAGGCAATATTTCTTTTTCTTCCTTGTTGTTTTGTTTCAGGAGCGCTGCTTTTCTCCTGTGAGTTTTACTTCTAATAGCAATTTTTATTTCAAAATTGTGTGGCCAGCTTCTGTCCATCAACCGCTTTTTGAAATCTGAAATACTTCCTCAAAGGAGTTTGTTCGTAGGATACTCAAGGCTTCTTGTTGGTCAAATCCATTTTAACATTCGGTGGGCAGGGTGGGTGGTAAGAGGTGAAAATGTATATACTGGAAGGTTTCCGTTTAAAATCTTCTTTACGTCAATGATAGCTTTTTCTCATTTTTCGTTGAATGTTGTGCCTTAGTTTACAACGGGGTCTAAAAAGATTGTCTCAGTGTCAGATATTTCGGGCGTAAATTTCATAACCAGTAGAGCAGTAAGGAGAAGTAAGTTTACTTGTTCCGTGAATTTGAAGAAATCTACCATGTCTGGTTTACTTATATCCCATAGGGAAAAAATATCAACTATGTAGCATTTTCAAACAGTTGGTTTAAAAACGATTTTGCTTAAACTTTGTGTTTCAATATATGCGGCCATGAAAATGTTGAAAAGGAAACTGCTGCATGTGCTTATCGCGGTACTGTGGTTTCTTACTGACAGTGCTTTCCATTAATTGGAAAGAATTTTCTTTCAGGATTAATCTAAGCATTTCTCGGACCGAAACAAGAAATGTTCAGTTTTTTCACCTTTGTCTTTTCAATAAAATATATAAAGTCGGTAGCATCTTTAAGGACTGTGGCTTCTGTGATTATGATATTGGTTGTAGTAATGTATCCGTATCAACAAAAGAGGAAGTTCTTTCTGTTAGACCATCTGATGAGTCATAAATTTAAAGAAGTTACTTCCTAACGGCTGGAAAAAAGTGCAAAATGCTCTTTTTTTCTGAAACAAATATTGATAATGTCAGCCCATGTCGGTAGTCGGTTAATATTTTTCCTGTCGGTAGTCGGTAATTTTTTACTCGTTTTGTCGGTAGTCAGTAATATTTTTCGCCCTTTGTCGCTAGTCGGTTAACCCCATTCACACCCTCCTAGAACATCGCCATTTTTTTTTCAGCAGTCTTAGAACTGACTTGCCGGTTAACGGTCTCTTTATACAAAGCAGAGACCAGGCTCGAAAAAGGGTAAAATTCCAGCTTGTCGTTTGGACAAACAACTTTCACATTTTGACTTGCCCGGGACCACTTCTTGCTTGTTTTAGCTAATGATTTAGTTAGAGGATGACATACTTGGCCCCTTGCCCATCGGACAAGTGAGGTTTAAAAGTGACTTGTCCCGGACGACCGGACGGGACTTTATTCAAGCCTCGAGAGACCATGTTATTTTGTACAAGAATTCATCACGCAAAGAACGTTATTCTAACTCAGTGTTCATCGTCTGCATGGCTATATCACTTTTCCTTCACCATTGTAACTTCACGCACGATTTAGTTCTCAAACCGCGGAATGTAAGACAAAATACACCAAGGCTGATTCAGACGCCGAACTTTTCATGTACTTAATTCATTGTATTAGGTTCGGCAAAAGAAAAGTTCGACGTCTGAACCGGGCCTACAGCTCATTACCCTTTGTAGTTTTACCGCCTACCTAAATGCCTTTAACAACTGCTGTCAGAGATTAATAAAACCAGGAGCCTTTTACATCGGTTTCTCAGAAACTCAGAGATAGGGCTTTTGTTCGCAGAGTACAGCAATATACATTATCAACAATATCTTTAGCCAAAAGGTTTTTCTCTCCTTGCAAAAAGGTTAAGAGACAATATTGGTGCAGAAATTAGTTCCCCCTCCCATGAAATTTACTGACTAATAACGCAATTAAAATGGGAAGGGAAAAGCTGGCCACAGTACCTTATGGTGACATGCTTGAATTGAAACACACCAGCGGTTTGGAGACGTTTTTGTCTGGTATCAAAGAATCAGCCGACATAACCGGTCACCTCAAAGGTGATTAAAATAAACTAATAAAAGCTACTATAATAGCTACTTTGGAGATAGGTTTACCTAAAAAAACTGTTGGACGCTTAAGGCCCATTTGGCGATAACATTATCAAAAATCCGGCCATATATATTGCCATAAAAAGTATCAAGCATTTATTTCGGAACAGAACAGGGCTAGAATTTCGCGCCTCTAGTTTTCGCGGGATTTAAACCTCGAACGATTGATTGAGAAGATTAGAACCAATAAGACCAATTTTAACACATTTAATAGAGCAGTTTTCACTTGACTGTCGAAAGTAATTGAGGAATTGGTTTGGTTTTGGTTTTACTACGCCCTTTGGTTGGCTAGTGTATTTACTTTGGTTTTTGTTTTACAACAGTCAAGTGAAAACCGCTCTATCATTCTTGACAACGAGCAAGAACAAATAAAAGGCCTTAAGCTTTCGAAACCGAAATCTGAATAATCATGCTGTTTAGTGAATTCACTTATCGTCGTAGGTCATTACCGTAAGCGAGAGATAACCTTTCGTGAAAAACGCTTGAGTATGCGAGCCTAGAACCCTTTTAAGAAGAAATCTGTCCGCCAAAACTTCTATCGGACTTTAATCGAGTATATAATCCAAGATGGCGATGGAGCAAATTATTCTCCTAATCACGGCTTTGTTTCTCTGCGCAGAAAAGGGTAAGTCTGTATCAAGTAAACAATGAATAGACTTTTAATATCGGCAACGTAGTCTTTTTTAAACGTGTCAGTAACAAAACGTGCTCATAAAAACAACTTGCCTAAGAGACTAAAAAACTTAATTTAATGACAGAGTTCTTTTTGACTCGGTAAGTTTCTATGCAATTTTCATTCAGAGGCCTTGAGCATCAGTCTAGTTTTTGGTCTTTCCACTGATGCTAGCGGAAAAGAAATGAACAAGTGTGTTTTCACTAGGGCGATTAACGAGCTCAACATTCTTTCTAGGATTTGTTTACAAACCGAATTTTACTAGTTAAACGTGACAACTGTTTTCACTGTGAAATTTAACCGGCAATCTAAGCCACTAACTCAGAGGATTCAAATTGCAAAAGCGTCATAATAAAAAATGAAAGGGGACGAAGTGCTTGTAATGACTTCTCTTGTGATTATTTTCGCTGTATTCTTGCAAAGGAGAAGGAGTTTTATTCAGCAAATGAGGCGCATGTCCTTACAAATGAGGAAGATGCGACGAAATCTTTTAATTCTGTCAATTCCAACAACGAAACAACATTCAGTGCCATAATTGGGATAAGCGCAAGACTATGTGGGTTTATCCAAGACCACAATTCTGGTTTAAGGACTAGCCAAAGAAATGGAGAATCCAATGGGGTCGGTGGGATTGTAAATCGAAAGAAATGACTGTTGGAATTGTCTACCATGTTGAATTTCTCAAGCTCAACTAAGAGGCAATAGTCTGGAAAATAATATTACCAGATTGTTTGGCAGGCGTCTGTCATTACGCGCGACCCGATTGGCTATGGCGTTTATCAGGACAAGTTATACCATCTAGCGAGGTAGTATAACTCTGCGTGAATTTCCGCTCGTAAAGGTGAGAAAATCCCTTGTTTTTGCTTGTGAAAACAGCTCGCATTTTTTAACTAGTTAAAACCAAGACGAGGTGTTTTCACTGTATTTCCGGACTTTTCCTGCTTTATCTAGTTAAAATTGTCCTAGTGAAAACACAGCCAATATTAAATAGTCAAAATTTCGTTTTCTCGCCGACAACTATGCTAAATTAGAGTTTCCAAGTTATGAATATCGTCATTTTTTCATAAAATATTACATAAACTTTTGCAAGTTTTTTTTTTCCAGTGCTATAGTTTTCTTTTCGTGCTTAGAAACAACCGTGATTTGACAGCTCTTGCTGAACATATTGAAATGTTTTTTTAAATGCACTAGAACATCGCCATTTTTTTTTTTTCAGCAGTCTTAGAACTGACTTGCCGGTTAACGGTCTCTTTATACAAAGCAGAGACCAGGCTCGAAAACGGGTAAAATTCCAGCTTGTCGTTTGGACAAACAACTTTCACATTTTGACTTGCCCGGGACCACTTCTTGCTTGTTTTAGCTAATGATTTAGTTAGAGGATGACATACTTGGCCCCTTGCCATCGGACAAGTGAGGTTTAAAAGTGACTTGTCCCGGACGACCGGACGGGACTTTATTCAAGCCTCGAGAGACCATGTTATTTTGTACAAGAATTCATCAGGCAATGAACGTTATTCTAACTCAGTGTTCATCGTCTGCATGGCTATATCACTTTTCCTTCACCATTGTAACTTCACGCACGATTTAGTTCTCAAACCGCGGAATGTAAGACAAAATACACCAAGGCTGATTCAGACGCCGAACTTTTCATGTAGTTAATTCATTGTATTAGGTTCGGCAAAAGAAAAGTTCGACGTCTGAACCGGGCCTACAGCTCATTACCCTTTGTAGTTTTACCGCCTACCTAAATGCCTTTAACAACTGCTGTCAGAGATTAATAAAACCAGGAGCCTTTTACATCGGTTTCTCAGAAACTCAGAGATAGGGCTTTTGTTCGCAGAGTACAGCAATATACATTATCAACAATATCTTTAGCCAAAAGGTTTTTCCCTCCTTGGAAAAAGGTTAAGAGATAATATATATTGGTGCAGAAATTAGTTCCCCCTCCCATGAAATTTACTGACTAATAACGCAATTAAAATCGGACGGGAAAAGCTGGCCACAGTACCTTATGGTGACATGCTTGAATTGAAACACACCAGCGGTTTGGAGACGTTTTTGTCTGGTATCAAAGAATCAGCCGACATAACCGGTCACCTCAAAGGTGATTAAAATAAACTAATAAAAGCTACTATAATAGCTACTTTGGAGATAGGTTTACCTAAAAAAACTGTTGGACGCTTAAGGCCCATTTGGCGATAACATTATCAAAAATTCGGCCATATATATTGCCACAAAAAGTATCAAGCATTTATTTCGGAACTGAACTAAGAATTTCGCGCCTCTAGTTTTCGCGGGATTTAAACCTCGAACGATTGATTGAGAAGATTAGAACCAATAAGACCAATTTTAACATATTTAATATCATTCTTGACAACGAGGCTTGAGTTAATATAACAGAAAACATACATTGATTAGTACCGGCTAACCAACATGGAACATTTTCCTACAGGTGTTACCTTTAAATGTTTCCAGTGCAGTGGTAGCATTCAGGAATGTAACAGCATGAGCGCTAAAAACGTTACTTGTGAAACCGGCCGGGACAGATGCCTGAAAAAGATGATGAGCAAAGACGGCAAAGAATCTGGTATATACGGGTGCGCATCTTCTCTCGACTGCAGGGCGGCTGAGGCATCTTGTACAGCGGTCGGGGAAGACAACGCCAGGGCAACGTGTACGTCCGAATGCTGCAACACAACGTCTTGCAATAGACCTCTAGCAAAAAGTATGGTGCTTCTCTTAGATTTAATATCCAAACTGAATTTCATTGTTGTTAATCCTACTTAAGATCATCTTCAGGATGACCGGCGGATAGTAGGGTACAAGAGGCCCTTTACAGCTAGCCATTCACGCGGTAGAAAACGCCATCCTGGAGAACAAAAGTCGCACTGGGACAAGACAAACAAAAGAAATTACCATCTAAAATTATGTCTGCCTTTTGTTTGTCTTGTCCCAGTGCGTCCCTTGCTCTCCAGCACGGCGGTTTTGTACTTCGTGAATGACAAGCTGCAAAGAGCCTAGTCCGTTTTAAATTGGCCCTTAACATGTTCATAAGTCATATGGCACGAGAACGGCAACCTGGAGAAAAAGCAACATTGTGGTACCTTAAGGGGTCTTTTGAATCCGTTTGAATGGCCCGGCATAGTAAATCGAACGTTCGAAAATCGAACTCAATCGAACTCAATCGAACTCAATCCGTGGATTGAGTTCGATTGAGTTCGGCAATCGAACGAAATCGAACACCACACTTTCAGTGAGTTCGATTTCCGAACAAATCGAATTCAATCGAACAAATCGAACTCAATCGAACTCAATCCGTCTGATTGTGTTCGATTGAGTTCGGAAACCGAACTCAATCGAACACAATTAAATGGATTTCGTTCGATTGGGTCTGGTGAACCTATACAAAGCAAGCCCAAAGCAAGCCCGTCAAAGCAAGTTTTTCTTGCGCTTTTTTTACTATTTATTCACGAGTTCCTTTACAGTATACATTCAATGCTTCGGCTCGCCTTGTTGAAAACTTTAGGATAATTGGGACATTGATACCACCTCCTCTTTGCCAGCGACCTTTAGGATCATCAAATGGTGGCCCACAGACCCTACTAAAGGTGAAAAGTATGCATAAGTTTTGCTTCCCCTGTTTTTCATAAGGGTTGCACAATATTAACTACTTGAGGCAAATTAATATATTCGCGAATCCCTTACAAACATCTTCACTTACCAAGTTATCGAAGCATTTACAGGCCACAGGGAAGCAACCAGTTCACGTTGAAGGTGACCTAATTGTCCGCGCTCGTTTGCAATTCGGAATTAAGGCACGGCCTTTCTCGCCTATTTTCTTTAAAACCCTGAAAACTTCGCCATCCTTGACATCAAAGCGGCATTCCTAGTAGCCTTTGACTATACATTTGAAGCTTACGATCCACAACGCATCTGAAGCCATTTCTGCGGAATTTCTTCGTTTACGAAAAACACGTGCGCTACACTCAGGGCTGAAGTAGCTCGAGCTTCTAAGATCTGGTAATGGATTTTCAACGTCTGTTTTACATAAATCACGAGTTCGAAAATCGAACGTTCGATTGGGTTCGATTGATTTTTTTTCTTTTCGGTGAGTTCGATTTCGTTCGATTGCCGAACTCAATCGAACTCAATCCACCGATTGAGTTCGATTGAGTTCGATTTAGTTCGATTGAAATTTAGTTCGATTGGGTTCGATTTACTATGCCGGGGAATGGGCTCCAAAGTTTTAACAACCTCATCCAGCCCCGTCCAACAAGCTCTTTACTTTCATTCACTAACTTAGTTGCTTGCTGATGTTGTATCAGGTGACCATCACAGCAAATTTCGAAATCTATAAGAGTGTCATAGTGTCTTACAGACACAAGGGAGCCTCGTTTTGCGTCTCTTTGAGGACGGCAGTCTCTGGAGGCTTCACTTTTTTCGGAAATTAAACAATAAAACTCCACAATATCTTGTACTTTGTTGACAGCTGATTATATATTTATAAGTGGGTGGGATATGATCGTGCCTGTGAGTGTGGTCCTAAATAGGACTGTTGTTGACACAGATTAACTTTTCGACAAACTGTGCGGTATAACATCTTCAGAGTCAAAAATTATTATATATTTCATTTATAATAACTATCAGGTGACAACTTGAAGTGCTATATGTGTGAAAGCGCAAAATCAATGGACGACTGCGTGCAAAAAACTACGTCTGGACGCTGCGCAGAAGGACAAACAAAGTGCGGCAAGTTTACCACTGAATTGATCATGCAAGGAAAGAAAGTCATGGTGTATCGAAAGGGATGCCAAACTGAAACGTCCTGTAAAAAGGAAAAAGATCTGTACGGCCAGGCCTGTGGATCTGATGACACCTGCGAATTTCATTGCTGTGAAGGAAATTTGTGTAATGCTGGCTCATTTGCTTCTGTCAGCGTTGTGTCCCTCTTCACATGCACTTTGCTGTATATTCTTTATATCTAGGACAGTGCTGTATGGTAACACCAATGGTTATATGCCAGCTGCACGTCATTTACAGGCAATCATATTCAAGAATAATTTAGCTCAGCATATTTAAGGTAGACCCTTCCCGTTAAAAGACATTTTTTACTGAAGACATTACTCCGAGAAGTGTAGGTTAAGCTAAAGAAAAAAAGAATAGCACCACTTAATGGCTGGTAAACGTTTATTCTTCGTGATTTTTGTTCAGGTACCCACAACATCGAGCACAAGCTTAAGCCGTAAAGGAAAATAACTAGGTTAGCGTAGGTTTTTTAACAGCTATTCAAGCTTTTAAGTCTTAAGATGTCAAATAAAGCTAATCATTCTGAATATGTCGGGATTCCTTTCAAGATCCAAATGTAAATCCAACGGGGTAGGTTGACCCAGGGCGCGGACCGGGATCCCATCCTCGCCATCCATGGGGCTAGGAATTTTTTGTTCGTAAAAATTAACTCGTTGGTTTTTCTTCTGGAAGTGCATGTACTAGGATCTACGAAGTTATGTTTGAAACGTATTTCTTTTTCTTAAAATAACTGTAGAATAACTTTGCTGTTTTATTCATTTTGTTGAAACTGAGAATTTTTGTTCCAATTTTGATCATTAAATTCTTGGCAATCTCAGAGTTTGTGTTGTTCTTCTGTTAGTGCTGGCGTTGTTATATGCTTGGTGAAAACGATCATACGCGATAGGTTTTACGTAAACAACAAACTGAAACAGCTTTTTTAGATCCAGCACTTGCACAGTAAGCCTATATTTCTACATTTCCCCTCTTTTTCAAAAGTATTACCGCGACATCTTCTTCTATTGGCGTCACTCTTCCATCCTTTTTTCCATTATGGGACGGTTGACGTAAAACCTAGTTTCTTGAAAAGTTGTTAGGCAGCACGTTATGAAAATGAACCGGAAGATTAAGGCCGCGCAATAAGGAAAGGAAAATCGAAATTTTTTGATTAACCGCCGAGAACTCAAGAAGACGTTGACCACACCAAAATACTGATGATATGACTACAACATCATTCTTCACGTCATGTAAATACATAAACACCAGTCTTAACTCTAGAATCAAAGGTATTATGATGATCCATTGTCTAGTTCCAGAAAATATCCATACCCCACCTACGGAGGGTAAAAATTCCGAGGGGAGGGGGGTCCAAAAAACGCAATTTCCAAGGGGTTGGGGGGGGGGGGGATGGCTTCTTGAGGTGTTTTTCCGGGAGCTCCGAGTAAGACTAGTGAGTTATCAAAAACTAACAGCTGCTGTGTTGAGCAAGTTCTCAGTTATTTGACTGTTAACGGTCTTTTAAAACAAGAATTTTTTTTTTATCGATGAAATTTTATTAAAGGTCGGCTGGATGTTTTTTTTTTCCAGTAGCTATTCACACGGGACTTCCACACCGACTTGTATTTGCTATTCATGGGATTCTTCTGAGTATGCGCAATACAGCTATTATCCACAAAGAATATCTCAACCTGCTTCCAATCACTATTTTTTCAACACTAAACCACACAGAATCGAATTCGTAGTAGTTTCGTTGAATATAGATCTCCTTCAGTAACGGTCATAGATGAACTATTTCGTGACAAGTAGTGGGGATGTACAGTATGTTCAAAGAGACCCTCGGTTGAACAAAACGAGCAACCAACGCATTGTCTTTTAAAACTTAGGCGTAATTTTCTCGCACTGAGTACTTCAGACAACTGACAGGGAGATGTTTGAGCATCAGACTTGCACTCCTGTACTCCGGACTGCAGATGCTATTTTTACGGACATTCTGGAAGGGCAGGAGTCTGGGTACGAGCCTGGCTGCCAAGCTGCAAATACGCCCGGGAAAAGCGCGGCGAATTTGTATTTCAACCATATCTTACCTGGAACTAAACAGCTTTGTGGGAGAATAATCGGAAATCTTTACACCGAGCTTTCAAGATCAACGTTGCAGTCCAAAACATGAGTTTCAAGTCATCCACTTAAAGTATTCCACTTAAATGGACTTCCGACTCGTGAAATAGTGATTTATTCACTCAACATTTTACATTCAATTGATTTGAATATTGCATCTACCCATCTTGCCGAGGAAAGCAGAAAGGTTTACTGAGAATATTCCATTCCTCTGGAACTGGACGGGATCCCTTATCGAGGGTATTGTGTAAAAAACTTCCGTTACTCAGATAAGAAAGCTAATTTGTCAACAACGTCAATGTGTACAGGAAAAATAGGGAACGGAAAAATACAATGTAGGCATAGAAATAAAATCTTACTTAACAGTAACAATGCAAAACACAGCTTATATATTAACTGTAGCCAAAATGGTGTGATGCATCACATCACGATTTGGTTGTCTTTCTTTCATAATCTAATCAGATGTTAGAGGAAAACTTAGTAAAACATATATAGCGCGCGTGCTTGCCCTATATAAGTCTTATTGAGCCGTTATGAACAAAATCTTTATTTACGCACGCCCGTGCGTACATAAGATGACGTGAGCATTTTTTTTACCTGGCTGCAAAGTTGTCGTCTTTTATATTAAGTTGCAGAGCAGTTTTCCTTCTCTTTAAAATATGGAAGAAACCAGCGAAGAACTGCCCAATTTTCAATCGGCGTTGACCTTTTAGGTCCTGATCCAACAAGCAGCATAAATAAAGCCAGCAATTATTGGCCGAAAGACATTCACTGGGAACAGAAAAGACACCAATTGGCCATTAACAACATTTAAAGGTAAAATTTCCGTTTTTATTGTTGTTTTTAAATTTGTTATGTACTTTTGTTATCACTGAACAATCCGACTAAAATCAGGAAAATTTCTCTTGCAATAACAAGACAAATTACACAAGAAGACATAAATTTATTACCCACAAAAACAACTGCTGCCAGGTCTTCTCAAGTAGCCGTGATGACCAGCCATTGTTCGTAAATGAATATAAAGTAGGATGACAGTCATCTTCGCTAAAAAACAAGTTTTCTGGATTTCGCCGAGCAAAACATAAACATCTTCTCAGCGCCGGATCCAATCCATACCCCACGACGTCTTACGAACATGTGAGTATTTTAACTTTAGGTGGACTTTAAGACACTTTCATCTTCTTTGTTTCTGCTTAGTTTCAATTGATCGTTAACGAATATATAAGCAAATTTTCTTTCTCAGTTTTACAGAAAGAATTTTCCTTCAAACTAGGCGATTGTGGCGTGTTTGTAACCAGCCAATAGAAGCGTTTGTTTCTCTGTGGAGAGGGTTACGACAATTTGGCAGTTAATCAAAAAGCAAGCATTTTTGTCAGCTATGTTATAAAAGAATTTGCTCATACTTTTAGCTGTGCGCAACAGGTAGTAAGTCGTTATTCAACGCAAAGCGTCAATGAAGAATATTAAGTAATCAAAGTTTCTTTTTCTCGCCGACAACTATGCTAAATTAGAGTTTTCTACGACCCTCGGGAGGTATACACGTACGGATTAATGCCTACGTTCTCGGTATTTATCTCGCATGTTGAGACGTCCTACCTGAATTATCCCCTGTGTGGAGATTTTGCATTTTCAGCAAGTTTTGTAAGGGAGTGTACTGATGTTAGTTAGTTACGTTCCTGGAGAAGGTGTGGAGTTAACTTTACATAAGGAAAGTGTTGTTGTAGAGGAAATAAAGGAAGTGGAACTGAGATCTGGTCGTGTGCGATTTATTTTTGACAGAAATAGGCTCTTTGCACGACTTGATCACGTGATCAACTTTCGGTAAACACGAAAACAATGCACTTTTGAAAGATTTTGTTATCACAAGCTGAAAGAGCATATTAAAATTAGGTAATCTAAGAATTTTCAGCCGTATATCTCAAACGTAGCGATAGCAACGGCCGCCGAAAGTTGGAAGCGTTTGTATGAGAAAAACAACTTTTGCCATCCAGTCACGCTTGCATGGTTTTCCATACAAATCGTTGCAATTTCGAAATTTTCAAAATTGTCATGAAATATTTTCTTAATAAGCATTACAGGTCCCAAATCTCCTTTTAATTCGTAAAGGCAATTTGAGCCCTTAAATGCGTAAAGGAAAGATTTAACGACAGTTTAAAAATTTTAGAATTTACAAAGATTCGTATGGAAAACCATGCAAGCGTAACTGGGTGGCAAAAGTTGTTTTTCTCATACAAATGCTTCTAACTTTCAGCGGCCGTTGTAATCGCTACTTTTGAGATAAACGACTGAAAATGCTCAAGTCACCTGGTTTTAATACGGTCTTTCAGCTTGTGCTAACAAACTTTCTCAAAAGTGAACTGTTTTTGTGTTTACCGAAAGTTGGTCACGTGATCAAGTCATGTAAAGAGCCTATTATAATCGAATTGGGTTACAGCCACGAGGTCATGCACTCAGCAGACTTCCGCTGAAGAAGTTAAGATGTCTGTTGCATATAAGGAGAAAAGTAAGAGTATTTGTATGTAAGGGTATCCGGAAAAATATAATTTCTTACCATTCCTCCTCATTCACAATTAATGCTCAACCACGACGCCGAGGTGTAAGCTCCCATAGCGTCTTGTTCCTTTTACAGTGAGGGAATGTTTCTGTGTTTCTCAAAAAAAAAAAGAAAACCTGCGAGATGTACAGTTAAGATATGACTAGAAATTTCGAAAAGTTATCGTCACGTCATACAAAGCATTGACGCGTTATGCAGTGTTCTAAAGTTAAAAAAAAAATGTTATTTTGATCTCGGTTTTACCAAATAATGTTGCGTGTTATGTACAAAAGTACAGTGTACAGTGTCGCGTATCATTCAAATAAACACCTGTTGTGTACGTGAATGTGCTTAATGACATAACGTGGTTGAAAGTAATTTACGATCACGGCCATGAGCAAGAACAAATAAAAGGCCTTAAGCTTTCGAAACCGAAATCTGAATAATCATGCTGTTTAGTGAATTCCGTAGGTCATAACCGTAAGCAAGAGATTACCTTTCATGAAAAACGCTTGCGTATGCGAGCCTAGACCCCTTTTAAGAAGAAATCTGTTCGCTAAAATCTCTGCCGGACTTTAATCGAGTATATGATCCAAAATGGCGATGAAGCAAATTATTCTCCTAATCACTGCTTTGCTTTTCTGCTTGTCTGTATCAAGTAAACAATGAATAGACTTATAATATCGGCAACGTAGTCTTTTACAAACGCGTCAGTAACAAAACGTGCCCATAAAAACAACTTGCCTAAGTGACTAAAAAAAACTAGTTTAATGACAGAGTTCTTTTTGACTCGGAGCCAAATTGTAAGCTTAAATAAACCAAGTTTCTAGACTAAAGTCGCCTGAACACTCGACAATGAAATGTCGACATTTATTGAAAAAAAGATAGGACATACAAACTTTATACGCTCAAGATAAAAACGTAAGATGAAAACAGACCTGAAGTTATGTCAGAGAGATGGTGATGGCGAAAATCCGTTAAAGAAAAAAAAAACGTCCCTGATTTAATATAATCCCCGCCTAGGAACTGAAGAGTCTTCACCTCTCGTTCTTTTAAAATGTGAGGAGACTCGACATGTTAGACTTTAGACGTTCTCTTTTTGTTAGTGTAACCCGGCGAGGATGAGGTTTCAAGTCCTTTGTCTACGAGAAACTCTTTGAAACTCCTTGAATTTGTGGGAGAATCCGTGTTTCCAATCGCAAATTGCTCTGCTTGCAGTCCGTTTAATTTTACGTAAGCGAAAGACCATCATAAGCCTCACCATTATTTTTTATTCCATCTCTGTTTATATAGCAAATGTTTGAAAGATAGAACCTCGAAACGCCGACAAAAAAACCCGAAGAATATTGATTTACAGAGCAAACCAGTTTGACAAGTTTTCATTTCTGACCCGTAATCAGCAATAGCGTTGATGAAAGCGCGCGAAAACAGGACTCACGTTAGTCTGTCACGCATTCTCGTTATAAGTAGGCAAGCGTCAGCATTTTTACTGAGTTCCATTTTATACTCCTTCGAGTTGATTAATAAATCTCTTACTGAACAGTTTAGCGTGTAGTATCGAGGGACACTTTTACTCGTCTCTTGTATTTTGACTTGCCCAACGGGCTCGCCAAAATAAGGCGTGACTCGTAAAAATATCTCACGATACTACACACCAAACCATCCAATAAGATACATATCTTCCATCTCTTTAGCCACTTTGCTAGGTTGGCTAAGTCTATACACTCCAATTTAAGTAGCAGCCGTTGATTACACAATAACCGTGGCATAATTCTTAAAACATTCTGCAAAAGACTAATGAATGGGTTTGTCAGCCCTGTGGCTTGAACAGCCTGAGGCTACTTCTTTCCGTGTCTGGCATAGTTAGTAGGTGATAATGCTCATCTTTGCTGTCCCAGAAAATGGCCTCCATTTTGTCTCACCAGGATGGTCATCTAGAGAAGAAAGACAGACTTATTAGAGATTTTTAATGTCCTCCAACTGGAGTCAAGTTTTATTGAAAAAGAGTAAGATAATGATGTTTTCCAAACATGTCTAATCATGGTAAAGATCCATGCACTGATTCATGAATCTAGTAAACATCCGGCAACATCCAGCCACGTTCGATTGCTTATTTGATCAACAAGAGTGGTAGGCTTCTGATCATTCCTTTTACAGTTGGGAAGTGTTTCCGTCCAGTGTTTCTCCAGAAAAAAGGCTGCGAGATGTATAGTTAAATTATGACTGGAGATTTCGAAAAGATATTGTAACGTTATACGAAGCATTAACGCGTCGAGCCGTTCGCGCCGTTACCAAAAAACGTTTTTGAGTTTCATTTTACCAAATGTTGCGTGTTATGTGCAAAAGAACAGTGTTCTATCGCGTATCATTCAAATAAACACCTGTTGTGTACGTGAACGTGCTGTATGACAGTAATTTACGATCACGACCATGAGCAAGAACAAATAAAAGTCCTTAAGCTTTCGAAACCGAAATCTGAATAATCATGCTGTTTAGTGAATTCACTTATCGTCGTAGGTCATTACCGTAACCGAGAGATAACCTTTCATGAAAAACGCTTGAGTATGCGAGCCTAAACCCCTTTTAAGAGGGAATCTGTCCGCCAAAACTTCTACCGGACTTTAATCGAGAATATGATCCAAGATGGCGATGAAGCAAATTATTCTCCTAATCACGGCTTTGTTTTTCTGCGCAGAAAAGGGTAAGTCTGTATCAAGTAAACAATGGATAGACTTTTAATATCGGCAAAGTAGTCTTTTTTAGACGCGTCAGTAACAAAACGTGCTCATAAAAACAACTTGCCTGAGTAACTAAAAAAACCCAGTTTAATGACAGAGTTCTTTTTGACTCGGTAAGTTTCTTTGCAGTTTCCATTCACAGGCCTTGAGAATCAATCTAGTTTTTGGTCGTTCCACTGATGTTAGCGGGAAAAAAATGAACAAATGTCTTAGCAACACTAACGAATGAACAACAGGTAGCAAGTCGTCATTCAAAGCAAAGGGTCAATGAAGAATATTAAATAGTCAAAGTTTCTTTTTCTCGCCGACAACTATGCTAAATTAGAGTTTCCTACGGCGCTCGGGATGTATACATATATGGATTAATGCCTACGTTCTCGGTATTTATCTCGTATATATTTTGCGACGTTGTACCTGAATTATCCCCTGTGTGGAGATTGTGCATTTTCAGCAAGTTTTGTAAAGGAATGTACTGATGTTAGTTACGTTGCTGGAGAAGGTGTGGAGTTAACTGTACATAAGGAAAGTGTTGTTGTAGAGGAAATAAAGGAAGTGGAACTGAGATCTCGTGGTGTGCAGTTTATTTGTGACAGAAATAGGCTCTTCGCATGACTTGATCACGTGATCAACTTTCGGTAAACACGAAAACAATGCACTTTTGAAAGATTTGGTTAGCACAAGCTGAAAGAGCATATTAAAATTAGGTAATCTGAGAATTTTCAGCCGTATATCTCAAAAGGCCGCGGAAACTTGGAAGCATTTGTATGGGAAAAACAACTTTTGCCATCCAGTCACGCTTGCATGGTTTTCCATACAAATCGTTGCAATTTCGAAATTTTCAAAATTGTCATTAAATACTTTCTTAATAAGCATTACAGGTCTCAAATCTCCTTTTAATTCGTATAGGCAATTTGAGCCCTTAAATGCGTAAAGGAAAGATTTAACGACAGTTTAAAAATTTTAGAATTTACAAAGATTTGTATGGAAAACCATGCAAGCGTGACTGGGTGGCAAAAGTTGTTTTTCTCATACAAATGCTTCTAACTTTCAGCGGCCGTTGCAATCGCTACTTTTGAGATACACGACTGAAAATGCTCAAGTCACCTGGTTTTAATACGGTCTTTCAGCTTGCGCTAACAAACTTTCTCAAAAGTGAACTGTTTTTGTGTTTACCGAAAGTTGGTCACGTGATCAAGTCATGTAAAGAGCCTATTATAATCGAATTGGGTTACAGCCACGAGGTCATGCAGTTAGCAGACTTCCGCTGAAGAAGATAAGATGTCTGTTGCATATAAGGAGAAAAGTAAGAGTATTTGTATGTAAGGGTATCCGGAAAAATATAATTTCTTACCATTCCTCCTCATTCACAATTAATGCTCAACCACGACGCTGAAGTGTAAGCTCCCATAGCGTCTTGTTCCTTTTACAGTGAGGGAATGTTTCCGTTTTTCTCAAAAAAAAAAAAAAAACCTGCGAGATGTATAGTTAAGATATGACTAGAAATTTCGAAAAGTTATCGTCACGTCATACGAAGCATTGACGCGTTATGCAGTGTTCTAAAATTCCAAAAAAAAATGGCATTTTGATCTCGGTTTTACCAAATAATGTTGCGTGTTATGTACAAAAGTACAGTGTACAGTGTCGCGTATCATTCAAATAAACACCTGTTGTGTACGTGAATGTGCTTAATGACATAACGTGGTTGAAAGTAATTTACGATCACGGCCATGAGCAAGAACAAATAAAAGGCCTTAAGCTTTCGAAACCGAAATCTGAATAATCATGCTGTTTAGTGAATTCTCTTTAAGTCGTAGGTCAATAACCGTAAGCAAGAGATTACCTTTCATAAAAAACGCTTGCGTATGCTAGCCTAGACCCCTTTTAAGAAGACATTTGTTCGCTAAAATCTCTGCCGGACTTTAATCGAGTATATGATCCAAAATGGCGATGAAGCAAATTATTCTCCTAATCACTGCTTTGCTTTTCTGCGCCGAAAAGGGTAAGTCTGTATCAAGTAAACAATGAATAGACTTTTGATATCGGCAACGTAGTCTTTTGTAAACGCGTCAGTAACAAAACGTGCCCATAAAAACAACTTGCCTAAGTGACTAAAAAAAACTAGTTTAATGACAGAGTTTTTTTTGACTCGGAACCAAATTGTAAGCTTAAATAAACCAAGTTTCTACACTAAAGTCGCCTGAACACTCGACAATGAAATGTCGACATTTATTGAAAAAAAGATAGGACATACAAACTTTATACGCTCAAGACAAAAACGTAAGATGAAAACAGACCTGAAGTTATGTCAGAGAGATGGTGATGGCGAAAATCCGTTAAAGAAAAAAAAAACGTCCCTGATTTAATATAATCCCCGCCTAGGAACTGAAGAGTCTTCACCTCTCGTTCTTTTAAAATGTGAGGAGACTCGACATGTTAGACTTTAGACGTTCTCTTTTTGTTAGTGTAACCCGGCGAGGATGAGGTTTCAAGTCCTTTGTCTACGAGAAACTCTTTGAAACTCCTTGAATTTGTGGGAGAATCCGTGTTTCCAATCGCATAGTTATTAGAGGAGACTGGTTATGAAAAGCGGCAAACAATGATAAAAACAACAGTGCTGCAGTTTATGTTGGAAGCACCCTGAAAGTGCACAATCCTTTGTTTTCTGTTGGCAAATTGTTACGGAATAAATTAATGCAACGTTTTTATTGGTCAATACAATCAAAATGATAGGAATTCTTTTGAACGTTGTGCACTTTCAGATCCACAAAAACATATAACAAAGGAGTCTGACGGGTTTCATAACCATTTCACTCAATTAACTATGACCAAACCATCCAATAAGATACATATCTTCCATCGCTTTATCCACTTTGCTAGGTTGGCTAGGTCTATTCACTCCACTTCAAGTGTCAGCCGTTGATTACACAATAACTGTGGCATAATTCTTAAAACACCCTGCAAAAGACTAAGAAATGGGTTTGTCAGCCCTGTGGCTTGAATTATAGCCTGAGGCTACTTCTTTTCTTGTCTGGCATAGTTAGTAGGTGATACTGTTCATCTTTGCTGTTCCAGAAAATGGCCTCCATTTTGTCTCACCAGGATGGTCATCTAGAGAAGAAAGACAGACTTATTAGAGATTTTTAATGTCCCCCAGCTGGAGTCAAGTTTTATTGAAAACTAATAAGATAATGATGTTTTCCAAACATGTCTAATCATGGTACAGAGCCATGCATTGATTCATGAATCTAGTAAACATCCGGCAACATCCAGCCACGTTCGATTGCTTATTTGATCAACAAGAGTGGTAGGCTTCTGATCATTCCTTTTACAGTTGGGAAGTGTTTCCTTTGAGTGTTTCTCCAGAAAAAAGGCTGCGAGATGTATAGTTAAGTTATGACTGGAAAGATATTGTCTCGTTATAACAAGCATTCGCGTTCGCGCCGTTACGCAGTGTTCTAAAGTTCCAAAAAACGTTTTTGAGTTTCATATCGGTTTTAGCAAATGTTGCGTGTTATGTGCAAAAGAACAGTGTTCTATCGCGTATCATTCAACTTCAACTTTCAACTTCAACTTTATTTAAATTTGGAAATATAGCAAAAGATACATTGGGACTGGCCTGCAGTTAGCAAGGCTATTCGAAGCAGGCCAGGCTACATAATTTACTACAAACTAGATAAATACAAAGAAATTAGGCGTTATATGAGTATATACATTTTACATTAAATAGATACTATTCTACTTAAATGCAAGGACAATATTAAAGTGGAATTTTAAAAATAAAATAAAATGAAAATAAAGGACAAGAGAATTACTTTTTCATTTTCACAATGATCGTATCCACATCAATATAGGAGTCTTCAGTTTCAAGGATATCGAGTAGCATTTCTTTTAGTGATCTTTTAAAAGCTTTCTTCGGTCTTTCTTTAAGAATTTGAGGTATCCCATTCCAAATTTTCACCCCAACACGCGAAAAAGCATTTCGTTTGACATTGAGTCGAGATTCTTTAGTATAAAAATGTTCAGAGGTTGAGGTACGTGTGTTGTAAGTATGAGCACTAGAAATTCGAGAGAAGAGTTTCGAAATATTATCCGGAGCAGTGTTTTTATTTACATCATACATAAGACTACAAACGGATTCATAATATTGAGACTGTAAAGGTAGAATTTTTACATTGACAAAAAAAGGTATTGCGTAGTCGTTTGCTTCAGCAAAATATATTAAACGCAGTGCGCGTTTTTGAAGGACAAGAATTTGGTCAAGGAAAGTTTTGCACGCGTTGCCCCAAGAGATAAGACCGTAAGTTAGATAAGGTGTAATTAGTGACTGATAAATATTTAAGAGGGTGCAAGTGGGAACAATATGTCTTAATCTCGCAATTATCCCAATTGGTTTTACTTATTTTATTTGCAACAGAGTGAATATGGGTCATCAAAGATAGATTTTCATCGATTAACAGTCCAAGATAATTAATAACGTTTTTGCGTTCAAGGGTAACATCTTTATTGCTTTCATTGTCAAAAATATTAACCTGGGGATCATGGTTGAGTTTTTTGGGTATGGACGAAAAATGACATACTTTGACTTTTTCATATTCAGGGAAGGTTTGTTTGAAGTCAGCCAGTTATACAAGTTGTGTAATTCTGCATTTACTGTTAGTTCCAGTGTCTTTAAATCTTTATGAGCATAAAGAGCATTAGTGTCATCAGCAAAAAGGAAAAATTGGAGTTTGCTCGAACAATATTGGATGTCATTAATATAAAGCAAGAAGAGAAGTGGACCTAGGACAGAACCTTGGGGTATCCCGCAATTGATATTTAGTTTACTAGATATATGAGATTTCAGTACTTTGTGTGCGATTTGATAAATAAGAAGGAAAACCATTGATTGAGAATTCCACGGAAGCCATAATAATTTAGTTTATCAAGTAAAATACTATGATTCACAGTGTCAAAGGCTTTTTTTAAGTCAATAAAAACACCACATGAAAAGAGTTTTTTGTCCATATTGGTTTGTATAGTTTCTACCATATCAAGAATAGCATGTTGGGTTGAGTAAGCTTGACGAAAACCATATTGAGACGAATATAATAGGATGTGCTTTTCAATAAAGTCTCTCATTCTGTCGTACATAATTTTTTCGAAGATTCTATTGAAATTTGATAATAATGAAATTGGCCTATAATTAGAAGTGTCGGTCTCGTCGTCAGCTTTGAAGATAGGTATAATTTTCGATATTTTAAGTTTTGGGGGGTAAGCCCCAAGAGAGACAGATGTATTGAGAATATCTGAAAGAACTGGAGATATGACTTCGCTTGAGTATTTAAGAAGTTGAGTAGGACAGGAGTATAAGCCATGCGATTTGCTGTTTGGTATAGATAAAATTTGAAATTGAATTTCGGATGGAGTTACAGGTCTGAAGAAAAACGAAAGTTCTGGCGAACTAGAGTTTCTTAGGTAGTCTATGAAGGGACGCTCTGCAGGTGGTAGTTTGCTTGCTAAGATGTTGCCAACATTTGAAAAATGTTTATTGAAGATATTAGGTACACGCGAGGAATAAGGTTATTGTTGTTATCTGGGTCTTTTAATTTACTAACAGATTTACACTTTCTTTTGCAGCGATTTAATAATTCATTTATGCCTTGCCATGTTTTTTTCATATTACTTAAATTGTTATTACAAAAGGCGCAGTAATAGTGTTACTCAAACGTATAAGAATGCAAATTTTATTTCGATAATATTTATACTTTTCCTGATTGCCAATTTGGTACAGTCTGTTTTTTTCGTTGATTGACGTTCTTATACCTTTTGTAATCCAAGGCTTAGAAAACTGTTTAATCCTACGTCGAGAAAGGGTTTTAATCGGTGCATGTTTATTAATAATTTTATTAAAATTTCTATAGAAAGTTGAAAATAGCTCGTCTACATTATTTGCGTGCGTTTTAATGATGCAACTCCAGTCGATCGTAGCAAGGTCGCTGTTAAGACTATCGGGATTGAAATGCGAAAGATCGCGTTTTTTAATTTGCTTCCGTTTAATTTTATCTCTTGTTGATGTAATATATCAAACATGAGACGCAGTGTTTCATCACCAGATGAAACACCGAGAAGAGAGTTGAAAATACGACGCGTAGCGGAGTATTTTTGACGAACTTCGAGGTGTTTCATCTGGCGATGAAACACTGTGTCGAATGTTTGATATTTCTTCTCAAACAAAATCATTTTTGAAGGAGAAATTAAGGATGCAAAAATGAGCAGTTTTTCATCCGATATCCAAACACTCATTAAACATTAATTTCCTTTGAATTTTCTTTATGAATTATTAATGAGTTTGAGAAGTCAAAATACAAAACTGCGAAAAATGATCGCTGACATCAGTAATGAGATTACCGCTGATTAGCACCTGCTCAGAATTGTTCACAAAAATGTTATCGATTAAGCTTGCAGAATTTTTGTGAACACGTGTTGGTTTGTCAATAGTTGGAAGGACATAACAACTTTGAAGAGCCAGTAAGAAGTCGCGACTGTAATTACAGGTTTCCATTTTCTGTAGACATAACAACACCTGTTGTGTACGTGAACGTGCTGTATGACATAACGTGGTTGAAAGTAATTTACGATCACGGCCATGAGCAAGAACAAATAAAAGGCCTTAAGCTTTCGAAACCGAAATCTGAATAATCATGCTGTTTAGTGAATTCACTTGTCGTCGTAGGTCATTACCGTAAGCGAGAGATAACCTTTCATGAAAAACGCTTGAGTATGCAAGCCTAGACCCCTTTTAAGAAGAAATCTGTCCGCCAAAACTTCTATCGGACTTTAATCGAGTATATGATCCAAGATGGCGATGGAGCAAATTATTATCCTAATCACGGCCTTGTTTGTCTGCGCAGAAAAGGGTAAGTCTGTGTCAAGTAGACAAGGGATAGACTTTTAATATCAGCGATGTAGTCTTTTTTAAACGCGTCAGTAACAAAACGTGCTCATAAAAACAACTTGCCTAAGAGACTAAAAAAAACTTAATTTAATGACAGAGTTCTTTTTGACTCGGTAAGTTTCTATGCAGTTTTCATTCATAGGCTTTGAGAATCAGTCTAGTTTTTGGTCTTTCCACTGATGCTAGCGGAAAAGAAATGAACAAATGTCCGTAGCAACACTTACGAATGAACAACAGGTGGTAAGTCGTTATTCAAAGCAAAGCGTCAAGTCAAAATTTCGTTTTCTCGCCGACAACTATGCTAAATTAGAGTTTCCAAGTTATGAATATCGTCATTTTTTCATAAAGTATTACATAAACTTTTGCAAGTTTTTTTTTTCCAGTGCTATAGTTTTCTTTTCGTGCTTAGAAACAACCGTGATTTGACAGCTCTTGCTGAACATATTGAAATGTTTTTTTAAATGCACTAGAAGAGGGTCTGAATGGGGGGTCCATTTGTCGGTTAAAATTCAGTTACTTTGTCGGAAGTCGGTTAAACTTCTTGATTTTTGTCGGTTGTCCGAAAATCTCAGTTAATAAGTAAAAACGCTTGTTAATTATTAATATTTTTTATGTATTTCACCAAGTTTCAAGACTTTGATCCCTAGGGAAAGAGTAAAACTTGTAAGAATGCATCATTTGATTGCACTTAAACTTCATTAACTCTTGTTTGTTTATGCAACATGATCGTCAGGAGCCGATCGGCTCCTGTGGTCGTTTATTTCACCATTGTTTGCCAAATGAATATCATGCGTACTGATAAGATCACCAAACCTTTTACTGTAAATGCGAACTTGGTTTCTCTGTCGATTACAAGGCACAGTAAAAAGTAATTAATTAATTAATTGACTCCAGCCTTTTGGATACTTAAATTATCAGCTTAGTGAAAAACTGCAAGGGGTGACGGGCTGCACATCTATCCTTTGCCATAATTTTCCTTCCTCAACGAAATAACACTTTAACCCTCGGACATACAAGGGGGGGGGGGGGTTGGATGCCACCCCCGTTTAGGTTTTCTGGGATTTTTCCAAGAGGATAAAACATCAGCACCTGACGTTTTCAGTAGATGTTCGTTTATCCTTCGCACGCATTTTGAGACAAGTTCAGTGATGATCAGTTTCTATGGTTACGAGGTATGACGTAATAAGTAGCAGGTTGTCAAGCCATTTTGAGTGAAAATATATGTTTTTTTCAACTGTTTTCAACAATGAAAGAAAAATCTTGTAGCTAAAATCATGCAAAGTGCTTATTTATGTGTTATTATTCATGTCAAGCAATTACCATTTCTCTTTGTTTTAACCTGATTTCGAACTCTTTGTAATATCCAAGATGGCGGCAAAGATGGCGACCATTGTTGGTGACGTAACAGGCCTCCAGCAGTGCCACCATTCATAAAATATACCTCATCTTGTTAAGAAGATCAAAGGCTTTTCAGTGAAGGCAAAATCGCTTCGAAATACTGCAACATATCAAAAACTCTGGGGAGGGGTTCCATCTACCATCCTCTTGTACCATGGTGGGGGATTTGATTTTGCGCTTACGTCTGAGGGTTAAGTTGGCAAGGTAGTTGGTTTTGTATGTGATTACACTTTTACATTAAAGTTTCTTTTATAATAGACACTAAGGGCTTGTATTGTGTCACGAAAGGCAATATTTCTTTTTCTTCCTTGTTGTTTTGTTTCAGGGGCGCTGCTTTTCTCCTGTGAGTTTTACTTCTAATGGCAATTTTTATTTCAAAATTGTGTGGCCAGCTTCTGTCCATCAACCGCTTTTTGAAATCTGAAATACTTCCTCAAAGGAGTTTGTTCGTAGGATACTCAAGGCTTCTTGTTGGTCAAATCCATTTTAACATTCGGTGGGCAGGGTGGGTGGTAAGAGGTGAAAATGTATATACTGGAAGGTTTCCGTTTAAATTCTTCTTTACGTCAATGAATGCTTTTTCTCATTTTTCGTTGAATGTTGTGCCTTGGTTTACAACGGGGTCTAAAAAGATTGTCTCAGTGTCAGATATTTCGGGCGTAAATTTCATAACCAGTAGAGCAGTAAGGAGAAGTAAGTTTACTTGTTCCGTGAATTTGAAGAAATCTACCATGTCTGGTTTACTTATATCCCATAGGGAAAAAATATCATCTATGTAGCATTTTCAAACAGTTGGTTTAAAAACGATTTTGCTTAAACTTTGTGTTTCAATATATGCGGCCATGAAAATGTTGAAAAGGAAACTGCTGTATGTGCTTATCGCGGTACTGTGGTTTCTTACTGACAGTGCTTTCCTTTAATTGGAAAGAATTTTCTTTCAGGATTAATCTAAGCATTTCTCGGACCGAAACAAGAAATGTTCAGTTTTTTCACCTTTGTCTTTTCAATAAAATATATAAAGTCGGTAGCATCTTTAAGGACTGTGGCTTCTGTGATTATGATATGGGTTGTAGTAATGTATCCGTATCAACAAAAGAGGAAGTTCTTTCTGTTAGACCATCTGATGAGTCATAAATTTAAAGAAGTTACTTCCTAACGGCTGGAAAAAAGTGCAAAATGCTCTTTTTTCTGAAACAAATATTGATAATGTCAGCCCATGTCGGTAGTCGGTTAATATTTTTCCTGTCGGTAGTCGGTAATTTTTTACTCGTTTTGTCGGTAGTGAGTAATATTTTTCGCCCTTTGTCGCTAGTCGGTTAACCCCATTTGCCGGTTAACGGTCTCTTTATACAAAGCAGAGACCAGGCTCGAAAACGGGTAAAATTCCAGCTTGTCGTTTGGACAAACAACTTTCACATTTTGACTTGCCCGGGACCACTTCTTGCTTGTTTTAGCTAATGATTTAGTTAGAGGATGACATACTTGGCCCCTTGCCCATCGGACAAGTGAGGTTTAAAAGTGACTTGTCCCGGACGACCGGACGGGACTTTATTCAAGCCTCGAGAGACCATGTTATTTTGTACAAGAATTCATCAGGCAATGAACGTTATTCTAACTCAGTGTTCATCGTCTGCATGGCTATATCACTTTTCCTTCACCATTGTAACTTCACGCACGATTTAGTTCTCAAACCGCGGAATATAAGACAAAATACACCAAGGCTGATTCAGACGCCGAACTTTTCATGTACTTAATTCATTGTATTAGGTTCGGCAAAAGAAAAGTTCGACGTCTGAACCGGGCCTACAGCTCATTACCCTTTGTAGTTTTACCGCCTACCTAAATGCCTTTAACAACTGTTGTCAGAGATTAATAAAACCAGGAGCCTTTTACATCGGTTTCTCAGAAACTCAGAGATAGGGCTTTTGTTCGCAGAGTACAGCAATATACATTATCAACAATATCTTTAGCCAAAAGGTTTTTCTCTCCTTGGAAAAAGGTTAAGAGACAATATATATTGGTGCAGAAATTAGTTCCCTCTCCCATGAAATTTACTGACTAATAACGCAATTAAAATCGAAAGGGAAAAGCTGGCCACAGTACCTTATGGTGACATGCTTGAATTGAAACACACCAGCGGTTTGGAGACGTTTTTGTCTGGTATCAAAGAATCAGCCGACATAACCGGTCACCTCAAAGGTGATTAAAATAAACTAATAAAAGCTACTATAATAGCTACTTTGGAAATAGGTTTACCTAAAAAAACTGTTGGACGCTTAAGGCCCATTTGGCGATAACATTATCAAAAATCCGGCCATATATATTGCCATAAAAAGTATCAAGCATTTATTTCGGAACAGAACAGGGCTAGAATTTCGGGCCTCTAGTTTTCGCGGGATATAACAGAAAACTTACATTGATTAGTACCGGCTAACCAACATGGAACATTTTCCTACAGGTGTTACCTTTAAATGTTTCCAGTGCAGTGGTAGCATTCAGGAATGTAACAGCATGAGCGCTAAAAACGTTACTTGTGAAACCGGCCAGGACAGATGCCTGAAAAAGATGATGAGCAAAGACGGCAAAGAATCTGGTATATACGGGTGCGCATCTTCTCTCGACTGCAGGGCGGCTGAGGCATCTTGTACAGCGGTCGGGGAAGACAACGCCAGGGCAACGTGTACGTACGAATGCTGCAACACAACGTCTTGCAATAGACCTCTAGCAAAAAGTATGGTGCTTCTCTTAGATTTAATATCCAAACTGAATTTCATTGTTGTTAATCCTACTTAAGATCATCTTCAGGATGACCGGCGGATAGTAGGGTACAAGAGGCCCTTTACAGCTAGCCATTCACGCGGTAGAAAACGCCATCCTGGAGAACAAAAGTCGCACTGGGACAAGACAAACAAAAGAAATTACCATCTAAAATTATGTATGCCTTTTGTTTGTCTTGTCCCAGTGCGTCCCTTGCTCTCCAGCACGGCGGTTTTGTACTTCGTGAATGACAAGCTGCAAAGAGCCTAGTCCGTTTTAAATTGGCCCTTAACATGTTCATAAGTCATATGGCACGAGAACGGCAACCTGGAGAAAAAGCAACATTGTGGTACCTTAAGGGTCTTTTGAATCCGTTTGAATGGGCTCCAAAGTTTTAACAACCTCATCCAGCCCCGTCCAACAAGCTCTTTACTTTCATTCACTAACTTAGTTGCTTGCTGATGTTGTATCAGGTGACCATCACAGCAAATTTAAAAATCTATAAGAGTGTCATGGTGTCTTACAGACACAAGGGAGCCTCGTTTTGCGTCTCTTTGAGGACGGCAGTCTCTGGAGGCTTCACTTTTTTCGGAAATTAAACAATAAAACTCCACAATATCTTGTACTTTGTTGACAGCTGATTATATATTTATAAGTGGGTGGGATATGATCGTGCGTGTGAGTGTGGTCCTAAATAGGAC